>JBAMJR010000203.1:1285000-1620933 GCA_038501785.1 Myoxocephalus aenaeus | reverse complement strand
CAAACTAAGTATTACATGGAGATGACCTTACGATGTTATCGCAGCTGATACATTTAACACAATACACCTTTAGAGTGCATATATTGTGTATTTATCCTCACTGGTCTAAATTCTCTTTTCATTGCTCTTTGTACCTTTATTTAATTGTTGGTTACTAAGGCCACAGTCGGTCCAGCTCACGCAGGTATACGATGATGTATGCTGTTTCCTGTCTGGACAAAACCAGAAACAACAGCAAATAGATGAGACCTGAGGTATGTGCTCTGTCTGTGTATAAGTGTGTGTTGACAAGGATTATAAAACGGTGCAGGGCAGGGTGGGTGGGTGTGGGGCGGGGGGGGGGGGGGGGGGGGGGGGGGGGGGGGTGGGATGTTATGTGAGGTGCTGTCGACAGCATGTGATCGTCTCAGGCTTGCAAAATAGCAAGAGCTTTATTTTCTTCCCTCTCAACCCGCTCTCTCTGTCGTCTCCAGCATCTCGGAAAGGGCTCAGATCATATGCAACGCTGTTTTATGCTAATGTGTGTGTACACACTTTGGTAGTGGCGTCGGACCGGCATACACAAACTACATCACAGCCTTTCTTCTCCACCTGCCTGCCGCCTCTGGCTTCATCTCCTTTTCTCTTCTAGTTTTCTTTCTCAGCACAAGACAATTTCCTACCGTAGAATAATGTGGGCGATGGGAAACTAAAGGAAAACTAAAGGAAAACTCTTAACTTTTGGTTGGTCAATTTGTCCATTTAGGGATTCCAGGAAGTTAAGAAGTCCGTCTTCAAGGATAAAGCTGGTTTTTCAAATCCCCAAACCAACAACGTATTAGTCTGTTTCTCAGTGCTCTCCCATTGGTTCCTACTGAAAACATAAACATTTAGTAACAAAAAGCAGTGTTGCGAAACCTTTTTAATGATGAAAGTAGCTTGCACGAGTGCTCATGTGCTCATGTGCATATCAGTGACATAATTGAACATTAATTTGCATGAAGCTTTACTGGTCAGTTGCAGCGTGGGAGAGATCACCTGAAGCCATATGAAAGGTGATATGACATAAGACAAACTATTTTCAGAGTGAAAATGTTTGATAGAAACCTGCAACACTCTTCTGAATGCATCTCAGTTCTTCAGAGTTTAGAAGCAGGACATTATACTACGTGACATCATGTTTTTTTACAGAAAACTAGCAGGCCTAATTATATAATTTGACCAAGTGATGAATTATAAGAAGAGAGCCCTGAGATTCTCCAAAGGCCATGTCAGAAAGGAAAGGAACCCCACTTTCATGTAAGACCTTAATCCCAAGCCAGCTAGCTGGGCCAGAGATCCCAATTTGATTTTCTAGACTTTCTTGGAATACACTGTGTGTCAGAATTACATTTTTATAAACAGAGAGGTTACGTCTGAGTCCACAGTGAGCAGATGATCATTTACCACTTAAGTCAGTGAAGTGGCAGGCCCTGAAAACAGATTTAAAAGGTTCTAAAAGATTCATGTGAAATATGTGGGCTGAAAGTTGCCGAGACTCATTACTTTCTCAAACTTTTGAAAAAAAAATGGAATGTTAGAGACTGGTCGATAAGAATTCAGAGAGTAGCCGTTTAACACAGCAGGCTCAAAGCTAGTGGGGACCGTTGGATTGACAACATTCATGGCCAGAAAAAGCGAGAGATGTTTAAAAAGTTGAACTGGTTTAAGGAGGCAGGTAGCCGTTTGAGAAGTTAAAACAAAACCTCCATAGACGAGATTTGCTTAGCTTGGTCATTGGTGGGGAACCTGGGAAGCGTTTTAGAAAACATGGAGGCTGTCTCCTTTCAGCAGGTTGGAACAGCCCCAGAATGAAGGCCAGTTTTGAATTAACTTTTTGAATTAATTGACTTAAACAAAACAGGAAAATAGCCCATAATTCTCAAAGTGACAGTTTTTCCTCCCAACTGAATGATTAATGTGTGTATTTGTTCAGTTGGAGGAGTGGAAGTGACCTGGCAGTCCAGAGGCTGTTTAACACCATGTGAGGAAACATCAAGGCCTTCAGCGCGCCGTCTGTTGGTCACTTGGCCAAATACACTTCTCTTCTTCCACTCTGTCTCTCTCACACCTTCCAGCAATGTGATAGTAGCATTTTAATGAAAATGTTTTTCACAATGAATGGTGGGCAGATGGAGCACTCACCACGCGAGCCATTACACAATATTTAGAGGCCTCCGAGCCAAACTACCGCATGCTCTCTGCCATTATTTTACTCAGAAATGGTCCATTACAACTAGAACTTTTTCCATTCTGATTGCGTGTGTGAATGTTGACATGGAGAGAACAGACAAGAACAGCTCTCTAAATGTTACTGGGTCATTCTACCCTGGACCAAAGTGTTGATGCCATCTTTTGGAAATTGTGTAAACTCTGTGATGCCTACATGGTTAGTGCTAATTAGTCGGTCTAAGGTCACACATTTTAGGGGACGTACAAAAGTTCACAATGTTGCAATTAAAATAGAGTATGAAATATACAAAGAAAATAAAAGTACAAAATAAAACTTCCATGTTTCTTTGGTGGCATTGCTTTTAAAAAAAACAACATCTTCTCCTTTTTCATCTCTGATGTTTATGAGCTGCTGCCCTTGTAAATATACACATTACAATCAAATATACTCGTAGATGATACATCTGATGGTGAATACAATGTAAGCTTTACATTTCTACCGTCTGTTTGACAACATAGCATGTCTATCTTGGTCTGTCTCAATGCTCTCTGGGGTAAGTCATGTAGATGCAGAACCACTGTGAGAGGTTTATAACCCTCCAGTTAGTCTCTTCCTACGGCTTGTCTTATGTTTTTGCTTTTGCAGGTTGCCTGAAGGAAAAGATGGGCGGAGTTTATGTTTTGCACCTGTTCAGGCTGGTCCCAGTACATTTACGATGGCTTCTACCTCTCTCTCTCTCTCTCTCTCTCTCTCTCTCTCTCTCTCTCTCTCTCTCTCTCTCCATTGTCATCTACCCTATTGGTTTGCTTTCCTCTTTGTTTCCTTCAGAACACCACACTTACGTTCCACATGATGAAGCCATTGCACATGAAGCAAATAACTTATTTTTTCATTTCATAATAATCTCAATAAGAGTTGAATATACCTTTGAACTTGTGTTTAATATGTGTCCTACCTCTTCCCTTAGCCATACCTCCTGCCCATAGTCCAACCCCCAGTACTCAGGGATATGACACTGGATGAAGTGCACATTATGCCTTAGGGTTCTGTGTGTGTAGGTGTGTATGTGTGTGTGTGTGTGTGTGTGTGTGTGCATGCATGTGTGTGTATCTGTGGCATTTTTTTGGCCTCAGAGGCCCGTGCTCTGCGTCCTGCCGGGCTTCATGCATCATTGTGAGAGGTTGGCCATCGGGTGATGAAGCGTCCAGTCACCCCCTCCTGGGGCCCTGCCTGAGCCCCTCCCCTCCTCCAAATGACACACACACACACGCACACACACACACACACACACACACACACACACACACACACACACACACACACACACACACACACAGTTGGACTTGAGGGATTGTCCAACAAGCAGTGGGGTGGTGGAGAGAAACATTACTGCTTAAAGTGTGTCCACTGGAATGCACAAACAAACTACAAGCTCATCAAAGCTTGTGATCAACTATCAAAGTCACAGCGTAAACTTAAGTGGACAGAATGCAAAGGCAGAGGAAAACTTCCTCTGCAAAAGCCATCAAACAAACATGGAATGTCAGAACAACACAAGTGGTTAACCTCAGTGTTTACCACCTGCACACTTCTAAATATATTGACTTGTAATCAGTGGCGGCCGGCCAATAGAGGGCCATGGGGCCAAAAAATAAATAAATTATAATATTAATAAATTATACAAACTATCAATATTTGTGTTTTTGAGCTATGGAATATACCCAGTAATCTTCGTAAAATAGGATATCTGCGCAAAATATATGCTTTTCCTGCTTGTCCTCTCCGCTAGTGCACCTCTCAGCTGCGCCGTGCCGGGGCCAAGGAAGACAGGTCTAATATGCAGTTTTGGCAATCACTAATTAAAGATATACATGATGGACATACAATTCATCCAATCAGCGCCCTAAAAAAGACTCACGGAGGGGCCACTCTCATTTGTTCCCGTCTCTCGTTCTCGTCAGGGCTCGTCTCTCGAGGCGCCATTTTAACAACATGACAGCGGCGAGTGCGAGGACTGCTCTTCAAAGGAGACCAAACGCTAACTCGGTATAATCTCTCCTCCAACACCCGTTTAAGAGAAGAATTTTGGCGGAGAAACTACCGGAATAATGAAATTGTGGAGATTTAGTGGCAGAATTTAGGGTGTTTGGCCTCAATCCTAGATATAAGGTGAGGATCTCAGACATCTGGAGGGACCGTTTAGAGGTTTTCAGGACACGTCCAGCTGTTAAGAGACACCCAAAACACACTGAAGTGATTGCTTATCTTATCAAAGTCAAAGTTACCGTGCTGTGTCTGGAATTAATAAAAAACTCATTTGATCAAACCCCCTTCACAGATCCCTTATCTGCTGCCCTTCCCTTTTCATGAAACAATACCCAACACACACACACACACACACACACACACACACACACACACACACACACACACACACACACACACACACACACACACACACACACACACTTCCTGTGAGCTGTGTTTGTTGCCCTTGATCTGTTAGCTTTTGGCTTCAACGTCTCCAAAAGGACAATCAAACTGATGGTTTTACTTCTATTGCTTCATAATATTATCATCCAGAAATAATCAAAACATTAGACATTGCCATTTTAAGTGTTAGATTTGTATAATTGTCTAGGACAAGCATTAGTAATGTTGGGCTCTTTGTAAACACCCATAACATATGTCAATTCTGATTTTCTACTCGGACCACTATTGTCATTTCAGATCATAATTTTTACTTTTAGCAAACTGAGGGTTGCAATTCAATGCCATTTGCTGTAACTATTCATGGCCCTCAGAGGATAAGTATTACAGTTTTTTTTTGATTGCTTAAGCACGATTTTCAAAACAGGGCCCGTGTTTTCAAAACACTACACACAATTAGCACAACACACACACAATTAGCAAAACACTACAGATCCTTTGCAAAATTAAACACTCTTGTAAAAACTATACACTTCTTTTTAAAAACCACACTTTGTTACCATATGAAACGCACACATTTCACATTACTATACTCTGTTTGCACGAGTTACACTCTCTACACCTAAAACACTTTTAGCACTTCTACTTCCCTATGATTAGAGTAGGCTACGATCAACAAAGTACAAATATAATGTAAATTCACCAAACACTACACAAGACCAATGTTGCAGACTGAAGAAACTCATTTATTTCTCAACACGCCCGAAATGTTGACATGAGATTCATAATACCGTAACCAAACGTCACTTTACGTATTGTAAGTTAAACAAAAAAACAACTAGACATTGTCTCTTCGCCTAGCTGGATCTGGCCAGAGAATTTCATCAACATCGCAGGCAATGTTGTCATTAGCAAGACACCTTGGAAAGAAACGTCTTGAATGACGAATCCATCCTTGCATTGCTGCTACCTCCATCTGGCCACAGGCCTCCTCCATGGCTTGGATGAGGGGTACCTCAGCCTGGAGACGGAGATCATATACCTTCCACCGCCATGCCGAGATAAACTCTTCTATAGGGTTGAGGAATGGAGAGTATGGTGGAAGATATAGGACGGTGAAATGTGGATGTTGCTGAAACCAGTTCTGAACCAGAGCAGAGCGGTGGAAAGACACATAGTCCCAGACAACAATGTATTGCATATGATCGATTTGATTTGCTGCTGTTATGTTGTGCAATTGGTCCAAGAATGTAAGTATGAGTGCTGTGTTGTAAGGGCCCATATGGGCATGGCGGTGGAGGACCCCATTCTGTGTAATGGCTGCACAGAGTGTTATATTACCCCCACGTTGCCCTGGGACATTGACTATAGCCCTGTGGCCAATGATGTGTCTTCCCCTCCTTCGTGTTCTCGTCAGGTTGAACCCAGCCTCATATACGTAAATGAACTCATGCTGGATCTCCTCTCCATCCATTCGTAAAACTCTCTGAAAAACAGTGTCAGGCAAAATTGTGTAGTTCAGTGTAGATCTAGTATACATATTACAGTACCGTAAAAGATTATGAGACAGTATGCAAGATCACACTGCTAAAGTGAATACATACCTCTGCATAATCATGCCGCAGTCGTTTCACCCTTTCGGAATTGCGCTCAAAAGGCACTCGTTAAATTTGCTTCATTTGAATATGTTTTTTTTTTAGGATGCGTGCCAGTGTTGATGTTGAGACCTGATGGATATCGTTGAAAATGTCGTGGTTATTGACAATGTTAGCTTGGAGCTGCTTGAGTGTTGTAGCATTGTTGGCCAAAACCATGTTTACTATCTCCCTCTCTTGCTGTTCTGTGAACATAGGAGGCCTTCCCCCTTGTCGTCCCTGACCCTCAATCCTATGTAGAAAAAAAAAACAGTATACAATAGTACAGTAATTTCACAGGATAAGGTAACAGAAGTGCTGATAGTGCATAGAATACAGTACTGTAAGCAGTTACTGAAACCGTGCAGATGTTTTTGATATGATGATATTTTTACAATACCTATTTTCCAGTCGAAATGTTCTCATCACACTTGCCACTGTATATCGGCTTAGATTTGGCTGTACTCGCAGTCCAGCCTCCCTCAGCGTCAGGCCGTGGTTGACAACGTGGTCAACCAGTCTTGCGCGGATCTCATTTGTCAGATTCAGTCCTCTTTGAGCACCTTCTTGTCTTCCTCTTCCTCCTCCTCCTCCTCCTCCTCCTCCTCCTCCTCCTCCTCCTCCTCCTCCTCCTCCTCCTCCTCCTCCTCCTCCTCCTCCTCGTTCTCCTCCTTGTCTTACTCTTTCTCTGACTCTTTCCATTGTGCTTGAAAACCGATGAACTCACCTGCTGCTTTTTATAGTGCTTATACACCTGATTGGTGTGTCTACAATTAAGCAAACGAGTGTTTGCACACCTGATGACTGCGTTGAACCAATTGGTTGGACGGTATGGTAATTTGACAGTCAGTGCTTTGGTATTGCAAGGACGTGACTTCATGATGGATTTTTGTGTGTAATGTATGTTAAGTGTGTTTAGTGTTTGCAAATCACTGTGTGTAGAGTTTTGCAACAAGTGTGAGGTTGGCAATGTGCTTATAGTTGTGCAAATATGGGCTGATGTTTTGCTTCTTGAGTGTAAGGTTTTGCTAATAGTGTACTACTTTTAATTTTAGTGTGTAAGCAATCCAAAAAAAAACTGTAATACCTTTGGTGACCCTTTGACATATCCACCATCACCACCATCATGCGGACATTTTCACTAAAAGTACTAAAGTTAAGTTGGTTTCCATTAATACCGCCCAGAAAATTAAATATTTTTAATTTGGAACATTCATGTCCTTTCTCCTATACAGGGAATTAACGAATATTTTAAATTGGTCAAAAAAACTGAAATATAGGAAAAGCAAGCTTGTAGATGCCACTGCACTTTCAACAGAATGACTGCATTTGGTCCATCGTACTGCCAGCTAACCGACAGGCCTGCATCTTTTTGTCCTGCATCCCAAATATCAGATCAGCTGCTGGGGAGGAGAGGAGAGGAGAGGGCTGCTTGGTGGTGGCCAGGGATAATATTTTTGTGGGATGACCGGGTGGGGTGGAGGGAGGACGGGTGACATTTTGTCATCTGCTTAACGCTGAGGTCCCTTTGGGGGGCTAATGAGTGCCATCATTTTTAGTGATCAATAAATCATGCCTTATTGATTTCTCCTCTTTCCCCCCTCTAAGCTGGCTTCTGTTCTCTGAAAGTCAGAGAACAGGAGGGGAGGAAAGAGAGAGATAGAGGGAGGACAGGAGGGAGGCATATATAGGGAGAGACAGGTGGAGAGAGTTGGGGAGGAAAGGTTGAGAGGAGGCAAATGTAAGGGAGGGGTGGTTGGATAAAAAAGATTGATAGAATGGATATAATAAATTGAGGGCTGAGATATGGATGAATAAAGAGAAAAGGAAGAAGAGATGACAAAAGGGTGATTGAGTGATAAGGGAGAATGAGGGATATGGGGTTGAGGGAAAAAGAGTGACTTGAAAAACCACAATGATGTTGATGCAGTCAACGTTACACAATAATTTAATTCTGTAATATATATTGTTTCATTTCGCAGGCACACTGAGCTTTTGAGACTTCAGTTGTCAATATACATTTATTATCAGTGTCCTGTATAGAGTAGCTCCACGTGTAGAGAAAAGGTTAATTTCTTAAATGTCTGCAGATACAACCAGGTAGAGCCATTTTAGCTTAACAAGTTGCTTAAAATGCATTCACCCATTAGCTACACCCACTCAACCATTAGAGGGCCGTGTGGGACTGGAGCCAATCCCAGCAGACATTGGGCAGGAGGCGGGATGCCCCCTCTAGACAGGTCACAGCCTTCACAGCTAGGAGCTATCCTCACTATTCTAACTTTAGACTGTTGCAGGAAACCAGAGCACCTGTAGAAAACACACAGAGGCCGGTGGACATGCTCATCCACATGGAAGGATGGATGATACAGTCATTGCTGCATTGCATGTTCTTAGGGGAGCATCGATCATTAGTAATGACCCTCTCGTAAGGCTCAAGTGTCATGTCAGCGAGATGTTATCAACAAATTAGAATGTGAAAGATGGATAGATTATTGAGAAGGAAACAAGATAAACCGGTGATGCTTATCAAGCAAACACATCAAACCCCATGTCGAGAAAATTACGTTTTTCTTCCTCCAAAGGAGGCATGACACAAACAAGTGTTTTCAGGACAAAATGCCCTTTAATGGCTAGACTAAAGTGGGAATATTCCACATTTCTTAATTATGTTCTTTTCAGATATTATTATTATCATCAAATAATCATAATCAGAGTATAGTCTTTATATCACTGTATGTTATTCACTTGATTGAATATTTGCATGTTTGCATGTAAACAAAGCCAATGATCAAAGACTATAAAGCCTAAAGCTCAGGACTGAAAATGAAAGTGATCCACCCCATAGACATATAGCTGTGTCTTCTCTGTCCTCAGACAGCACCGCAGCCACCAGATTATGAATGGCTTTACGAGTTGTTGCAGATATCCATCTCAGAAGGTGCTGTGTGCAACTGCTGTGGAGTTTTGTTTTCAGCTAAACGTTTGTCTCTGAGGAAGTGGGATGCTACACAGTTCTCTTCTCTATCAGCATTGCACATCCATTACAGCCACATATGAAAGGCGAGGTTTTGACTTGGGAAACCTATCGGAACAAAAAGTCCCACCAAACCATTATATGTTCACCAGTGGAGAGAACGGTAATCAAGCCTTACTCCTACCCTTTGGAAAAGACTTGAGCTCCTGGGGACCAGTCTAATGACTGGAGAAGAGAGTTCAGCCTCAAGGAGCCTCTTAGTTGTAATGAGGCTATAACTAGCAGAACAATACTGGAAATGAACCCTGGATGCCAAGGGACCACATTGACATTGACCCCCATCAGTGGCTCTGAAATCAGCTGCAAATAAAGAAAGCTCAGATCATAGACACATCGCTGCTGCTGGATGAAGATCTCCGATCTCCACAACCGCATCATCAGGAATACAGACAATGTCATGATTTAAATGTGAGAGTAGATTATAATGAGATAAAACATCTGAAATAATTCACTGAAAGCATATCAGTCATTTATATGGATACAACAGTTGAATGGGGATGTTTAATAGTTAAAGAAATTAACCTTTCTGACATAGTTTGATACATACTCAATGGAAAGAAAACAAGCAATTCAAAGTGCTTTACGTGAGGCATAAGGCCTTAAAGCAAGATAATATCCTTCACTGTGCAGGAAAATTGGTATTGTCTGCCTCTTCCAAATAAGTTTGGCCTAAAGTCAGTCTGATTGTCTGAAGCACGTTTCCTGTGCCGTTAGTCTAGCAATGTCACATGTTGAATCAATCAGTCTCCAGTCTATAGCAGCTCTTTGAGGCTATACTTGGGGCTATACAAAATGATAATTTCATTATACAACAGTTCTGATGTTTGGTAATGTTATAGCTTCTCAAATAAATAGGCAGGTTTTTCAATTTCACTCTTATCAGACTGAACAGATATATTTTCATTTCAATCAATCCAGTAGCCTTCAAAGGTGACATTTCACTCACAATGCATGTGCGTAACTGGAAACCCAAAGCATATGTTGAAGTCCATTGTCCTCCATTTTGTGCACAAGGCTCTAAACACTGCCAACACGAAGGTATCCTACATTCAATAGTCCTAATAATAATAATAATTCAAACTTGTATAGCGTTTTTCTAAGTACACAAAGACGCTTTACATTGGGGACAAGATACAGAGACAAACGTAACAAAACTAAAATGGAAAGACAAAGCAAATAAAAACAAACAAACAGAACATTTTTGGTAACAAAAAAAGAAAACTGGAGAAGCTGTGCAGGTCATAGTGGAGGATAGGTGCAGGGGTTAACAGGTGAAGGTGAGTTGGAAGAGGTGGGTTTTGAGGGCTTGCTTAAATTAAGATAGGGTGGGAGCCTGATGGATGTGGATGTGGATGGGGAGAGGGGCGGGGGGCAGCAGCTGAGGGTCCTGTCAACCCCATGTATGTGTGTGTATAAGTGACTATGTGTGTAAAGACCTGGATTCCGGCCCTGTCTTCCACTCCTGCGGATGCCCCCTTGCAAGGCTCTAATTACCCTCTTAGATAGGCTTCAGGCCCACGGGACACCAGGGAGGGGTAGAGCAGCAGAGAATCATTAACGTAATGCTTCCAATGTTATTGGGTTTACACCAGCTTGGTATGACCACAGTTAAGCTTTTTCATGCTGAGGTTCTGATAAAACTGGTTCGGAGATAGTCAGGGGCTGAGCTCATTATAAAAAACTAAAACAAGTTTAATATTGGGGAATTTGCTCATTCTCTGATAGGAAGATTACAATTGATCTCATGTCTGTGTGATAAGGTGCTGGAGTCAGGATGTAGGTAGAGAAATGGTTCAAATAAGTAACTCCCTAAATCCACAAATAATACATTAAACTAGAGGTGTAGGCCGATCTCGTCCTATCTCCTGCTCTACGTCATGAGCGTTGGTATCAATAGAGTCTAGTTTAGAACAAACAGGGACAGGGAGGGCTTCCTCCTGCTTCCATTCTGGATGCTAAGCTATGCAGCCAGATTCTGACTCCAGTTACTTACTCGATTTACAAATATGACCCCTGTGTGAAGTCATTTTAGCAACACGATGCACATATAATCCATTTCCATGTGTAGCCCAAATCAGCTTAACTATCCCTAACACTGCATATGAACAACAATAACCACTACTACTTCCAAGGCTTCATAGCTGCACATGCATACCCCACACAGACACACACACACACACACACACACACACACACACGCAGAGCAAATGAATGCATTCATTCTCAATTGTCTCACAATGCTGCACAGGGACCTAAGAAGGAGAGCACTGATGAATACTAAGTGACATTCCAATACAAGCCAAAATCTAAAGGAAAAACTTGTACACACAATCTGATTTATTTAATTTAAGATGAACTGCAATCAATGTAGAACAGATCAATAAGTGAGGAAAACACACGTTCAGTAGAATAAGCGACTACCTGAGTCTTATACCTGAGTTATATGCATATTTAATGTTGCCTGTGACTCGTTCTGTGACTCCGAGGCTGCCACCGCCTGCAGATGATGATTTGGAACAAGACCAGAATACATTGTCGTTTACAGCATATGCTTTGTTTAACCTGCTGCACAAGTTAATGCAAAGCTGAACGGATATCAATTAATAACTAATATTTCAGCTGCTTTGCTTGGATACAGACAGTAGATTTTGTATAATGGAGTTCCTCAACTTTTAATTGGTTGTGAAAATAATATGCCATTCCTGGCACACATCTGTGGTATAGTAGCAGCACACCACACATGCATGCTTTGCCAAATACAAACTTTATTTGTGGGTGTGAATTATGAACTAGAGGTATGACACCCAGAAAGAAACTATATTGCATTACCTTTATTCATGTTATGCCTCAACAGATTTGAGCAACCTCTGTTGACTCAAAACTAAAGTAGTAAAGCTGCTGATGACGAAACAAATATTACATACAACGTTGTTATGAAAAATAATTCAGCAAACAGTTGCCTGTTAACACTTATAGCAGACACAGAACTGGATTACATGTCCATTAAGTATGGACATATAGTCACATGATAAGTGAACAAGAGACAGTGTGTGAACACCAGACCAAAACAACTCAAAGCATCCAGTGGGTGGGGTCAAAGGTCACGGACCAGGAGCCAGTGGCCGACTGGAGAAGGATCATGAGGGACATTCACATCTGACAGCAGAGACCATCTAAAAACAGAGATAGGGGTTAGCATTAGGCAGTGCCTGCAATGTATGAATAGTGGGGTTAGTTAGTCCTGATGGTCAGGTGGTTCTTTACATGGTAGCTCCTCCCATCAGTGTTTGAATGTTAGTTAGTCCTGATGGTCAGGTGGTACCTTCATGGTAGCTCCTCCCATCAGTATGAATGTTAGTTAGTCCTGATGGACAGGTGGTACCTTCATGGTAGCTCCTCCCATCAGTATGAATGTTAGTGAGTCCTGATGGACAGGTGGTACCTTCATGGTAGCTCCTCCCATCAGTATGAATGTTAGTGAGTCCTGATGGACAGGTGGTACCTTCATGGTAGCTCCTCCCATCAGTGTTTGAATGTTAGTTAGTCCTGATGGACAGGTGGTACCTTCATGGTAGCTCCTCCCATCAGTGGGTAGTAAATGGGTGAATGATGAGCTGAGCATCTCTGAACCATATAGCTATCATATATTCACCATGTATCACTCCTGAAGGTCAAGGAAGCCTGACTGGTATCTTGATGGGATTTTGACAAAATAACCCAAGGTCCTCTTGCTAGCTCTTTCCAGAGCTCTCACTTGTATCTCATGGTCTTCGTCAGCAGATGGTTTGCTCTGAGTGATGACGTTGTCGTGCCATTATGTATTGATGGCTTGGCTTCTTGGTACAGCTGTGTACGTAAATCCGTTCAACATCCGTAACTCTGTAAATGTCAGCTCTCCACTCAATGACAAATCACATTTCCCTGTCAACCGTCACGCCACCCTCTGTTCTGGGTTGTACCAACATTAGTTCACACGGGTTGGATCTTCTGTTTTAATTACGTTAAGGCAGGAGGGGGAAAAATGACATTAAGCTACATCTAATTAACAGCATGTGTATTAGTGGTAGGCCACCATCAAATCTGTATCTAAATTAATTAGGTTTTGATTTAAGATATTAAATTCAAATTAATCATTGGGAAATGGAAATGATCCTTGACGTCGCTCCAGCTGCGAGGCCGGCTCCCATGTCTGAGCTGGATCATACCACTTGACGGGTGTTCCGGGGGGGAGGGACACCTACAAGTCAGAAATGGAATGTTTTAGTGGTGGTGATATCTGATAGTTAGTTCTAGGTCCAGCTTTGCGTAGCTGTTATGAATTTTCTCATGTCTGTTGGCTGCAGAAATCTTTCATCCTATCATGTGAATCAAGAAGAGTGCGCTCCTGGTGGGACATGAAAAGCAACACGAGGAGATGTGAGGGAAGTGAAAGAGAGCACACTACGAGTTCACCAGCTGAGAAGAGCTGGCAAAATTGCAGATTTATGCACTTTCATGTTTCCTTCAAGAACTTAAGATCATACTTTAAAGAATAGTCGTATCCGACGCTCTGAAGTCCTTTCCATGAGCTAATCTTGTTTGCTTTTTAATTATGAATATCAGCTAATAAGCACTTGGTGATATCTATCTTAGCTTGTCAAAACATTGCAATAGTATGAAAAGCATCAGAAAAGCCCGTGATTACATGGTTAGTGTTTCCTGGCCGTACTCTCTCTGTCTGACTGCTACCAGAGAACAGACCACGCACATCATCTGAGCTGCTCTCAGGGATGGAAAGTACCACATGTCCTCAAGTACTGGGATACCTATTGGAAGGTACTTGTACATAAGTATTTAAAATTGAGTATTTAAACCTCATGCTATATACTTTACACGTTTAAACCATTCTGGTTGTATATTGCATATTTTACACTACTATGTATTTCATAGTTTTAATTACTAGTTGCTGTGCAGATTAGATTAGGACTGATTCACCAACTTGGGTATTAGTGTTTGAAAGACATTCAGGGATTTACCAGGCAATGAGAATGAAATGCAATAAACTCATGAATTATTATTATTAATATTTTTCTAAATACATTTCCTTTATTATAACATGTACTACTACTTGAGAAAAACACTTTTATTTGTACTGGATTATGTTTGCCCCCTTCTTCCAGCACTGTGGGCACCTCCCTTCACTTGTCATGTGTTCCTCTGCGTAACGGAAAGGCTTCTCTCCTCACCGCAGATGAATGATGAGGGTTAAAAGTTGGAATTGTTATCATATCAGCAGCTCTCTTGAATTATCCGGTCGCGTGTTGCTGTTGTCCCACGAGTGGCCCTTGTTTGGGGACGATCAGACGGAGGCCCCGTGGTTCCGTGGATGGAGACAGGAGGGATGGATGCTGGAGAAGTCTCACTTTCTCCACCTCCTCTCTAACTGGCTGCGGTCCCTGTGCGATGATTAGTCGCCTCCCGAGGGGAAGATGAGTTAGCAGAAGCAAACTCTCTCTAATGAGCTAAACTCTGCCCCTCTCGCCCAATCCCCGTCCCTCCTTCCCTCTGAGGACACTCAGGGATGGTGGTGGGGTCCCGGGAGGGGGTCCGCAGCACACCTGTTCTCCTCCAGCCCCCCGCCCCCCCCCCCAACCTTCTGTAATCATTGCATTTCTGCACTCCCTCGTCGATGAAGGGGTATTCCTCCTCTCCCCGCTGGGACCTCAGCCATTGTCTGTTTTTCTTTCTTCTCCTCCTCCCTCTGCTGCTCCTCTCCAGTTGTCTTATATTTTATCATAATCACTCCCTTCTTGCCACTCCGCCTCTCTTTGATCCTTGCGTATAGAAATCCGCTGATACTGTTTAATCGTTTATTGAGTGTGTGTTGCTTATTCTTAAGCGCAGGTAAAACAGATATATGTGTATGCGGCAGGCTGCAGGAGTGACAAAAGGCCACCTGGCTCAACCCGCCCCTCCCCTCCGGTTCCCAAGACAACACTTCCCTCTCGTTAATTAGGGCAAATTTTTGTTTACATAATAAACTTCAGGGTCGCTGACGACAAACGGCATCTTGGGACACCGGGGGGAGGAGGTAATGTGGGGAGCGGGGTTATGGGCAGATGGGTGTGTGTGTGTGTGTGTGTGTGTGTGTGTGTGTGTGTGTGTGTGTGTGTGCGCGCAATAGTAACTCGTGGCTGAAGAAAACATCCTACCTGCCGCCTTACGGCATCAAATTCCCAGAAGCCATTGGGAGGACACGTGTTTTGGCGTGGGCTGGGAGGCAGGGAGGCCTGATGGGGTAAGTGGAGCTTGTCCTTCCTTCCTTGGGGAAGAAACATGGCTCAAGACCAAAGTTAAGGCCTGTTTAATTAGTCCGGTGACGGCACTGATAACAAATAAACATAGAGGAGGTTTGGGGATCTCTCCTGGGAGATGATGCCGGAGCAGGTCTATTGGTGAACTGGGGTCCACCGAGGACTCTAATCGGGCCGCGAGACAGAGGAGGACCTCCAGGCCACATCCATCTGTTCATTTCACCTCTTTTCTTCATAAATAACATTAACACGGCAAACATTCAAACCTGTATTTTAAGTGCTACTCTCTTGAGATGAGTCATTTATGATCGAGTCAAATAAATGTACAGTCCATTTAAAATCATCCAATGTACATACTGCCACAACATGTATCGTTCATCTTATATATTCAGATGTGTAGAAAAGTGACCAACAGCTTCAAGTTGGCCTTTTAACTCAATACAAGTATTGTGAAAAACATAAAAAAAACATGAGTAGGCCCAATGGCTACAGTGTGTGTGATGTGAAACGGGTCACACATAAACTAACAAATAATTATTACAGACTATGCAGTTTTTCTTACCTTTTTGTTTTGGATTTACGACCAATCATTTCTTTTATTTTGGCTCAGTCTCTCCACTCTCATCCACATGGTCTCTAATGGAAGCAGCTGTTTTCTGTCCAGAAGCACTGACACCCACTGGACATAGTAACCGACTGGTGAACCCTGTGGAGCATTTAGCCGCTAAAGAGACACAAACAAAGACAAGTCAATATTGGTTATTTTAGTTGATTTGGGATCTGCAAAGGATTTAATGTCATGGTTTAAACAATGATTGACAGAATATGAATGCCATGGTTTAAATATTGATTGACAGAATATGCTTAGTCAACAGTTAGTTATTTGTTCACAACAACCTGTGAAGCTCCTCCATGCTTGTGGCCATGTTCTTGCCACTGTGCTTCCATCTAGCTGGCCAGTGACAGTGTGTAGAGAGATGGTCTTCCATTCATACTCGGCCTTTTATGAAAGATGTGGCAGGTGATTCTGAAGTCTGGAAACACGCTAATATCTACACTTTACCTAGATTGCCTGTTTGGAGGTAAAACTGAACGTCAGTGTGCCCATAGGTGTGGTAATAATCCCTCTTTGCTATTGTAAGTTTGGTCTGTACACTGTGATGGATGGTGACAGAGGACTGCAGTGACTGTACTGTTCACCTCTGTTTTCTCTTTCACATATAACCTGATCTGCTCGTTTCTTGTCCGATACGCATCCTTCTACTGGTGCTGTTTCATCCCCAGATCTTATTAATGAACTAGATGAGTCAAATATTATCATGACTATTAATCATGACAGAAATTGAAACCAGAACCATTTCAGTGTCGTAGACTGCAACTGTCCTTCAAGTGCTTCTCTGTCCTTCAAGTGCATCTCCTGGATCACTGACTACCTCACAGGTAGACCACAGTTTGTCAGAATGGGCCGTGTGCTGTCTGAAACGGTGGTCAGTGATGTTGGAGCCCCACAGGGAACTGTTCTGTCACCCTTCCTGTTCACCCTGTACACCACCGACTTCCAGTACAACACGGAGTCATGCCATCTGCAGAAGTACTCTGATGACTCTGCGGTGGTCGGGTGTATTAGGGATGGACAGGAGGAGGAGTACAGGTCAGTAGTGAGTGACTTTGTGGAGTGGGCCGGCGAGAATCACCTGCTGCTGAACGTGACCAAGACCAGAGAGATGGTGGTGGACTTCAGGAGGAAGGCGACTGCTCCTAGACCTCTGAGTGTTCTTGGAGAGGACGTGGACATGGTGGAGGAGTACAGGTACCTGGGTGTTTCCATCGACAGCCGACTGAACTGGAAGAACAACATCAACGCTGTGTACAAGAAGGGGATGAGTCGACTCTTTTTCCTGAGGAAGCTTCGATCCTTCAATGTGTGCAGCAAGATGCTGGAGATGTTCTACCAGTCGGTTGTGGCCAGCGCCCTGTACTTCTCCATCGTCTGCTGGGGGAGCAGCATTGGAGCCGGTGACACCAACAGACTTAACAAGATAGTTAAGAAAGCCGGCTCCATCATTGGCTGCAGGCAGGAGACTCTGGAACAGGTGGTGGAGAGGAGGACGCTGAAGAAACTTTTGTCCATGTTGGACAACCCGGACCACCCTCTCCACCACCTACTGCAGGGTCAGCGGAGCACTTTCTCCAGGAGATTCCTCACGCTCCGCTGCAACAAGGACAGATACAGGAGAACATTCCTGCCAACGGCATTAAGACTTTATAATAAATCACCGCTTGCCAGATCCTCTGACTAACAACATGTACATGTATATATATATTTTTGCACAATCGAAGCCATTTCTATTTTATTCTATTTTATTTTATTATTATTATTATTATTATTATTATTATTATTATTATTATTATTATTATTATTATTATTGTATATATATTTTATCTTTCATCCTGCTGTTTTTGTTTATTTTGTTGTAAATTGCTGCTACCCCGACACCAAATTTCCCCTCGGGGATTAATAAAGTATATATTCATTCATTCTGTAAGACACAGCTAGTTCTTATTGCGTTGGTTAACAGTTGGTTTGTTATTTCTGTAAGTTTTCATCACAGTTCCATCCCAAATGTTAATATTAGTAATATGTTTGGCCTCTAAAATGTAAAACGGAGAACATTTATTTTCATAATATCTCATTGACTAAATGAGAGGAGAGTTGGTAATAGAGAAAGAAAGCCCTGCCATGACAAGTGACCAGTGAGCTGCGGCCCGCTGGCCTCCGCCAGCTGCTGGTCTGCGTGTGATCGAGGTGGTCGGCAAGCATCACATTTTATAAAAGGGCAAGTACTTGCCAGTCAGACGTCCATCAAGGCTGCGCCCCAGTGGGCCAGCGTGGGGCCATAATCCCTGGAAGTGCCCCTATGGTTCTTGCCCTACCTCCCTTATCCCCTCCATCCTTCCCTCTACACCTCCCTTCCCTCCATGCTGTTGTTTTCCTCCTCTTCTCCCCTGGCAGGGGGTGTTTGGACCACGCAGTGTGACCTGGCTGCCAGGGGAGGAATCCAGGGAGGGGCTCCGGGGCCACAGGTGAGGCCTGAGCTCAATCTACCCCCCTCCATCCTGCCTCTCCCTCCACCTCCCCTGGGTGCCAACTTCACCAACCCTCCTCCTCCCCGTGCCCAGCAGGCCAATCAAGCCATATCTGTGCCATGCAACCTGGGGACCAGGGGGACAGAGGAAGGGAGGAGGGTGTAGGCAGGCAGGCCAAGGCCCCATGTGGACCTCCTGTCCCTCTGAAACCCTCCCAGGATCTGTGTCGCCATCACCACCGCGTTTAATTACCTCACTCATCTTCATTAATTCATGGGGCTTCTTGATGCCCTGCAGGCCGGAGATAGATGGAGAGGGAGGAAGGGAGGGATGCAGACAGAGGTGGATTGAGAGACGACAATCCACTGAACAACAACAACAACAACAAAGCGGCAGCAGGCGCAAAAAAAACAACAACCCCAGCAGCTGGAACTCAGTGCTGGAAGCGGCAGCTCGGTGACCTTGGCGTCCCTCAGGGCATTCGTCTAGGACCTCCAGTGCAGGAGGCTTTTTGCCAGTTGAGGGCCGCAGGACTCTAGGGTCAGTTTGGCCATGCCGGGCCCTCGCAGCCCTGGGGACAGTGGAAAACAAATCCCCGCTGTTTGGCCAGGAAGCACCTTTGAGAGTGAACAGTAAACAGGCTCTATTGATTTGAGGCACTGAGGGCTGTTCCCTGGACAAAGTGACCATAATGACATCAGAGATTAGATGCTCAGATGCGGCTCACAAGGGATCAGAGCACTGGGTTATAAATGTCTCTTTAGTGGACCAAGGGATCAGCTTCATGTGTGTGTGTGTGTGTGTGTGTGTGTGAGTGTGTGTGTGTGTGTGTGTGTGTGTGTGAGGGCAGAAGAAATGTGCAGTGAAAGTATAATGAAACAATCCAAATATATTCTACTGTCCAAGCAATGCACGTGTTAGTTAGAATACTGCTCTCTTTTTATTCCACCATGTCCTGACAAGTCATTAAATATCTGAATTTGAAGCCTCATATTAATGAATTATCTTGACACCAGCTATAAGAGATGCTCTTGTTTCACTTTTTGGGTACCTTGTATGGATTGTGATGGGCTGCAGTTAGCGACTAACGTTCAGGAAAAACATTTCACTGTTAACTGCTCCTAGAACTAGTAACCATGAGATGATTCTGTTTTACTGAACTAGAGACAAGTGACAACACTGACATTGCGCAACAATCCAATGGAGTGTGCATGAGATACTTTGGGAGAGATAGTGGATTGTAGTTGATTGGTATCGTACAGTCAGTTAGTGAAGCAGGATGGATGTTTTTGGGGATGCGGGACTGTTTTGGGCTTTGTTCCTCCATCTGAGCTCCAGGATGGCTGGGGTCGGGCCCCAGCAGCTAACACTGACACCCAGGCCCCACAGAGCAGAAAGTTAATACTGCGACAGATGTGTCGCCTCCACGCTGCCTCGCGGCCATGCAGAACCCCTCCTCCTCCTCCGTCCTTGACTTCCTCCTCCTGCCGGGCCACTTCTCCCTCTTCCTCATGTTTGATGTGTGTCTCTGTCAGTGATGAGGCGGTACGGAGAGTAGGAGCAACAATAATAAAGAAGGGTAAAATGACGCCTTGTGATCAGTCAATTGACGTGACAACTAACTATATATAAACATCGACACATCACAAACTAATAAAGGCCACAATATGTTGCTGAAAATGGACCATTCTGTTGTCTGTAGTCGTATTGTTTAGCATATTGATAACGTGACCCTCTTTGGAAATAATGTGACTGAATCAGAATCAAAACCACTTCAATGACCGAGGTGAAATTATATATATATATATATATATATATATATATATATATATATATATATATATATATATATATATATATATATATATTTCTTTAACAAACCAAACCCTTAATTAATAAGTCAATTCCGCTGCCGCCGTCCTGCTACAGTAGAGCATGTGTATTATTCCCTCGCTAAAAATATTTCATTATACTCCAGAGCATCTGGACTTTGACAGAATGATCTGGACTTAGCCTTCTCAAAGTCTACTGATGAAGAGTGTGGTGGACCTTCACCCAGCAGACCGCTGTCCCTGTCCCGTGTGAAACCAGCAGTCTATTGTGAGTCATGTGACTTGTTAGTATTATTAGTGATGTGAATAACACAAGTTACTAGACATTCAGTAGTCAAGTTAGTCATTAGTAAAGCATGTGCTGTCTGTTAAGTGATATTTGCTAGTAGTACCAAGATGTGTGTGTATATATATATATTTATATATATATATATATATATATATATATATATATTTATATATATATATATATTTATTTATGAGGAGACATGGCCTCTGTGACCCTGTCCTCCTTGTTTACTGCATAGTGTTTCACTTATTTGTCACTAATAAGAGGAACCGTGAAGCAATAGGAGTACCAGCTGTCAGAGGTCTTCTACCTGCATGAGGCAGACATTCCATTACAGGAAAGGGTCTTAGGCCTTTTTCTCGATTTTACATAATTTCTTAAATTCACCTTTTAAGGCACTTGCATATGAGATGTATACCCATGTTTTACATCTAAAATTGCAGAACAAGCTCAGCTCTCTATATGATGAGGCACAATTGTCATATGGTACAAGTGTAAAGTGATAATATGGTCCTGAAGCTGAAAAATTGAAGTATCTCTTTATATACGTGACGCAAGACCCCAGAGGGTTAAAGCCAAACATCCCTTATCGCCGTGCCATAGAGCATAGAGAATTAGAAAATCTAAATAAAAAATGGTAAAGAAAGAGTAAATCATTCACGATATCCTTTTCTTCCTGTTAATTGTTCCTCCTGTTCAATACAGGAAGACGCTGTGTCCCTCAGGCACAGTGATGGAGTTACCACCTGGCTAAAGTGGTCCTCAGCTCCCCTCTCCTCTTTTCTCCAACATCGATCACAAGCTCAGTTTTCTTCTTCTCCTCCTTTGCCTCACTCGCCCTCACTCACTCACTCCCTCTCTCTCCTCCAGTTTTCCACTGCCTCGCTCGCCCTCTCTTCCGTGACGGCGGCTCGGCAGGACACTGATGTGCGATGAGCTTTTCTGAAAGGTCCCAGGAGTTCAGCCTCCTCTCTTTTTCTCCTCTCGCCCTCCTCTGTCTCCACTTCCACGTCTACTCTCACTCGCCTCCTCGCTCTCTTTGTCTCTGCCCTGCAAACCCCCCCTCCCTCCACAGCCCCCCTCCATTCACATCACACGAGTCTCGGAGATTGACAGCCTCCCCAAAGAGTGAGAGCTGGAACAGATGGAATATGAATGGTTCACTCGTGTATGAAAAAGGTGTCTGGGTGAAGGAAGTGGTGTAGGGGGACCCTCAATTGTGAGTTAAGTATGACTAAATCCCATTGTAACCACCTCCCCTCCCCAATCACACACACACACACACACACACACACACACACACACACACACACACACACACACGCACGCACGCACGCACGCACGCACACGAAAAAGGAAATGAGCCTTTAAAGAGACAGTGACTAATAATGGTCTCGCTTCTATGACTTTCATATAGAAAAATAACAAATGCAAATAAAACATTTATTAACATTAATGCACATTTTAGGCTTTTTGTGCGCCATTTATACCCCACAGGATTTCCACATGTGCCGTGAAGCGCTAGCTTTAAGGTTTAGGCAATAAAACCACTTAGTCAGGTTAGGAAAGAAATAACGTTTTTGGTTTTAAACAACTGGTTAAAGTAACAAAACAAAAAAACGTAAACAATAAGTACGAATGTCACAAACGTCACTGACGTAACTTAAAAACAAATCCTGTAACCCACCGCTCTGCAACACAAGTCCTGTGTGTGTAACTCGCCCACCTTCCCTCCATCCGACACGAGGTCTCTCTCATGATGTCCTCCGTCTCGTGATGAGAGTGTCATAGTTACGTGGATGCATGAACACGGCAGTCAGTACACGTACACGCAAAATGACTGATAATTATCAATTATTACCGTTCATACGCCATTGGGTGGGAGGGGCTGAGTTTAGTGTCCCAGCATAGCGGACTCGATGTCCTGAATCACTCTCTTGCTTACATGTTGAGACATTTTCAAAGGACCGTGCAGTGCGAGGCGTCCCGTGTGGCTCGCTTTGTGGAGACAACATAGCCGTGACTCGGCCACTTTGTCTTTTCTAAAAGTCAATAAGCAACCTAGCAGTTTATGTACATTAACATGAACTAATATTAGGGGAGCTTCGTCCTCCTCATCAGCTCCACTAGCTGTGTTGGCGACTGCATCACAAATACTGTTTGACGTGACATCATATCCTAAGCGAAGCTTAGTTTTTGGTCTGCTTGAGTCCACTGGAAACAAGCCAGGGCCACACAGCTGAATACTACATATACTATTAATACTTTGAAAAATGTTTTCAGCATCTCCCCTATCTCTGTAAGAGCCAGTAACCTGCATTATATGTGTCATGTTAAGTCCTCGTCAAAAACAACAAAGAATCAGCTGAGGTCATACATTAAACGAGTGTTAATCTAACGACGCTCGTCTCTTTTTTTGCCCCGATGTGTCCGTGGTCTGCAGCCTCGCCACCAAAGCTTCTCCCCAAAACAAACGGCCTCAGAAATATATCTGTGATGTGAAGACGGCGAAGGGAGAGGGGGAGATTCCCATCCCGCCGTCTGTCGGCCACACAGGGCCTGTTTTTGAATTTCTGATCAAAAGTTGCAGTGGAGACCACCGCCGAATCACGGCCTCCCAAACATCTGCTGTCATATCGCTCTGAATAATTTATTTGTTGATCCAACTGAATGTATGTATCCGTCTCCCTTTCTCTCCAGAGCCCATTTGTGAGTGTGTGCATATGTGTGCGCGCTTGTATCCTTAGAAAATAAAATGCTTCAATCAACAACAACAACAACAACAAAATGATCTGCTGGTTTGAGGGATCGCTGTGCGACACAAATAGAGCTGGATAGAATTGTTCACACACACACACACACACACACACACACACACACACACAGGCCAACTCCACTTATTCTAGCAGTGGGCGGCCACGTTTCTGCCGCCGTTTACATGCAGGGTGTTCGACACAGCTGAAACACGGGGCCTTATTTCAGCTCCAGCATGGTCGCTAAGTGGCACATCTCATTAGAATGATTTAGGCAAAGTGAAAATGATATTACAATAATTTCAAAAACGCTATCAGTGGTTTCATCCTCCCAAATGATCATTTAAGTCCTGCTTGTAATGGCTATGAGACTGTTAGCGGGGTTATTCATTTCAAACTGTGTTAAGCACAGCACGCGCCGCCATTAGGGCCCAGTGCCGGTATACTTATGCTTACTGAAATGAGATTGCGTGAGGAAATAGAGTTATCAAGCCGCAAAATATCCATCGATCAGACGCCTCTGCTGCTTCTGCGCTAAACTAGAATAACATCATTAAGACTCCAACTTTGAGATGGAGAAAGTTAGGTGAGACGTTAGCGTGACGGCGCAGGGATTCCACCTGATGTTTCCTGCACACACACACACACACACACACACACACACACACACACACACGCGCTAATATCCAAGTGTGTGTGTGTGAGTGTGCTAATTGGTTAAAAACCCATTGTGGCTTGCTTCTTGTTAGCCAGCCCCCTCCTTCACTTCCTCTACCGGCTGCTATAGCACACCGCTGCTGTCAACAGCGCTTGCTAAGGCGTTAACAAACTTTTACCCCCCTCCCCAATCTCCCCACCCCCTCTCCTCCCGAGGGCTTTGAACAGGGTTGACAGCCACACTTTCTGATAACAAACGCCCCGACGCTTAATGTGATTGATAGGGCTCAGTTCTTCTCACACTCCGCTCCATTTATCTTGAGTAGCCAGAGTTGGGCATCAGAGAATGTGTGTGTGTGTGTGTGTGAGTGTGTGAGAGAGAAGAAATGCAGGGGGTGGGGAGGGGGGCATCTGTATGTCCCCTGGCATCTATTTGCTTTTAACCGCTAAGTCATTACGACCTAATACATGTAGATTGTGATGGGGAGAGGGGGAGGGGATGTGGAATGGGTGGAGGGGAGATCAGTGGAGTGTTATGGAGGCAAGCAGATGCTCGCCTCTGGAGTTATTACATACAGAGATGATTAGTGTTGGGTGTGCGTGTCTGTGTGAGGGGGGGCTCACTGAACTGATGGAAGGCCTTCAAGCTCGAAGAGACCACGGCAAAAGGTATTTCATTTGGAGTTCATTTGCATATTTTATGAGGAGACTCGAAGCGTGGCGGTCGGGTTTGAGCTTGACGGATGACAGGAAACAGGAGTGAAGTGGGACGGTGGTGGTGGGGGGGGGGGGGGGGGGGGGGGGGGGCAACGCCGTCTTGTGAGAAGGAACAGAAACCCTCAGCTGACCTTTCCCTTCATCAGTAGTTTTGGTCACGGCGCCTTCAGGAGGATCCATCCACGCAGCTCCTGGGTAAATACAACCCCTTCAAATCCTTCTTTAGGGAGGGAATATAAGATATTGCGTCCAAAGACCAGCTGCCAGAAAATCATATTCTTAATGAGCAATGCGGAGAGAGTAAACTTCTCCGTGTGCTGCAGCCCAGGAGAGTTGGACTCAGTGTGCACACATGAAGCGCGATTACATTAAGGCTCTGCAAACAAATACATTTCCTCTTCTGCTCTCTGCCGCTCTGTCGATTGCATGAAAACATATAAAAATATCTTTGACGGCACAAAGTCAAGCAGCAGGGATGGATGGGGCTGGTGGTGGGGAGTTTAGGCATCTCTAACAACTTCCTGTAATTGCGATTTATTGAGAAGGAAGCGGAGGGTAAAGATTTAGAAATTATAAGCTATTATGTGCCAGAGAGAGTAAGCGAGGTGGGGGGTTGGCGACATAAAATACAGCTGACAAGCCAAGGCAAATTAGCCCAGGACCATTACAAAAATCACTTAATTGCCGGCAATTCTGTCAGGTCAATTGACTCTAATTGAAAAAGAGAGAGAGAGAGAATAACAAAAAAGAATATTATGGCAGAGAGAAGGAAGTGCATGGGATGAGGTGAGCGCTCAGGAAACAGCCGCTGATTGGAGATCATAATGCAGCTCCTCACCCTGCCTCTGACATGATGTAACACGCTGGCAGCGTGATGGAGGGAGCTTTGATTGACATTCTTATTAATACATCTGGTGATTAACATGTTATTATCCTGAAAACCTGTGATAATAAAGCCAGAGGATGTGAACCATTTCCAACTGTTAGTCTAGGACTGTTAAAAGCGCCTACACTGTATCTCCGGGGAATGTAACTAGGTACATTTACTCAAGTACTGGAGGAAGAAAAACAAACAATGTATTATGATTGAGCAGTGAAGGTAAATTAAATGTATTTGTTTAGTGAACAGGGACACAAACTGTAAATGTTTTGTGTGTCACTCAGCACAAAACAACGCCGATGGAAAGTCAATCAGGCTCCTGTTTAGAGGTGGACACACACATCAAACACATCACCACATCTGACCGCTGCGTAGTCATGCAGCGGTCAGATGCGGTGATGTGTTATTAAATACAGAGGAAGATCACCGTGTGGAGATGAAGTGATGTGTTCTCACAAATCTAACTCAATGCTTTTGTTGCCTGAAGCTAACTTTGGCTCAGTAGCGTTATGTTGTCCTGACAAAGACCCACATGAAAGAAAAAGACAGTTTGTGTCGCTCAGCAGGAAACCAATAAATGCATTTTGACTAGTTCACATACTGCAGTGAGACTTGTACATGTACACATGTTCTTTAAAAGCCATAATCTAGATGAGATGACTGTACTTTAATGTAAAAACATCAATGCAGGTGCTAAAATTGGCATTTGGTACCAAATTTGTAACAATGAAAATATCTACTGTTTAAATCAGTCCAAATCTGTTAGTACCAACTCTGAGATAGGGACTCATTAGGCCCTGCAGTGTAGTATATATAAATACAAATATACCCTGTCAGCCGATACCGACATCAGAAACAAATAATTCATATAACATGGAAACATAATGTAATTCAATGGATCAGCCCCATGGTCACTGATTCTGATCCAGCTACGGAAGTCATTATCGGCCCATCTGACATCAGTATCTCTAGTTACAATACGTCATTTGTTGATTAAGGATTTTGGAATTTAAGATGTCTTTGGGGGGTTTAGTTTTCCATTCGTATAAGAAACAGATAAAAATATGAAAGTCAAAGAAAATGACCTATATCAGCGTGTGTGGTCTTCACTGATGAACTCAAACCGGTCCCACTCTTAACTCGTCAAATAGCGACGCTTGTCCGTGGCTTCTGATACCCACACACAATGAGACACAACAGGCTGGGTAACCAACGCAAATGTAAAACATCATTATTACAGTCAGAGCGACTGGCATATTAATATTATTATAAATATTGAGCGTGGTTGGTCAAACTAAGACCAACTCAAACCAGGAGTCTTAGTTTTGCTACCATGCTAACTTCTGCCAGCTACCTACCAAGCAGACGCTCTTTAGGTTCTGAACATACTTATTTGAACCCAAACCACAATCTTTCTCTAAGCCTAACCAAGTACTTTCATTGCATAAGTAAACTAAGTGGAAAAAAGCAAACCATGCATGTATTGAGCAGAAGATGACACACCCAGAACTGATCCTGGATCTAGAGCTTCATAGTTGAAAGCAAAGGGCCACTGATAATACATAATGAACTGAGTTGAACTGACCGAGCGTCGGGACCTTTGAGTTTGGAGTGAGAATGTCTTCTGAGTTCACTTTGACCTGGTGTTGAAGCAGAGGTCAAAGTTGTACGGTAATAATAACCACAAATATCAGAAAAGTAAGATAAGTAAGATAATTCTACAATCAAAATTCTACATAGAAAAATGTATGTGAGCAAATACATGAAATACAACAAATAGCTGGATTTAGAAAATGGAGTTGCCGGTTAAGTTTTTATTCTCACCGACACAAAAAAACCTGAAAAGACGCAAAGCTGAATAAAAATAGAGCTTTTAGAACAGTGGTTACCTTCAAGTTCAGCTGGTGTTTTCACTCCTTCCTAAAGCACACCTGTTGGAGGGCCTGGGATGTATGAGGACCTGATTGAAAGCACATGATAGGCATCTCCTGATCAGCACAGATAGAAGGTGATTAATAGCTTTACTGATTAGCCAATCACCAGCCAACACAAAAGAATAATCAGTTAATTGATCGTGGCGAAGACTTGTCTGATAGTGTGAGTTTTAGTGCTGTTTGTGTGTGTGTGTGTGTGTGTGTGTGTGTGTGTGTGTGTGTGTGGCATATAGGCAGCTTCCATTTGTTTAGCAATGAGGGTATCAGTAAGATAAGATGCTCAGTGGTCTGGCTTCGTCAGTGGTAAAGTACAACAACAACTATCTGACTCACTGAAAGACAAACAGCACGATTAGAAAGTGAAACAGAAGGAAAAAAAACTAAATATTCATGCGCTAGGGTTAATTTTGTATCATAGTATATAACAAATGACAAAAAAAGTCCTTCTTCTCTTCCTGTACAACATACAGATATTTCCCATGACTAATCCTGCAGCGATGTATTCGTGAACCCTTCATATAAAGTCACACTTCTAAAAACATGGCTGATGACTAAGTCATTCACAACTCTATTCCATGTAATGCACCTTTAAATGTAATGTAATGTAATATACCTCAAATGTAATGTAATGTACCTCCAGTTCGCTGTGAAATATGTTCACTTATTTTGTCAGTGTTTTTTTTCTGATCCGATGTGAGGACAGAGGATGTCTATGTATACAGACTGTAAAGCCCTCTGAGGATCATTTGTAATTTTGGGCTATACAAAATAAATTGAATTGAATTTCATTAAAGTATTATTCTTATACTCGTCATAACTATGTTGCACATTCTGAACACTTTACATGTTTACTGACTGATGACAATAAAAAAGACATCTAAACCCGGGAGAGTTTGCAATTCTATCTGACAATCACAACCTCCTACACACACACACACACACACACACACACACACACACACACACACACACACACACACACACACACACACACACACACACACACACACACACACACACACACACACACAAGCTGCCAATGCTTGTCACACACTCATCCCTGTCTATATCTGTATGGTGACATGCCCCTGCTTCTATTGTGTGCAGATGTGTATTCTCCGTACACACACACACACACACACACACACACACACACACACACACACACACACACTGCCTTTACATATGCTTGACTGTTAAAGAGAAGCCAGCGCTGTGGTGGTGGCCGCCCTCCCAGGCCTATTGTACTCCAGCAGCACCTATGGGAATCAAAAATGAACAAAGGACAGCGGGCGAGAGACATACAGGCGTATAGAGGAGGGAGGAGAGGGAGAGCATCAGAGAGAAGAAGAAGACGGGGCGAGGGAGTCGCTGACACCTCCACATCAAAGTGGTGGCGAGGTTCCACACACACAACAACACACTCTTTCCTTTGGTCACTTCATCATTATGTGGACTGTGAGTTGAGCTGTGAGTGACAGTGTGTGACTGTATGTGTGTGTGTGTGTGTGTGTGTGTGTGTGTGTGTGTGTGTGTGTGTGTGTCTTCTTGTAACCTTTATTTACCCAGGAAAGTTGACAGAGCTCTGTGCAGTTTTCATACATTCATACTGGGAGCTGCCCAGTACAACCAGTCTGCTGCCGGTGATGACTGCAGCAGGGCTGCTGGAGGTTCCAGGTCTTGCTCATGGGCACTCTGACAGTTAGTCGTTTGATTGGGGAGGGTTACTCACTCACTTTCCCCCCACAACACCTGAGTATTATCCCTGGAATTTCTGACCAGCCCAGACTGCTGTGAAGACTTTACAACAATAGACAACTATTTAGCCCAAAAGACCTCTGAGACCTAGAATGCAGTGAGAGTGCCTCAGTGTGTTGTCTGGTAGATCATCAGAAGAACAAGTATTCAATGAGCACTGGAATGAATGTAATCACTGTTTTCTTACGGGTCCATTCCCTATATCTCATGTGAATGGATCACTCTTAGGTTCTGCAAACCATGGATACGTTGAATGTGGATATATATTTTATGTGCATGTTTTTTCATTGCATTCCAACAAGCGACGTGCTGAGCAAACAACACTATTGAAAGTTATGTGATGTAATAACAGTATGAAGCGTGAGGTCGTGGTTGACTTTCACTCGTGTAAAACCAAAAGTTAACGTTGAGTTTATGCTTGTTACATGTATGAACTGTAAAGTAATGTTTTACTCTTGTTACATAATGTTACATAAGAAAGTCTGATAATAGCAGTTGTTGTTAATTACCAATATTAACCAACTAGTACCGCTGCCTTATTAACCAGTAATGCCTCCATGTTAACCGTGTGCCTTGTGTGTATCTCTGCATGCGTATTACAAAGCTTGTATGAAACCTTTTTATGAAACGTATTTCAGGCAAATCAACATTTAACACTTCCCTGTTTTGTACAATGTCAAAGATGTATTTTTGGCAGTGGCGGGCCGTGCATTTTCGACCTGGGCCTTCAGTACCGTCTGATATTGTTTACATAAATACGTGCATGATAAAGCTGTTCAAATACGCAATATAATAGCTTACAGTTAAAAACAGTCAAAACGATCCAACAAAACTGCGGCGCTAAAACACCGCACACAGCCGTTCAGAACCAATGATATTAACCATCGTAAAATTCGGCTACTTTTTACATTTTTTTCCTCAACTTTGACCCGTGCAGCTGATATGTGGATTTTTCCGATTCTAAATTTAGCAGCAGTTGCAGAGACATACGGTACAACATTCCCGTGAAATATTCCTAAATCCCCTTCACGAGTGAGCAGCAGCAGCAGCAGACAAACTCCCTGCTGTCCTCTCACCCAGCTTGGTGGGTCTAGCAGCGAGCGCTCAGCCACTTTTCCTTTAGACGACTCACGGTAGCCAATTGACCAATTACAGCGCATGTTAATGGTCACGCGGGCCCTGTGACGAATCACACGTCCAGAACGCTAGCAGGCCGTCCCTATGTAGTTTAACCCGCTATTCTACCATAGAGAAACAGAGGTGCAATCTGATTGGACAAGAGCTCTGCTTAACCAGCTGCCAAGCAAGGGACGGCTGAGGAACAGACGAAGACAGGAGCTAATAGGGATACATCATTATAATACAGTGTATAATGTAGTGTATTTATGAAAGAAAATTTAATTATGAAATAGCTATAACTTTTAATTATTTAAAAAGAAAAGAAAAGAAAAAAAAGAATTTTAATTATAAAATAGCTATAACTTTGTGATTCTGTTTAGGCCAGCAGTGAAGGCTAAGCAGGCCTTGACCGCCCGCCTCTGATTTTTGGCAACCGCATTCTAATGATGCCAATTTCTGTTTGGGAGAGGGCTTTTATTGTTGGTTTGGTTTTGCTTTAACCAATCAGATGCAAGGTGTCTGAGTTTTTACATTTAAACTGTTGAGTTATGGAAGTATTTCTCCACAATAAACCAGAAACACTCGTAGAGCTGTACGGCTCATTCATTCATTCATTAGAGCCTTTAGTCTTTCACTATTTCCAGAGTTATCCCTCGGGGATTAATAAAGTATATATTCATTCATTTATTCATTCATTCATTCATTATTGTCCTTCCTTCGCTCATGTGGGACCAAGCGTCGGGTGCGCTGGGCTTTTTATGAAACGCTAGTCCCCTAATGCAGAGGGTGAACCCGAACCCAGGACCCTCATATGTAGCATGTTCACACACACTCACGTGTATGTTGTCGGTATCACTAGCAGCCAGCAGAGGCAGCACTGAGGTAATACTGAGAGGGAAAACTTCCATCATGGAGGACGATTTTAAAACATTCTTTGTTTTCTGCCTTTCAGTTCTGAAAACATTAAATCAATGATAAGATTCCTTTTTACATGCCGATCTAAACTTGGATGATCCATGTTTTTTCAGATGTTATAAACTGCTCACACAGAGTTGGGAGAGCTGTCCACAAGGTGGGCGGGTCTAAGAAAGAGATGCTCACTAAGAGATGGGTTGTCTGCCTCTGTTGCTTTGATTCTGACTCTTCTTCTTTTAAAGTCTGTCTGTTGTATATATCCCAACTTTAAGGACAGGAAACACAAAACAGGGTTCACTTTTAAACAACCATGTGGTTGTGGAGATAATAATAATACTTTTTGTCCGAAAATGAGGCGCTGGGGGCTTGGGGCGCATAAGGTTTAAACTGCTGCTTGTGATGGAAACATTTAACCTTGGAGTTGTATTTCCAAGATCTATCGATGTGTGGCTCGTTGTGGGCATTGTCAGCTCATGTTTGATTGACAGACAAAAAGGGGTTCACAAACACATGTAGGTCCTACAGGCTGGACACACAATGGTTGAATCAATGGAATTGATCAACAACCCTGCCGACCCCTTACAGGCAAACTATGCTACTTTTGTACTCAGTGCCCCTTTAAAACAAGTTTAACACCTGAAATGGTCCTCATTAACTTCTGTAGTTAGATATGTTGCATACGTAGAGATGTAGTTGGGCTCCTTGGTGTGTGTGAGGAACTTTGCGTGGCTGCGTGCCACAGTGCAGACACATTCTGCTGGCCTGTGTAACATCCATAAAGTGTTACGACGATCACCTCGGCGCTTTACCTCTTCCCCGTCGCTCTGCGGCCCTGAAACAGTGGCCGTTAACATTTGAAGCAGGAGCAGAAAAAAGCCCCTAATTGGTGCTCCGGTGATACCACAGGCCTGATATTCTGTGGAAAGCAGGGCTTCGGAGGGCCATTAATTAACCTTAGTGCTATGATTACTACTTACATTAGAAGGGAATACATTAGAGGTGGCAGCGGGCCCCTTTTTTTCTGCCCTGCACTTCAGAGGGGCCCCGGCGGAGCGCTGCATGCCCCCGCGAGCCACGATATGTTAACGGGGAAGCAACTAATTAGATGTCAAAAATTCATAAGGCCTCTCTTTAATATTGCATATCTATCCCTGGCCTGTCACTTCAAAACAAGGGGGATTGCATAAACAGGGCGACCGCAACACAACCCCCCCCCCATCCCCGTCATGGGAGCTGGGTGAGGTGGGGTGTACTGCTGATGAGGGACAAGGGGAGGGGGGGTGTGACAGCGCGCTTGAAGGTGAAGAGGAGGAGAGGGAAGACAGAGAAAAGAAGAGGAAGAAGACGTAAAGAGAAAGAAGAAAGGAAAGAAAAAAGAGACAATCAAAGAAAGTTCCCTGACGAATCCCACAGGACGGCTGAGCCACATTATCAAGTCTTCCTCTGCACAGATGACAACACCCGGGACATCAGGGAGGGAGCTGAACCCACACCCTCTGTCCACCTTTCTGTTACCTGAGGTTCAGCTTTATCATGCAAATGCATAATCTCATTTCATATGAGGGCTCCCGACATGAATGCAGGCTGATGATCAAAGACCAGGTCAGATGTTTATGAATGAAGACAGCATCTAATTAAACATGAAGAAATACACCTATTACTATTCCTATGCAGATCATTTGGTTGTATGTGAGATATTTGTATCAGAAAGTTATGCCTCCAATTCAGTGGAGGTAAATTACATTTTTGCAAGCGTTGAAAAATGATATTTGAAAAGTTCCCCTGTCTCAGTGATCAGTGTTCGTCAGAACGGCTTTCTACTAAACATTTAACCATTTGAATACTCGTCTGCAGATGTAACCAAGTCGGTAACACTTAAAAAAAACATTAATTCTACTTTAGTTAATAGTTATTTTACTGCTATTTAAAAAGGGGATGATAATGAATGATAATTACGTATTATTAGTAATGCCGGCTGGATATGTTCCACATTGAAACACTGCTTTCATTCTGCTGTGCAGTTGCTCTTCAAGATTCAGACTGATGCAATATTTGCAAACTGGGTCATCCATAGCAAAGGCACTTGAGAAAACAATCGCAACACAAGGATGAGCTCTTGATTATATCTCATAATCTTCATCAGATAGACTTTGCCCGTTCTAAGCCAACACAGACAAGAAGTCCTGAAAGTGCTACGAGTCCATGACAAGTGGGCAGCCTCCATCTGTGGATGGATATCATGTTGTATGATCACAAGCTCCACAACAGCACTAATAGTCTTGTGGAAAGCTTTTTTTTCCCAAGAATATTTTCTAAGATTTGGCTTTGATTAAATATCTGATAAATACATAAGGTCCTCCTACACGTTTACAAAGGTATCGCATTCACTAGCATGTGGAAGCAGAAAATAACACTTAACATGTATTTATTCAATGTATGTTTTTATTGAATTGCTTAATTTTGTTTTGCCAGACGTTTTTCTTCATTTCAATAATACAATGTAGGAAAGGGAACGATTACCAGTAAAATGAGAAGTGGTAAAGATACTGCATACTGGTCCTAAAATCGGGAATGAGTCAGCATTTTTGCGCTTCAGGTTCCCTTTTCCCATCTTAATTTTAGGGTTATTCAATTTTATGAATATTTTTTTTGGTCAGATTACTGAAATAAGGTCTGTTGTTAAAACAAGCTTAAAATATTTGAACGGCAATAATGTTTTCACGTGCCTGACAAAAGACAGTTGGTAACAATGAGACTGCTACACGTCATCACTAGAACACTAGCCGCCTTTAGCTTAGCGCTGTAACATTCAGCGGCCACTTCTACATTTTACAGTCTGGCCTCTTCTCTGCCCGCTCCATATCATGTTCTCCAGGCGAATTATCACAGCTCAGCGCCAACGTTTTTGTGCGGCGCCTCATAAGCCGCAAGAACATGAAAACAATATTGGGAGCATCTGGTGGAGCTGACACGGGGGAGGAGGGGGAGAACCAGAGAGCTGCAATCTATCAATACAATGTGCACGTCCTCTTTGTGAAATAACAAGTGAACTGTGAAGAAACGTGCTATACCATTTACCATCTTATAAAATATTATAGAGTGATGCTGTAGCTACAAATAACACACGTAAACACTATTATTACATGGGTGAATTTACAGTACACACATCCATAACCATTGGAATAGTATTGGATTATTATAGGTTTACAGACGTACACAAGTATAAAAATATAACAATACAATCACAACTGATAATAAGCAACAACAACATGAGTATGTTTTGACCTCTGGCGGCTGCTTTTACTCTTCAAAAATCATAAAAGTGTTGTTCATTTGTTAAGATCATCTTGTGAGACGTTGTTTGCCACAGAGCTCATATTGAGGGTGTGATGCTACAAAACAACTCTTTAACTGAGGGCCTATACGTGTTCAGGTGTGGAACATGGAGGGTGCTGCAGTATTATTAATAAAACAAGCTGCCAGCGCTACAAGGCAACGTAGACCAACACAAACAGCAACAACTAAAACTGCCTGTACAGAGCATGTGGACAGACAGAGGAAGCACCATGCTCCTCTGTCTGTCTTATAACAGTTTCCAGCAACAGGGAAAAAGTTCAAACAAACCTCATCCATTTAAGATTTCAAATAAAGTGTTTATTTGCCAATATACACGGCGTAACATATTACTTCATGCTCCCTAAATGACCAAAAGGCCTCTAAAAACCTGACCAGGCAATGTCATCTTGAAGGAAATGAATGTTCTCCTCCTCTCCTTAATCACCTCCTCCAATAGACGCAGCATTACAGGACTTTATGAGAGACAGTCGTGTCCATAAATACAAAAAAGCAGGATCTGTTTTTACAAACCACTAAACCCAGAAAGAAAACAAAATGTTTGTTTGAAGGTGATCCTCGCAGTCTGCACTTCATTCACGTTCCAGATTTCAAGCAGCAGCAATAACAATCCCTTCTTCCTGTCATATTGTGGGCTGTTTGCATGCGCCAGACGACTCACTCATTCATGGGTGAAGTCTGATTGTTCCACCGCGCCCAGCGGCGATGCGCCAGTGTGTTACTGTGAGGACACATATTTCAGAAAAGTCTCCAGTCATCTGTCTAAATACATTTCCTCCACTGTCTGTTTGTGTTGGCTCACATGAAGTATAGCATTCATGTTCTGTGTGGCTTTATGGAGATGATAAGTCATAGTCAAACTGATTGTAATGGTGGAAATAAAGAAGAGCGAAAGCTGCAAGATCAAAAGCTGTTTGATTTCCAATGAGGTTTGACGGGATTCAGATACTTCTAACAGCTGTAATGCAACATAAAGTTACATTTGCCCGCATTAGGACTGCCAGATAAACAACCTGGCAAAAACAGACACGGCTGACTTCTCTTACTATTAGATCAGGGTTTTCATGGAAGTGGCTCTATTGCTTACACACAAGCAGAGATACCTCCTTCAGCTGTGAAGACGGTCCACCATCACGCCGCCTGTGCTTTCTGCACTGAACCCAGAAACGCTGGCGACCACAGAGGACCAAGCAGCCGTGATCTGGTACGCAACGTCCAGACTGGTTTTTATGATTTTGTTTGAGGTTTTAGTTTTATAATTTTCTTTCAAATCTCTTTTACATTCAATCTTGAAAATAAGTTGAGACATCAGCAAACCCTTTTTTTTTATTATAAAAATAAATAAATATGTAATAATGTGCTTGAGATGCATTGTTCAAGCCGTGAGACGCCAATACATTTGAAAGTCGGTTGATGGTTGTACTTTTGGACTTGACCATGTTAATTTAAATGTTACTGCTGTGTTCCTGTTCCTGAGTAGCGTTACTCTTTATCCAATGTTAGGCAAAATACAGTCAATACAAGACATTTTCATAGTCTATGTTTTGGTATTGCGTAGCAAAAGCCTGATCAAAAAAATCAAATAAATGCTGATATTAATAGATAGAGGAGTGATGGATTCCTCATAGCTGCAGCATTCCAAGCAGACCAGATGGCACGCAGCAGACGAGAGAACGTCCATTACAACCAAGACACTCGAGGCTTGACTTGGAATCTACTTCAACAACTTTTGACTTGACGTGGACTTCTGTGATCCTCTCTGCATCTTTACAGACTGCAGGTATCTGCTCCACCTGCAGTCTAAATGACGCACGGCAGATCCACTGGTTTAATGTTGTGCAGCCAGCTCCAGCCTGATGTAAAACACCCACAGCACCCCCATGTTTATGTGCAAACGTGTCGTTTTGATTAATTATTCTACACAGCTTCTTCTGCACATCGACAGCATGTGCAAATTGGGAATCACTTACAACTTCTCGCTCCCTGTATCCCTCTTTCTGATCCCATCCTAGGCCCACATGCACCACAGGTGCACCTGTCCACCATATTACTAAAAGAGTGTTTGGCATTCTCCCGATGCACTTGGCAGCGCACACTTGGCTGCAGCCTGGCACTGCCGCTGGGTTCTCAGAAATAGAGTGCGCAGTGTCCTCTTGTAGGCACAGAGCCGCCATGGCAGTACGAAGGGATTAAGAAATACCCAGGTCCAAAACTAAAACTGAGCTCAGGAGGGTTTTGGAGCGAGCCTCTGGAGAGCAAAACTTAGAAAACGACCGCTTTAAAGCACGCCAGTGGGCACGGACATCCTTTAACACTCAAGCAGTAATACATGAGAATCAGATAAATGTTGCTATGAACGATCCACACAATCTGGAAATACAGAGGAGACCGACATGTTCACAACATTTCTGAAAATGAATGTTGACAACGTATAATTAAAGTGTTCAAGTGAAGGAAAAAAACACTATTGTTCTCTGTCAAATTCACTGCCTGTCCATTTTACTGTGACGACTCACTTGTCTCTCCTAACAAAGTATACCAAGATGATTTACTTCATATTTACTTCATCTATGGGTTTGAGTTTTATATTCATTTTAATAGAAAGTATCTCTACAACATCGTAAGGAAAATGTTGATTACATCGCAGTTGATTACAAACATATATTTATAGGATAATGATTTATTATTACACTTTAATGATAATCATATTACATATATAATTATTATAAGGTGTTTGTATTGTTTAATTAAAATAACACAATAGCACAAGGATATTCTTATCCTACCACAATGGGTAAGGAGTCACAAGAATACCATAATAAAGAATAAATCTGCAAAACAATAAGAAAATAAATGTGCAAATATAGAGATGAATAAATAAAAGAATAATTAAGTTAATAATTTTAAAGTAAATAAAAAATGAGGAAATATGAAGACAAAATATGAAGACAAATACAATATAAATAACTATATAAAGATAAATAACAAAATATGAATAAATAACTCTTTTATTCCTCTATATTTGTATTTATTATTACATTTTAAATTCATTTAATTATTTGTATCCTTTTATTTTCTCGAACACTTTTTTCTTTATTGCTTTTGCTATTCCTTGAAATGTCAAGCTGTCAATCCACTGGCTCTTCCTGCATGCACAACGCTTTAAGAGTCTTTAAGACACACCCACTCTACTACACCACCCACCTCCTTTACTGCATGCCACACCCACTCTACTACACCACCCGTCTCCTTTACTGCATGACACACCCACTCTACTACACCACCCGCCTCCTTTACTGCATGCCACACCCACTCTACTACACCACCCGTCTCCTTTACTGCATGACACACCCACTCTACTACACCACCCGCCTCCTTTACTGCATGCCACACCCACTCTACTACACCACCCGTCTCCTTTACTACATGCCACACCCACTCTACTACACCACCCACCTCCTTTACTGCATGCCACACCCACTCTACTACACCACCCACCTCCTTTACTGCATGCCACACCCACTCTACTACACCACCCGCCTCCTTTACTGCATGCCACACCCACTCTACTACACCACCCGCCTCCTTTACTGCATGCCACACCCACTCTACTACACCACCCGTCTCCTTTACTACATGCCACACCCACTCTACTACACCACCCGCCTCCTTTACTGCATGCCACACCCACTCTACTACACCACCCGCCTCCTTTACTGCATGCCACACCCACTCTACTACACCACCCTCCTCCTTTACTGCATGCCACACCCACTCTACTACACCACCCGCCTCCTTTACTGCATGCCACACCCACTCTACTACACCACCCTCCTCCTTTACTGCATGCCACACCCACTCTACTACACCACCCGCCTCCTTTACTGCATGCCACACCCACTCTACTACACCACCCGCCTCCTTTACTGCATGCCACACCCACTCTACTACACCACCCTCCTCCTTTACTGCATGCCACACCCACTCTACTACACCACCCGCCTCCTTTACTGCATGCCACACCCACTCTACTACACCACCCTCCTCCTTTACTGCATGCCACACCCACTCTACTACACCACCCGCCTCCTTTACTGCATGCCACACCCACTCTACTACACCACCCGCCTCCTTTACTGCATGCCACACCCACTCTACTACACCACCCTCCTCCTTTACTGTATGCCACACCCACTCTACTACACCACCCGCCTCCTTTACTGCATGCCACACCCACTCTACTACACCACCCTCCTCCTTTACTGTATGCCACACCCACTCTACTACACCACCCGCCTCCTTTACTGCATGCCACACCCACTCTACTACACCACCCGCCTCCTTTACTGCATGCCACACCCACTCTACTACACCACCCGCCTCCTTTACTGCATGACACACCCACTCTACTACACCACCCGGCCCCTGTGATAACTTCTAGGAGTGTTCATGAGTCCACGATGTTGGAAAACATAATGGTTTGGGTTCAAATAAGTGTGTGAATCCTAGAAAGTATCTAAGGGGGCGAGGCCTGTCATAATGTCATGTCATGTCGTAAAGTAGGCATGTTGTGGAGCAACAAGCCAGTTGATTGATCATTCAAGGAATAACAAAATAAATAAGGAAAATAAAGGGAAAATAAAGGAAAAATAATACGGAAGAGAATAAGGAACAATGAATAAACTAAAATCAAATTGATTGAAATATATATATATATAAATACAAATAAACAAATGTATTTGCATAATGCCAAATTGAAAGAATATACATTAAACAGATTAAAATAATTGTATTATGACCATGCTTAAAATTACTCCTTTATATTTCAGAATTAGTCTTTATATTTCCAGATGTATTTATTGTTTTGTGAATATATCTATATCATTTCCATTTATTTATACATGTGTATTTATTGGTCGTTGTATTTCCACATTCATGATCTTTTATAGATTTCTTTTCATGGCTCTCTTGCTCTTCCGCTCATCTCCATCACCTTTTCCCCTATCAGTCTTCTATTATTGTCCTGTATCTCTTCCCTTCCCAGAGTTGAGCTTTGATTGACAGTCACTTAATCTGTGTCTGCCTAATATAAGGGTGAAAGTAAAAGCCAAACTAACTAGCAGCCATCTTGCCCGTGTTCAATGTAGCGCCAGCACACAGGAGCTATTGGTCACATGATGTCAGTCAGGGGAGGAATGCCACTGAACTCCAGGAAGTCGACAAATAAAATCTATCTTCCTGAATCACGCTTCGCTTGGATCCAACCGGCCGGCTGATTCCCTGAAGTTGTTGACATGAAGTGAGAGTTGCAGCCCTGCCATAGAGTTATGCAGCAAAGTTCATCCGCATTTACTCCAAGATTCAGTCAAAGTAGTTGGTGAACCCCTGCAGTTAGCAAACTAAATGCTAACATGCTATCCAGCTGGAGACATGCTGCCAGTCACAATAGTTCGGCCAGCTAGCTAACAAGTTAGGTAGCTTGGTCCATTGCCCAGACAAAAGAGTTTATTCAGAAGGAATCTTCACTGTTGATTTATGTCTCTACGGTCTACACATCTCGACTGTTTTGAGAAGTTACTTTGGGTTGAATACAAGTGAATGGGGAAATTAGCCAAAAGGCTACATGTGTTTCCTTTGTTTGGAGTCTCCCAAACCTTTAGGCAAACAGGTACAAATAATGTGTTATTTTAAACTGTAATCACCTCGACTATGTGGAGTTTGTAGGCCAATATTTTTACCAGTAGGTGTGAAGATTTTAACACGCTACATTACATGACAATAGATTGTGTGTTGGTACCGCTCAGCATAAAATGACCATCTGCAAGCTGTTGTTATAGTTGATGATAAAAAGGTGACTCAGCATTTACTTACATTTTCAGTTTTTAACTTTCGAGCCATGTTGTTTTCAACCCCAGCTGGCCCCGTCAGAGTTGGTTGTGCATAGCATTCAGAAATGACTGTGAATTACACCTACATACAGCATAAAGTCTGGGATGTAGCACCATGTCCCATCTCAATGTCTGAGGCTGTCGGGGAAATTAAATAAACACCATTTCTCCCATACGCTCCTTAGATCAACGGGAGGAGGGTTCAATTCAATCGGTAGAGTCATGCATACCTGTATCCATTCCAGGTTGAATTAAGTGACACATCCCGACTGCTGGCCATTGAAGCAAAAAATTAGCCTGCCGGCCCAGCGAAAGTTCAGCACAGAGGGGGAAGAAATGGAGGGTCACATTTCTCTAACCGTGAACTCCTGCTGAAAGCGAGTCAAGCTGCCAGCAGCCTTGACAAGAGCCAGACAAGGGAGGTACGCTTGGTTATTTCACGAGCAGATAGGCACCCTCCATTTCCTCTAACTGAGATGTACGCTGTCACAGACTTACAGTGTTTCACGAGCTAATTCAGTCTTACTGTTTGTGTGTGCACACTTTATCCATCGTGCTACCTGCAGCAAACAGATCGTATCATAGGCTGGTCGTTAGGTTAATTGAAAATCAGCCAGCTTCTTGGAGACATGCGTTCTTGTTCACCTCGTTCATTTAACTCTCTCAACTTATTACAGAGATAAACACACTAACAACCACAAAATGGAAAAGAAATACTTGTAACTTCATGTTCTATTCCCTAATTGGACAGAGATTTGCTTGTTGTTCTTGATTTTGCACTGTGTCAGTTGTTTTCCACTTAGAAAGGTGGACACTGTATCTCTCATTGATATGGATTTAATCATTCAATAATTGTATTCCCTTGGGTACATTAACCCAACGCAAATGAGAATCACCTGCTTTTGTTGGAATTACGATGACTATGACCCTATGATCTAATTCATTTTCAAATAGTTTTTAAATGAAACAAGATGAGCTGATGCACTTTGCAATATGACATGTCTGATTACAGTGCAGTGTGTATTTCAAAAGGGGAATTCAATTTAAAGTTCTATGGAGGTGCCTAACTAATCCAAACATGCACTCCCTCCCTTTTTGCCAGGGTTAGTGCAGTGATATATATATATAAACAGGTGTGGTGGAGGTAGAGGTTTTGTCATGGTTTGATAGACGGGGCTGTCCATATTTGTTTATTTTAGGAGATAATCAGTCCTTCTAAGCATGAACTCTTATCTCTCCCTCTGGAGAGAAAAAAAAAAAACAGCTGCAGATAAGGAAAAGATGCAAAAGTTTCCATCTGCTTGCGTGATGCTCAGTCTAAAATCTCTCTCTATCACTCCCAGGTAGCTTCTCGGCTCGCGTGGCCGCCTCTTATCAGCCCGGCGTCGGGGGTCACGAGACAGCCGACAGATTGTACGCCAGGCATTTTTAGCTCGTCACCCGGAGGATTTTGATACTTCCAGCTCCATAAACAGTAGCAGTCCCACTGCCTCACCTGGAGTAAAGCAATTACTGTGAAGTTTTCCAACTGACGGGCTGCCAATCACAACTCCTCGATGAGGTTAGATTCCCCGCACTTAGTGCAATTATTTTGCTGCTATTTTGTTGACACTTGCCTTTCAAAGGCACTCACACAACATTTTAAGCGCAAAGTAGTTTAATATCAACGCATGAAGATGTTCTTCAAAGCAAATTTATTCGGGGAGAAATTTCCTTAAACTGTTGACAGTGGTGCAACGCAGCTCAAAGAGATGATTTACATAGCGGGCGCAGTTAATAAATTGACAAGTATCCATGCACTATCTGTGCTCTATCGCTTGGTTAAACTGTCACCAGCACATTTGCAGGAGACACTCCGCTAAAGGAGCCCCATCATTAAAAACTCAGCCGGCCGCCACACCACCGCCGCTTATTTCAAAGAAAAATAGTCTGGACTTTGGTCTCTTTCTCCCCATTACACTGGGAAAGATCAGAAATGTTCCGTCTTCTCCGGGAGGCCACCTCTGCAGCTGGCCCAGCGCCTTCAAATGATTCACCCCATTAAGGAGCCAATCAGGTATAATGAAGCGCGGGGCAAACTCAGTCGCTGAGCCAGATAAATTATTTACTGGGACTTGTCATCCTTCTCCCATCGAGGCGCCGCAGTCACAGAGGAGCAGCAAGACACATGAAGGCTTTCCAGGGTGGAGAGACTCCGCAAAGCTGGTGACACCCCCCACTACCCACCACTCCACATCACCGACGGTCCACCTCCCACATCCTTTCCTCCTTCGCTTCCTCCGTCTCCTCCTCCCCTCACTCACCCCCTCATCCTCAAATCAAACAGCCTACCCAACCCCAACCCCACCCCTCGCTCTCCCCACCTGTCAGACGTTGGGAGATAGAGGGATGGAGCCGGCACCACTTCGTTACCAGCCTCTCACTTGGAGGTTTCAAACAGATTTCAGCTAATGAGGGAGCATTTAGAAACTCAGGGATGCCGACATCTAGAAGAGGAGGGAGATGAATGGGGAAGGGGGCTACTTTACAGCAGTGGGCACACACATATACAGTACACACACAACATAAAACCCCGCTGCATCCTCACACCCTGTTTCGTGCATGTGAATCCCCCCCCCACACACACACACAAACATAGATGGCATACACTCACCTGTACACACTCTCTCTCACACACACACAGCTCAGGGTTGTCAGTGCAGGTGAACAAAGTGAATAGAATATGTGACTGACAATAAAGATTTCTTTTAACATCAGTGGGTGGGAGGCGGGCGGGGGTGTAGGGGAGGTGAGTCTGGGGAGACAGGCTGCAGAAGTTCACATTACTCTGAGGGACCCGTCGGCTGCATATGCCATCTTTAATGACGAGGCCTCGCCAAACTGGCACCCAGTCAGCCAACCAGGAGAGTGCAAAGTGGGGGAAGGAACCCAGCAAACCTATTATTTCAAACCTCTGTCTTTTTTCTCTTCCTCTTTACTCCCCCCCCCCTCTAGTTTTAATAGACACCGCTAAATTTCCTGCTGCCGTCTCCTTAAAGTTTAATTCGCCCACTTTTCTTTCACTCCTGCATCCCCATTATGGAGCCGCGGCGGCAGCTGCAAACAGGGCATTATTATTTCATATTATGAAAACATTCTTTTTAGATGAAGGGAAGGGGAAGGAGAGGACCGGCTGTGGCAATATTTTCATGGCACAGTTATAATGGCAGGTTGGAAAGTGAGCAAGAGAGGACCCACTTTTTATATGACACTAATATCCTCCGCATTAACTGGGTGGCGAGGCTTATTTACAGTAAGAGTTTCAGTATTTTTCGGTGGTTGTGAGAAAAGTTGGTTGAGGTGAATTGAAGGTGAACATGTGGGATTCTTGACAAAAAGAGGATCCAGTTATGTTTATGTCCCTAGCTTTGGATTTCAACTTCTGGCTCTGGGAGCTGTTCAAAAGTTGTAATAACTATAACTGCTGCTGGTTTTATGTTTAGGGCTTGGATAACTTAACCTTCTAAAACTATTCAATTCAGGCTCTGCCCAATAATGCTCATGATTAAAAGAAACCCATGGCCACTGCTGGTAGAAGTCACGACTGAATCTCTTCACCTGTGTAATACCCTGTGCTATGATAAGATACAAGAACATATTCCTGGGAGAGACACAGACTTGTGCTATAACCTACCTAAGCCTGTTATTCCAAGAGCAATCAGAGCAAAATGTTGTTGATTCTTAACGGACCCAAATGAAGAGAAAACACCAACATAGGTGGCAGCACGATGTGCCACCGGTCGTCAACCTTTGACGAACCAAAAGAGAGTAAAAGCTTTTTGTTTGTCCCTGAACTTCACAGTGAACTCTTTTGCATACTCATTTTATTTTCTCCTGGTCGTGATGACACACCACGTGGTCAGAGCAGATCCACCGGCCCATGAGACGTATTGACATCAGCGTATCTGAGAATCAACCTCAACTTTTATGAAAATGAGGTCCATCCATCACTCGTTAGCCGACTGGCGAAACTCAGATCAAAATGTCAAAATAGGCCGTGCTGATCAAATACGAATCCAGACTGTAACTGCTTGTTTTTCACCTTGAATGTTTTCAGAGACAGATTTTAGTTTAAAAAAGCTGAACGTTTGCCACGTTGAAAACAGTCAAGCCTAAACCAAGCTCTGCCCACTGGACAGAGCTGTCTTTCTGTTTGTTGGCTGGATTTGGTTTATCGCCACCATAATTAATGTTCCCCGGAGAATTACCATATATGTACCATTCAGTGGCGGGCCTTCTCTGCTGGCCTAAACAGAATCACAAAGTTTAAATTTTAATTTTGTCATAAAAAAAAGTATAATTAAATGTTATAGCTATTTTACTGTTTTATTTTTTTTCACAAACATGAGAAGGCCTTCTAGAATCTGTTAAACTAAACCGCATGCGTAGGTACCAAATCCACGGCCCGCCACTGGTACTATTGTGTATTTGTTTACATGATATGGTTGTAGACTGGGAGGTCCAGAACAGGCCATGAAGTGAGCTTTGAGCCAGATATGTCAGGATCCTCACTGAGTCACCACAGATAGATTAGCACTGTTACATTATCGCTCAATGTCCCCGGGACGCCTCCATCTGATCTCAAGTGTTTGGTCCTGGTGGCATCATCACTGTGTGGCTCAGAATAGAACGAGCAGTGAACGCACACCCACCTACACATACACACATGAATGCAGTGTAGCTTTCCAGCAAACACTCAGTTGGTCCCTCTCTCTCTAATTAGTAATTAACACATTCTTTTGTGCAGGCCTCTCTTTATTTATAGGCCCTCGCTTGCCAAACAGCGGATCCCCGCGCCAGCATCAGATGGAAGCAGAGCGTGAGGTGAGCTGGGAGCCTCGGCCACTTGATAAACAGAGTGTTATAGTTCGGGACTAATCGACTGATTAGCCAAACAGCTCGTAATGGCTTTTCAAATGAGCGGGTCAGATCATGTTGAAGTGCTGTCATTAAACTCACTGCTGCTCACAGGTTGACATGGTTCACTTTGTATAATATATATCATGTTTACATTTTCACACTTTTTTCTGGACTCAAGTGGGTTTTCTCTGAGAGTTTGATACGCAATGTAGTTCCACAGCTGTTATTTAACTTGGGGTTGGTCCAGTAAAATGGCCTCAGACCCACCATAGTTCTGGGGTCTCTTTGAGGGAGCCAATAACTCCATATGCTGGTAGTTTAACGACGTGGTTTCTCAAGGCCAGTGTGTGAAATTTGTAACTAAAGGAAATTCCGAAACCCAAGTGGTCAAAGCTCCGAAAACTGAATTATTTTCCAGGAGACACAGGTGTTTTTTGTGTGTGGGGCCAGGACGGAATTTGCAGCATTGAAATAAGAAAGAAGCAAATAAGAAATATACTATTTCCCGTATTTGCAAAACTTGGAGGCTCACCAAGGTGATGTATGGTATCGAGCAGGGGGAACTTCTGGTTCTGAAAAGAAAAGTGAAGCCAACGTGGAAGTGACTTAACCCTCTGGGGTGTTGCGTCACGCCGTCGTGATATACAGTGTTTACGTTTTTTAAATATTCATATATCCGTGAAAAAACGGCGCAGAAAAAAGAATCCGCCCCTGTTAGATCCGCGAGACTCTTCAGTTTCCGGCCCCCTCCTCTGTGTGCTTCTGTGTGCCTGTAACAGGAGCTCACAGGCTGTGGAGTCTGTGTGGAGATCCGCTTTTCACCGTGATTTGTCAATTCAGGTGTACGTCAACATTTTGTGTGAAACTACCAATGAACACTCAGGAAAGGACCTACCCACCTACCTACCTACCTACCACTTGCTGCAAAGAGATGGCAGCTCTGCTCCGCTTTGATCAGCTTTTCTGTTTTACTCTGCACGACGCAACACGACCATGCGCTGGTAAACAGTCCATAGTACATACACACATACATACAGAGTACATAGTACACACATACTTACAGAGTACATATGTTGTTCTTGTTCTGAAAACTGTTCTTGGAAAAACAAAACTGAAATTGAAACATGCACATTGTGTAAACAAAGTAAATAGTTTTTGTATAGTACATATTTTGAATCAAATATATAGTACATATTTTGTTTGAAAACCCAAACTGTTGTAATATAAATTTTTCATTTGCACACACCCCATGAAGCTTGGTCTGTAGTATGAAGTCATTCCTCAGTCCCATCTTATCTCAGTCCCTCTCTCATGTTGATGAAAGTAGTGACAGACAACACTTCTACTCAAAAAACGATAATACCAAATTTGGTATTAGACATTTATTTACACGTATCTACCATTTTATTCATATATTCCACTGCTTGTGTGATCCTAGGACCTTTGGTAAAACAATTTCCATCACCAAAACATTTCGGCCACATGATTAAAGTTATATTTTCACAAGAGATATGAAGAATCTTTTTTAATCGAACTTTAGGGTCGTATTATCACTTTACACTTGTGCCTTATGACAAGTGTGCCTCATTATATAGAGAGCTGAGATTGTTCTGCAATTTTAGATATAATAATAGATACAAGACATAATATCTCATATGCAAGTGCCTTTAAAAGGTGAATTTAAGAAATTATGTAAAATCGAGAAAAAGCCCTAAGACCCTGAAGGGTTAAACTTCCACATCAGGGGTCGACTTGAGAAATCCCAAATTTGAAGTCTCTGAGAAAAATGTTTTTCCCACTTGATTTTTAACCTATAGGTCAGGGGTCGGCAACCCGCGGCACCGGAGCCGCATGAGGCTCTTTAGCCCCTCTGTTGTGCCTCCCTGAGGCTTTAAAATAAATAAATAATAATGTGCGTCACATCCTATTATGTCGCGTTCAAGCACCTTCCCCTGCAGGTGGCTACTCGTGATTCACAGAGCCCCGCCCTCGCTAAACTATCAACAGAAAAGAAAAGAAAAGAAAGAAAAGTCACGGAGAAAAGTCGAGAGTTCAATTCTGCGTGGACGTATTAATTAGTTTTCACTGCCAACGATGCTGGCTGACCTGTCTGCTTGATATGTAGCGAGAAATTAGCAAACAACAAAACAAAAAGTCTGCAGTGAGAACGCTCAGTGTAAACGTAGCAAAAGATATGCGTTTAAAATGGAAACCTTACGTGAGGACAGGAATCAAACCTGCTACCTTGTGATTACAGGACGAACACTCTACCACATTAACCACATTTATAGATAGGACTCAATATCCGTGTACCGTAAAAGTCGTGTTACAAGCCGCTACTAATTTCAGTCAGTGTCCCCGTTAGCTCCCCGCTTTAGCCAGCTAGCGCTCCTGCTAGCTCCCCGACAACCACCGAAGGTACCGGGACCAGCCCCGGCTCGACTCCCGACTCGGGCAGGGGGGACGCGGGCAGTAGCAGCTGGCAGCAGCGCTAGCTAGCTGGCAGCAGCGCTAGCTAGCTGGCGCTGCTGCTAGCTTGCTACAGCGGGGACACCCACCGGAGGTAGAAGCGGCTTGTAACCCAATTTTTACGGTAGTTGTCTATTTAATTGACCTCAATGTAGCCAACACATGACTTTTTTTGTCCTCTTCATAAGAGTTTGATAGTTATAAACAGGTAAAATAGCAATACAATGTCAAGAACTTTATTATTGTTCTATAATTTCATAAATACAACAAACTACAGTTTTTGTATATAGAATATGACTATATATACAACTTTATAGGCTGTGATATCAAATAGCTCCAGGCAAAAAAATTTGGGTGAAAAATAGGGTAAAATGTCTCTTTGGATAGGAAAGGTTGCTGACCCCTGCTATAGGTAAACACTGTACACATGACTTCATGGCCTCACTGGCTGGTGTCAAGTCTTCTTCAATACAGCAAGATGTCAGAAGTCCTCATCCTCAATAACTCATTAGCACAAATAACTCATTCACCCTCAAGATCCAAGCCACCAATGAGCGTATACAGAAACAAGCACATTTCTCCAAATCTTTAACTTTTTCTTTAAAAGATGGTATTAGTGCCGAGACCACAAGGTGAAGTTGTTGTTCACCTTGTTCCACTGAAAGCAGGGGAGGGAAACTATCTGATACTTTTGATGTATTGCCGGAATACGTCTCACCTCTCCTTTAAAAGCTCTTTTGCTGTCACACACGCTCTCACCTCCTCCTCTGTGAGCGTGGTAATCAGGCTGGATGGCTGATTCTTTTCATACATTTTAGTATCTCCTTATTTCAGGCTTTGCTGCCTCTCGGCTGCCATTAGTCCCCCGCAGGCGACCGAGCCCATTTCCCTTGCACGCCACTCCTTTTATGAGGTTTTCCTTCGCTCACAGCACTACTGCCTGCCAGGCGTCCTAGGTGGGGCTTTCACATACGGACCAAATCTGTCATTCCTCTGTCAGGATGCCTCCCTCTTGACGTTTATTTTTTATTCTCTAACAGACATATCACCCTTTTTAAAGAGGCTCTGTTGAACTGATTTAAGGTGATAACAAAATGCACTGTAGTCTACCATCAGAATACATACACATGTATATTGGACAGCAGGGTGTCTCCGGGTTTATGGAGTCTGTGTCGGAGTCGGGGGAGTCATTTTGTGAATGATGGACTGTGAGGGAGATGCTGGAGAGGAGAAATGTGAGGATGGAGAAGATAGCAGATAGAGGCGTTTGAACATATATGGCATTAAAAGTGCCAGAATGTGTGTCCTTCTGTGAGCGAGAGGGATTCTACAAACATTGTTGTCATGCAGTTCTCATTCAGCTTCCTACGGAAAACAGAGCTGCTGTAGTTCCTAGAAAATAAACGTACGTATGTAATCCATGCGATCAGGAAGTTGACCGCAAAAGCAAACACAGGAGGACAGCAGGGACGCAGAATGGGTCAAACTAATGCTGATCCCTCAGCCAGGAGGCCGCTGTGCTTCCTCGTGTAGAACAAGAAGCCATGATTTATTCATCATGTCTCATTAGAACTTCAGGGACGTTTCGTAGATATTTAAACACAAACAGCAATCTTTTCCTCAGCTAGTTTTGTTGTAAGTTGTGTTGCCTTAAAGTAGTTTCATGTAGAGATGGACATTTATTTACCGTAAAAGTCGCGTTACGAGCCGCTACCTTAGGTCAGTGTCCCCGTTAGCTCCCCGCTGTAGCCAGCTGGGGCTCCTGCTAGCGCTCCGTTACTTCCCAGCTAACTTCCGCTAGCTCTCCGAAAACCACCGAAGGTAGCGGGACCAGGCTCGACACCCGACTTGGGCAGAGGGGACGCGGCCGGTAGCAGCAGCAGCGGCCGGTGGCAGCAGCAGCGCTAGCTAGCAGCAGCGCTAGCTAGCAGCAGCGCTAGCTTGCTACAGCGGGGACACTGACCGGCCGTTGGAGCGGCTTGTAACCCGACTTTTACAGTACATGTTTTGCTTGCATTTGTAGGGAAACACATGAAAAACTGGGAGAAATCGTTCTATGAGGATACGTTGATGTTTTTCAATGTTGATGCTAATATTTAAGCACAGTATTGTTTCAGAACTACACTCATATTGGACCATTTCCACGTCAAAGTTCAATGCTAAGGCAGGAAGTAGTCTGCCTGTGTTGATGTGAAGCAGGAAGTAGTGGTGGATGGAGGCATCCACCACCACCAGCAGGAGAAGTTGGGATGGGAGATGACACTGATGGTTTAATTTATGTTGTGACCCAAACACACCTATGACTAATTACTAATACAACCCCTTAAACACTCACCTCCTACTTTACACCAAGGACATGAATATTATGAGAATTCTTTCTTCAGATTTTAGACCATCATGGGAAACTACAACTCTCTGCTGAATTCCAGATGACTATATATAGCAAAGGTCACAAGCTGGCTTGGGAACCCCAGAAAACATGCAGTGTGTGTCCCAGCCTGATACAGTAACGCTTGTCACTGATATTTCATGGCTGGAAGGTTCACTGTTTCTCTCTGTGGCCTCCCCGCTGCTCTGTGACCTTTTCTTTAATTAGCAGGGATCTAATGGACTGATTTAAATGATTTTTACACCGCGGAGAAGAAGACATTCAGCATTAGCATAGCAAATGATTAGAAAGAGTGGCCTCTACAGGGCAGAGGGATAGATCATGTGTTCAGGCTTGGTGGAGAAAAAGGAGAGTGGGAATGTACAGGCTGAAGGAAATCAATGGGCTGATGGAACATTTACAAATACTTCTAGCAGAAAAATGAAACGAGGCAAATTGTTCTTGTTCTTTAGTGTCAGCTGATGGTGGTCATATTTTATGTTCCAATGCAGTGCAGTCACCATGGAGATATAGGACACACACGGGATAGACAGCAGGTGTAAATGTTTGAGGTAGAGCTGGAGAGAAATGTGACATTCTCGACAAGTGAACTGAAAGAAGTGTGACATTCTCGACAGTCCATGTACAATGAAATTGGCCCGGCATAGAGCACGAGACAACTTTAGTGCTATTGATGAAATGTTATAACAATGTGCCAATCAGCTTTTCTTATTCCTCACAGACGCAGCACAGTCAGAAACACACATGAAAAATTTGCCGAACCTATTATATATCTAATTATTCTAACTATTAAATCGACAAAGATGTGTTTTTTTTATATTCAGAAAATAATTTCATGACCTTGAGAAGCCTGTTGTCATAGTGAGGGAGACATGAGAGCCCTCAAAAGACAAAAGACATGGGAAGTTAAAAAAAAAAACAAAGACAGGGAAAAAATGGGTCTGGTTGGATTAGAAAGTGAATGAAAGAAATGAGAATATTCATGAAAATAAATAAATGATTAAAAGTCTGTTTGAACTACAGTACCCCATTAACTGATAGGATGCTGTAGGTTCTGCCCTGAAGAGGCACGTTGTGTCAACATCTGATGTTAGGACATTTATTTCTTCAGTTTTTGAAAGTCTGGGACTAGATAGCAGTGCAGCAAGGAACACTATAAAATACACAGAGAGCTTGAGGAACCGGGGGTTCAAGGGGGGCTAAGCCGTTAATCTACTCAGACCCTGTTGAGTCTGGGTGCCCTTTATTACAGTCATGTCCTTTAATACCCAGGTCCTGTGGACTGGGGGCGCAGAAAAGGGTGGTGGTCATTCACATTAAACCCTAAATATGTAGTTGATAAATCAACAGAAAATAATATTTGCAACTATTTTGATAAAAGTTTGAATCATTTTTCAACATTGAAAAAAAAGAGATAACTTTAGATCTTCAGGTCAGACAAAACAAGCAATTTGAAAATCTGGGAAACTGTAATGGCCATCTTAATTACATTCTGATATTGTATGGACAAAAACTATTACTTACAAAATGTCTTGGCTCAATCGACAATTATTTCTAAATTATTATTCTTTTTTGTTGTCTAAAAATATCTAACATATCTATACATTTCTTATTTTCCATGACTTACATTATCTTTTTCAAACCCTTACACACACACACACACACACACACGTTTACACACACATATCACTATAAACATACAGTAGCACACATGTTACTTATCTTCATGAACTCAACCTGCTGGGTGCTGTCCACTAGGCTATCATCTATTCTCTTCAGTTACATTTATTCTGTTCATTATAATACGGGTAGATCAAATCAAGCATTCTGATTGGTTGAGAGTGAGTCACGGGGTGTACTTTATTCAGCCATAAAGTACTGTACAGCCTGTTTACATTTAGACCGTTCCATATCAGTGCACACTTAAAATAACAGGTAGATTTAAATTGTGCGACCGTTAGTTGTCGTTTCAAGCTTGACAGTTACCAAACATGTTTGGTGTAAACTTTGATATTGTCACGTCCGCAGTAACGACTCACAGACGTTGGTTTCCTTAACTTGCAGGTTTATTGCTTGAGTGCAATGTTCCCTCTAATTTTTTTCAGCACTGAGCAATTTTTTTTTTTTCTGAGCGCACATTTCAGCACTGTGAGCAATTCGCGACCTGCCGAAAATGACCACAAGCCTGCGTTAGGCAACAAACTAGGCTACAAAACATGTCATTTGAATGTCATTGAGGGAGATAGGCCTATCTGGCTATGTGGCACCTGCTCTGCCTTTCTTTTCACCATGGCATCTATAACTGCTGGAGCAGGGCCCGCCAAGAGTAGCCTAAACAGCGCCGGCCCTAGCTCATGTGGCGCTCTAGGCGAGCTTCACTACTGGCGGCCGGAGGAGGACAGCGGGGGTGGGGGGTGCCAACGGAGGCAGAGCGCTAGCATAGGTACAGAGCGCGCATGTCGAGAAACGGGACGCTGATTGGCCAAGAAGACTCGACACGTCAAAGATCTTCTATTGCGAAGATGGCTCACTCCTATCTCAGAAACACTGGCGCAAAAAAGATTTTTAACCCCTGAAAAAAAATCGTTTGCGCGGTCTGAAAAATGTGCGCGGTCTGAAAAATCTATTGCGCGGCCACTTCGACTGGCCTGCGCGGCCGCGCACGCGCGCAGCTTAGAGGGAACACTGCTTGAGTGTTCACAGTATTGCAACGGGGCTTTTCGCTAACAGTAGCTCAAACGGAACAGCTAACAAGCTCACGTAGCGTCCCCCACACTAGCATAACGAACGACAACACACACGTCACTTCCTCCCTAACCTAAAGATGAGGAATGAAAAGGGTTTGATCACAAAATCCTGATAATTTCCAGTGAGAGATAATTACGTCGGTAAATTCCCGACGCGAGGCAAGTTCTCTAAACGTCATGGAGGAGAAAAATGACGGAGAAAAGACGGACACAAGCAGCGAGAACACTTCTTTACATCGGTGGCTGAGCGTCATCCTCCATCCTGCTTTCAGCCTGGTCAGTAAATCACAGATTTACTGACCAGGCCGTCCGTTTTATAGTCCCGGATGTGCGTCACGGGACTATTTTCTCTGTCGCTGAAATGCGATACACAATGTTTGGTGGCTACAACTATTTTGTGCTGAAAGGCAGCTTACTATTACTATTTATAAAGTCGCAGGTACCCGTATTATAAAAGCAATAAGGTACGAGAGGCAGTACTGTGTCTACAATAATGTACAGTTCAAGGGTTTGCCGGCCCTCCGCTGCGCGTCGGGCCTAACAACTCCCTTGAACAGTACATCATTGCACAACACAGTACTGCCTCTCGTACCTTATTGCTTAAATAAAAACCTCTTTACCTTCTTATCGCCCATATAATACTGGAGTTACCTACTTACATATCTATGTGTTTTATAACTTCACATATTTATCATGCTGGGCTTTAGGGACATGCAACATAATCACATTATGAAAAGGGATCATTAACAACAACACAAATCTGTATTACCCGATGTCCTATTGACATTGTCCCTTCTGAAACCAAAACACCACACGATAAGTAAACCATGGTAAATACATCAGCTTTCCTGTAGTGTCGGCTTGTAGGGAGGACAAAGAGAAGTTAAAACCTGAGAGAGAGGGAGAGAGAGAGAGAGAGAGAGAGAGAGAGAGAGAGAGAGAGAGAGAGAGAGAGAGAGGGGTGGGGGAGAGGGGAGTAAAAAGTTCAGAAACACTCAGAGAGAGAGAGAGAGAGAGAGAGAGAGAGAGAGAGAGAGAGAGATGGAGCACAGAAACACCTCGGCGGCAGAACGCGGCAGGTGTTTAATTTGAGAATTAAGACAGTGTGAAAGTTCATAAGTATGCTAATGGCTCTGAGCCTCAGTCTGCCAGATGAAGCTTCCTCATCTGCTCAGGACGAGCAAATCCACCTGAAACGCTGTCAGAATGATGCACAGGGAATTTTCATCGCCATTCTGCCTCCATGAAAAATAAAAAATAAAAACATTTAGTGGCACGCGGCTGCCTGCTCCAGCCCTGACCATAAAGCATCATCAACCATTACAGTAAAGTGGTTTCTCTACACACTGGCCATGTAATCTGTCCGCCCGCTGGTACTGTTGCTGCTGACACCTGCAACATGATTACAGATGGATATGAATATTATCGTACATAGTAAGACAGCAACACACGTCATGACCTCTGCCACGGAGGGTCAGACTCAACAATTAATTAAAGCTACTGGTAGCTGTGAGAGGGTCCTCGCTTCCGGCACGTTTGGGGTAGCCGGCGGGTCGCCGACTTGCCCCGGAAGGAAACCGGCGAAACCCATGCATTGTCTCAACAAGGGCAGGGAACAGCAATTCATTTTTTACAGTTAAATCCTGGCAGCGCAGTAGAGCTACTTACCTTTCAGCGTCACTGGCTTCCGTCAGGGTTCCAAGTTACACGGGCGAAATGCATGCTGGGAAAGACTGTCTCAGCGTTGAGCGGCGAACAGCTGTTTGTGTGGCGTGTCTTTCGGTCTGTCTCTTCCTGTTTTGTTTTGTTCGCGAGCGCTATCCAGAATGCAATTGGGCGCTGTCATTTTTATTTAAATCCGATGCTGTTTGGCTGATTTCCTTTGGCCAGTAGGTGGCGCTACGACAATGTGAACATATACTGTCCATCATGTTTCTGTACGTGAAGAGTACACCAGGTGATTTAACTTGCACGTAAATCGGATGCAGTTTGGTAGATTTAGTTCGGCCAGTAGGTGGCGCTAGTAGGTTACTATGAATATATAAGTATCTTATATTTAAGCAATAAGGTACCATGTGATTTACTGTTCAGGCTGGTTGAAAGTAGGGTGGAGGATGAGACACACACACACACACACACACACACACACACACACACACACACACACACACACACACACACGCATTGTGCTTCTCTATGTGAAGTTGTAGACCAGGTCATGTAAATAACATGTAAATCCTATGCCGTTTGGCTGATTTGCTTTGGCCAGTAGGTGGCGCTATGACAATCTGAACATTGGTCATGTACATGTCCTCAGGCATGGACCAGCATCATGCAGGAGGAGTAGCAGCTATTTTGCTTCATGTATCTAGGAGTTACAACAGGGTTCTGTCATATAGCGGTTAGCACAAAGTAGTCGTGTCTTTGGGTCCCCCTGACGTCGCGGCCGTTAGATGAAAACGCAAACAAAGCACAAGCCATACTCCTGAGAGTGTTTCGATCACTTTAGAATAGACGTGAAGTGGAGTACTTAAAAATTCTAGGAGGAGTAGTATTTGGCGTAAATGCAAATATCGGCTAAAAATTTGCATAAACTGGCCGAAAATGCCAAATTGGCCGAATTACTGTAGCGCCCCCTAGTGGTTAAATGGGACGACTGATTTATTGCAAGTTCGGGGATGCGATGTGCACATATACCCCAGTTTGGAGTCTTTTCTCCAAACTGTAATGTTATGAGTGTTTAAAAACAAGACACGCCCCTAAGAGGTTAATTGGTCGATATCTCCTCAACGCAATGAGATATCAAAGAAATTCCAATGCAGTATTGATGATCCAGCTCCAATGATGATAACTACCAAGTTTGGTTTAAGCGTTTAGGAATTATTAAAAAAAATGTGTTTTTCACTAAATTCAAAATGGCGGGAAATATTCATAGGCGGACTTTATGGGTCTGAGAGGCTTTTTTGTAGAGCAGGTGAAGACGGACATGTGTGAATTTTTTCAAGTAAAAAAAAAATTCTGGGCGAGGGGCGTCGCCGGTCCAACTTGTAGGGGGCGCTAGAGAGTCATTTTTTGGAACTTTTTTCCCCGGCTTTGATACATTGCGTATTACACCAGGCCTGACAAGAGTTCCAAATTTGGTGAGTTTTTGGATATGGCAAGGTCCCCAAAAAGGCGCCCAATGTACAAAAATAAGAATCATAGGGAATAATAATAAGAATCACAGCAATTTCAATAGGGTCCTCTCGGGACTGACGTTGTCAGTCGCTCGGACCCTAATTAAATATGATTCTCTACGACTATAGTCATTCACCAATGTGAAGCCGTCTTAACTGGCCATACTGGTCAGTGATGCATATTAGCGGACCTGAGAAGTAAATATATATAGATCTCTCTATAGTTATCATATATTCTGTGTATTCTTTTGGTCAGACTCAGACATATATATTATATATTGTGGTCAAATGAGCTGCTGCAAAAAGGTTGATAAACACGTTTTATTTCCGATAAATTCTTTAAAATACAAGAAATGTTGGTTTTTCATTGGCATTACCTTCAAAGTGGGTCTCAGCTGTGCTGCAGCTCTGGTTTCACTCCTCTCTTCCCTTTGCTCTCCTCGGGAGACCGGCTCCCTTGTGGGTGGAAGATGATCGAGAGCTACGTTTAACAAATTGTCCGTGTTGTGCCCACATGCTGTCCACACCTGAGTGGGATCCGAACTCAGCCAGGACACCTCGTGGCATGTGGTCTGGCTCATCAGATCCCATCTCGGAGCGTCCATACAGACCGTGTAACCACGGCCTAACCCTCCATCCACAGAGCTGCAGTTCTCAACATGGGTTTCCAACAAGCAGCCATTCTTCAGCCAGGAGACTGCAGTTTGTTCTCTGTTGAAACAAGAAGTCAATGATGAAGAGGTTTTATATCACATAACTTGTGTGTTTCAGTAATGCCACTTCCGTGCTTATTTTAACCCAAATAACAATAGTCTTTTTGTTGCCTAAATCTAACGACGCATTTCACGACCTATTCATAAAACTAGCTGAGTAGTTTGTTTGAGTTTTCTGTGAAGTTTATTTTTAAAAGACCGGGTGCATGTAACGAGTGGACAATGACACGTGTTGCAGGCTTTTGTAGGAAAATGCACAAAACAATGAGGAGTAACGAACCGTTGTGCGAGGATGAGATGCCTTTTCACAAATCTCTACAATACACCAGATTGAAAAATCTCAAATTTTGCTTTTGAAGCAACTTTCATAGGCAGTACAATTGCATTAAACGTCAATGAAAAGGATTGGAAAGACACAATACAAAGTTAAATTTAAAGAAAATGGTCACGCGCTGATGCAAAAATATCATGTTACAATAACTGGGACTGATCCTGGTTCAGGCTTCACCTTCCATGCCATTAGTGAACACGTCACAGAGAGGATGGCTGTGAGTGACTGTGATGCAATGCCAGTTCTACATCAGCTTGCAACAGGTCTTCTAACGTGTCCCATGTGCACATGTGCATGTGCAGTACGTGAGTGTATGTGCAGGCTGGAGAAAGTGCAGCATGTCCATGTCAGAGCTGGCGCTCTGGTCTGCGGCGTAGGGAGGTGTGGATGGCTGCGACGGCCGGGTGTCTGCAGGGCCCCCGGGGTGTGGCCCCGTCCTCGTTGCTGCAGATTTATTATCCTCAATAAGCATCTCCACACCGGCTGCCAAGACCAGAGTCAGCGGCTAATTAAAACCTTTCGCTGGAATCCCTGTGAAGTCGCAGACACTCCGCCAGCAGCCAGCCGCATACCTCTGCACACCGCAAACACACACACTGTGTGTGTGTGTGTGTGTGGGGGGGGGTATCTAATGTACTGTACATGCTCGGGCATGGAGTCACAGACATATGCATTTTCAACTGCAGACAGGCTCATGTGCAACGGGGAATCAGTAAGGTATCTTTCCTTTACACACACACACACACATATACACATGATGGAGTTGTTACTATCTTTACCATCTTAGTCCCATCTGACCTCTTTAAAAGAAGATTATCTTTCTAATGATAGTGAGTGCTGGCCGACTAAAGTTGTATTAGTAGGACTACTACAAAGAAAGAGGGACACCTAAAGTAAATGCTGTGTTGTAAAAACAACATTCATTAGTTATCTACTTCATAGTTGTAGCCGCGCAACAGACAATGGCAGTTGTTTTTCCATCACTTTTGGTCCAGACTGAAATATGTCACTATTCGTCAGGACATTTTAGACAAAAATGCATGGTGTCATGGTGTCTGGGGAATGAATCCTACTACCGTTGGTAATCCCCTCACGTTTCGTCCAGCACCAGCATCAGGTTGAACGCCAATGTGTAAAATACTTAAATTTATGACCAAATGAGAGCAAACACAGTCCCACACAGACCACAGTACGGAGTGTGGACTGGGTCTTGAGTAGCACCTTACCCCTCAACTGCATGGAGTGCCAGCGATGTGGCAGCCCCTTTGCTCTTACATCTCTCCACTAATATCTAAAACTATATAGATATATGTCTCTATATTAGTGTGTGTAATGAATCAGGCTGTTCTTTGTCGCTAAATAAAAAACACTGGGCTTTAACCAACTAATCAATTCCTATGTAATCCTCTTGAGCCAGGAAGAGGAGCTCGGGTTGGAAAGATGACCTTTGACTTTCACCCAGGAGACCACTGTCCATGTCCCGTGTGAAACCCAAAGTAAACAGATACTATCTGTACTGTTTAAAACATATTCTTCTTACAGTCCCTTCAGCCGCAGGGAACTTTGTGTTTACGGCTATTAAGCTAATTCTATCATGCCAACATGCTCAACTACAATATGCTAGCTAGCGGTTGTAGCACATTGTAGCCTCCCTGCTTAACATCAGTGTTTTAGCATTGTCTTTGTTAGCGTTTTAACATTTAGCTCAAAGCTAAATCAAAGTATCCCACAACATCACAAAGCTGCTAGCGTAGCTGTGAGGTCTTTGTTTAACTCTCAATCATGTTCAAGGTAAAGATCCTGAGAGACGTTTTAAAGAATGTGGATTGGATGGAAGTGGCATCATGTGACATGGTTATGCTTCACAGCTGGTTAGACTGGTTACTTAGCACTGCAGCTACATCATCAGGCACACTGGAATCTGCAGCCTGTGTGTGTGTGTGTGTGTGTGTGTGTGTGTGTGTGTGTGTGTGTGTGTGTGTGTGTGTGTGAGAGAGAGAGAGAGAGAGAGAGAGAGAACCCCAGAGACCGCAGGGAAAATCCGTTGTAGCCTCCAACCACAAAGCCTGGTGAGACTTTGTGAGGGGTCACTTTATACACTCACAGTGCGCCATGACGGCACCTCACGTGTCAGCGCGACCCGCTACACACGCTGCTAGCAGAGCTCTCTGTAAATTTCTCATAGGCTGATGAAGCGTGTTCACTCCAGGATGACATTTGCTCTTCAAACTCACTGCTGGCTGAGCAAACCTTTACCCAAAAATTATCCAGATTAACATCCACATCTTATCTTTGCTTTAGTGTGAAAAGCTTGTACAGGAGCTCCCAAAGGTCAGCTGTTCAAGGGATATGCAAATGGTATATTGTTACTTTGGTCAAATAAAAAGATAAGCGGTAACGTGATATGGGATGTTCACTTCCCCTCAACCAGTTTATTCTGTTGTTCTGCAGTTGCAAAGTGGGAGTTATTTTAGGGCGTGACTGACTTCAAGAACTCTCCTGGCATAATAGTCTGAACAAAAGATGAACACCTGCTTCTTTAATATTAGAATCAGGCCTGTTGACATGCCAGATACCAAATGAATGGGAGGAGTTAACTTCAACTCCCAAGGTGCATTCTGGTTGGAAACATCCTATCACAGTTTCAGAGTAATTGGAGAACTCCACTGATTCTGCATGTTTGAAAAGAAGGATCAGAATTGATGCAGAAGAATCATAGATACCATCTTTTTTGCTCTATTACTCTTGTCCCAAACTGGTGCTTACATTACCCATCATGCAACCACAGACCATGCCACTTAACCTGCAGCAGAGTTGGGCAGAAGTCTGGTGAGCTCATTTCTTCCAGTGGTGTACTGGTCCTGAGAGGGAGGAATGTGTGTCTCTTCCTCTATATGTAAATGTAGAGCGTCTTTGTGTACTTAGAAAAGCGCTATAAAAGTTGTAATTATTATTATTACTTTATATATATATATATATATATATATATATATATATATATATATATATATATATATATATATATATAGCAAAATGGTGAGTCTGGAGAGAATCCTTTTACCTTTTATGTAAGATGCTGCTCACACGCTCAATGGTATCTTCTGAAAATACTTGGATGTCGAATGGTATATATTTTACGTTTGGCCATTTATCCACATGAATTATAAGAAAAATACTCTGCTGATGGATGTTAATAGAGGTCAATGGCAGAATATGCTGTATTTCCTCCAGCTGTACAGACCTATACACAGTATTGTGGATAGAACTCTAACGGTAGACTGGGTAATAATAGACTTTTATAAAGACGGATGATAAAACTAAACCTGAGTGCCCTGCTTTCTTAATGAACAACCTGGCCTTATCCAGAGATGTCTCCAGATGACAGGGCGTGGTTTCGACAGATTCCTTTTGTTTCCACTCATCTCTTTGAATCCAGTGATGAATCTCAGCTCAGATGTGCTTTCTTGATTCCTTAAGACAGGATTAAAGATGAAGGAAGATATCCTTTCCCCGTTTTCTCTTTTCTTCCTCTCTTATGACAAGCAGCGAGCAACAAACGACACAATAAAGAGGAGTGGATGAGTTATGAAAAAAAGAGCCATGTCTCCGCTTTAGATGCAAGCAACATCAGTAGAAATCAGAGTGGAGATGGGAGGAGAAGTCAGGGTTCATGAGAGGATGATGGGTGTCCACATCCACCCTTGTGTGTGTGTGTGTGTGTGTGTGTGTGTGTGTGTGTGTGTGTGTGTGTGTGTGTGTGTGTGTGTGTGTGTGTGTGTGTGTGTGTGTGTGTGTGTGTGTGTGAATGGTGCACACTGTCACTGCTACAAACACATGCAGTGTTCAGGTCTTTCACAGACTGACAGAAGTGAGAAGAAAAAAGAGAAAAAGATGCACAGTGCTCGTGTAGTTTCACATCAGGAACCTTTAGGTTCTCCTTAAGTTGCAAAAACTGCTCAGAGAAAAGAACCTCGGAAACACAAAAGTTTGCACGTGGGCACCACTCAGCGCTCCTTGACACCCTGCCACCTCAGCATGTTTTCAGGTTGAAAAGCAATAAAACATTTTGAATATTTTTTCATAATATTCTCCTAAAAGAGCATCAATTATAGAGACATTAACGAGGCTAATATTACATTATCAATCAGATCTGCTGAGCTTAAACGACACATAATCACTGTTTGCTTTGATAATATTATTATGGAAAGCACATTAAACTTGTGTTCACTATGTGTCAGATGCTTGATTGATATATTGACGTTAATGCATAGGTTATATAAGCAACATAGCTGTCGTTTTGGTTTGAATCATTTCTCAGATTTAAGGCAACACATAAAAAATTATGAATTAACGACGTCGCCACACATTGTAACAATGTCTCACATATCCCTTAAATGTTGGACACACGAGAGACAGAGCAAGTACCATCGAACTGAGCTCATTTCCCCATGGGGGTATGTTAATAGCTGTGTTATGCTTATGTTTTTTTACATCCCAAAATCTTCTCCAAAGGTTGCATTCCTCCGTCTTTAGAAAAGAAAAGAAAAAAACCTGAGCATACAGCACAAGACAAAATGTCTCCCTTCAGTTGAAACTCCCCTCCATTTGTTTCTTCTCCACCATCGAGCTCTCTCCACTCTCACAGCTTGCAGGGCGGGATCGGGGTTAAATTTTGTCAGTACAAAGTCATTTAGCCAAGAGGCACATGTTAAAAGATTTATGGGGAGAAGCAGTGCCAGGGGTGAGCTTCTCTATTTCCTCCAAACAGCATCTTTCTGGAGAGAAAAAGCTGCTTCTCTGCAGCGTGTTTACATGCAAACAGTGTCAGGCAGCTCCGAGATGTTAGTTAGAGCAAAGCCCAACATTTAGATGGAGGGTGACACCCACCAGGCATCGGAACAATGTGGAGCTGCGTGTGCTGGCTCTGCTATCTGTTGGTTAAGGAGAGGGATTAATGCAATGGAATGGCAAAAGGAAAATCAAACAAGCAAAAATCACAATCCAGGGAGAAATTAGAAATGATTTGTGTTGGTTTCATGACGGCGCCACATCTAACTGGCCAGAATGACATGTTTCTGCTTGTGTAGAGAGAGACATTTGTATATAACGAGTTAAATGACCTCAACTCATGAATAAATGTGTAACTGCCGCTCTTTTATCATTGGCTGACATTGAAAGTCAGCTAATCGCTGGTAGCTTCCTCCGTGTGGCTCTCGCTCGGTCAACGGTTCAGAATAAATTCAGAAAAGTTTAACTCCAGTTCATCTCTGAGCCAATCCATAAATTACAGCGAATCCATTGAAAAGAACTGATTTCAGTCCAAAATTGTGCTGCTCGACAATAAAATGTTGGTCCGACCTCGCATTTTAAGAAAAGCCATGCAGTTATTGTTTGTACTATTGTAGCTCAGGCCGGCAGCTCTATTAGCTGTTACACTTTGTACTTACCAAAGTGATCGCTGACGTATTGGAAAAAGATGAGACTCTAAAGATAGGTCAGAGCGCTCAGGCGATGACATTGTTTTTTCGTAAAGACTCTTTTGTATTTTTACCTGTATTTGACAGTGTGGAGACGGACTGGAGAGCGAGGAGTATGACATGCAACAAAGGCTGACACTTTAGCCAGAATATCTACAACGTTGTTCTGATCTGCTGGTTAGCTGGAGCACTAAATACATGCGGCACTCTGTAAATAATACAAGTGAAAACCTAAAATGTAAAGTTAGCATTGTGAGTTTAGCTGCTGGATGATCTGATCCTTATTCTCCGATGAACAGAAACCTTTCTGTTAGCTTGTAGGTTAGCAGCGAGTCGGTCGCATGAGTGTGTGTGTGTGTGTGTGTGTGTGTGTGCGTGTGTGTGTGTGTGTGTGTCCTCGTTAATGTTACTTTGTTGGGCCCAGAGACAGGGAGCACACCAACGTTATGGGGCCCTTCTCCCTCGTGGGGCCCAAAACGGTGGACCCCACAAAGATGTTGCTTTAAATGAACTCAGGAGCCTCTCCTGATATGCCTGTTGCTTTTTTTTTAACAAAAAAAAAAAAAAATCCCATAAGGTGACAAAATATGGAAAAGTGTGTGTAATGTGTGTGTGGAATTCATACTATTTTTCATCCTAGTGGTGGAAGGTTGCTAGTGCAGCGGATACACACACTACACACACTTTTCCATATCAGCCAATGAGAGGCCTCGCTTAAATCTCGCGAGATTTCAGGTAAAGTCTCATTGAACGGTTCTCGTGAGATTTCATGCCTCAGTCTACCGGCCCAGAGACATGATGTGGAGACAACTAACCAGGAGCTTCTTCTCTAAGGTAGGTTTACTTTATTAGTATGAGTATTAGTTTGTTCATTTTATTTGTTTCTTGCTCTGAACACAGTTGTGTTGCAACTGCAGCACAGCAGTTTATCTTTTATTAAGATATTATTAACTCGTGTTGGACTGTTGGCAGCTAATGTTGTTAAACTTAAGCTATCAACTGGTTAAAAAGCATAATTAAAAAAAAAAAAAAATTATTAAAAAAAAAATATATATATAACCTGTTAAAATGCGCCGGTAAGCCGTTAAAATGCGCCAGTAAACCGTTAAAATGCGCCAGTAAACCGTTAAAATGCGCCAGTAAACCGTTAAAATGCGTCTGTAATGCATGACTATGAACTGTAATATGAGACGCGAGGCTTGCTCCGCGGCCTTCTTCCTGGCTGAGGGGCGGGGCTGACCGCTCCGTTTCTGTCTGGAAGAACCTAGAGGACACGCGCTCGAACCGGAAAGCTTCCCGGTAAGTCAGCTGGTTGTTTGGTCGGCTGGTTGTTCGTTCAGCTGCTCGGTAACGAGGTCGGTAAACACGTAGTTTGGTCAGGCAGACGTTTGTTCGCCGTTAGGTTGCCGGCCGACCGGAAGTGCGTCATACAGCCGACAGCAGGAGCCTCCGCACGTCTACACGTAAGACCGTTGTATATGTTTCACGGGTTTCCCGTTTTAATCCAGCGGGTTGTCAGTGCGCGTCGATAGCTCTGTTTTTTGTGTGTGTGTGTGTTTTTTTTTTTTTTCTTGCCGCGATCACGGCCATTCTACTTTCGGTTTCAGCAGGAGGTAAATAAACCGCGCGCGTAAGCTAACGTTACTCGCACCGTGTAATACCTGAGCCTATGTCTTAACCGTGGATACATTAAGAGCCCGGACTCTGTTCTCATGCAGGTTGCTGTGTGTCGTCGTTCTGAGCTGCACATTGAACAGTGTGTAGTGTGTGTGTGTGTAGCGTGCAGAGCTCTGAGCCACTGGGTCACCCTCACGTTAGAGGAGTGTGTGTGACTGGGTGAGGAGAGCTTCATCAGCAGCCATGTGGGCTTATTTAGTTTCCACAGTGCCAGGAGTGACCCACAGTGGGCATCATGATGCTGGACTCTGGGGTTATATCTGGTTTGTTGGATAATATTACACAAATACTAAGAAGTTAAGTCATAATTCCAACTAAAAGGAACACAGTTTAAACTGGCAATAAGCTGGCGATGAATGGCTGACTGTGTGAATAGATTTATAATATCACTGCTTCATCTAGAGCACAATACATCTGACTATAACCACATGTGTGTATTCTGTTCAATGAATCTGTTGCATCTGACGCCATCTTAGCCTTATGGCTTCAGCTGTAACCCTCAGACTGTAAAACAGACTTGGGGGCAAATGTAAAATACCTCACTATATAGTCTCTTATCATATATTTGTATCATATATTCACTGATGCGTGTCAGGTTCTTGAGCCGTGTGTTGCAGTATGAAGTGTCGTGTCTCACAGTCACGGACTGGATGCAGTGTTGCTTTCTATATTATAGTTTGTAGTTTGTCTTCATTTTAAATATGCGGCGCTCTGCAGACTTGTCCGTGTTTGTGCTTGGTGAGATGCTGCAAACAGCGGCCCTTCATGTGAACGTCTCATAACCAGAGTGAGAAACCCATGGTCGCTTTACCGAGTTGATAACAGCATCGTTTAGCAGGATCCCGGTTGGAAGGGTTAGTTAAAGGTTTACTGGAAGGGGTTACTTACAGATGGTATTATGCTATGAGCGGCGCGCCATCTTGGATACAGGCGGTGGTTCCATTGACTACTCCGCGTACACAAATCCTTAAATGTATAGGTTGTTTTCTAATGTTTGATACCTGTGAAATTGATTTCATGAAATGTTTTCACAGAGCCATGATGTTGAAAAGAAAGCCGAGGATACGGCCTGACATTCTGTCTTTGAGGAACAAGCCGTGGTTTATGGAAAGATTCATTGATAGTAATAAAGGTACGGGGATTTCAGGTCCTTGAAGGGACATTATTTTACGCAATTGCATTTCTCAGTACTATTCATTGACATACGCATGTAGAATAAACAGATATATTTAGGCTACAGAAACAGATAAAACTGCCTTGTAGCTGCTGGTTTTGTGAAACCTAATACAGCCAGGTATATGCAAGTCTATATCAGCCTGACTTATATCATACATGTTACAGTAAACACAGCTGAAATATACTGAAGTACTCCACCTTTCAAAGGCATAGTGCCTGTCTATATGAATTAGAAATGCCTAGCTTTGTAGATGGAACATGATAAAAGGCTGAATTGGCATTTTGAAAGGGCTGTGAAAGCGGCCATATTGTGTTATTACACAAGATCTCTAGCTTCAGCCTCCTCCCCAGCATCCAACTGTGGGTCTCTTCCATCCCAGGGAGAGAGTATTCACTGAGCTACTCTGCTGTCATGCTTGTTTATGTCATTCATGTATTTATGGATTAATGAGTGGAGCCCTGACACCAAAAATAATTCATATTTTCAATAGATATCTTATATTTCAATATAGAATAGACCATGCAGTGCACTCAGCTTTAAGTTTTCATGTTTCGGGAATCTGTTTTCACATAAGCTAACTTTTGTAACTTGTGAGTATCTCCACATAAACCATTACTATAAATTCTTAATGCATCCTTTTTTTCAATCTGAATTCCAGGTGACAAACTATCAGGCTCCTGCTGTGGCAACAGAGATAGAGACGTTCCCTTCAGATCTGACTTCCCATGAGGAATCACACAGACGAAGCTACAGCCCAGGTAAAGGAGTAGTGTACACACTGTTTACACCAACTATTTATGTTGACCTGTGCACTATGTGGTTCTATTATCAACATAGGGATGTGTTCACGATGCTCTTCTGATGCAGCGTGTCATGTTGAGGGATCCGACTTAATCTGAAACACGTATATCTAGTTTTCCAGCAATAGAGCCAGTTAATCACACACACACATATGTTGGTTTATATATCCTTATGGGGCCCTGACGTTTTATTCAAACTATAAGTGACTTTACATCATTTTAACAACACATTTTAAAATCTAACCTCAAGTTATTACAGGTGTAATTGTACACTTACTTAGCAGGTGCATGTTTAAAAGAGGTATTTTGAACATGCTCCATTGCAGGCTTGAATATGTTGTTGAGAGATAACAGCCTCACACATGTTGGTTTCTAGTCTATCCTTATGGGGCCCTGGGTTTCTCTAGCTCATTTTTGACCTATTTCTAACATGAACCTCACACACACATGTTGATTTATATATCCTTATGGGGCCCTGACGTTTTATTCAAACTATAAGTGACTTTACATCATTTTAACAACACATTTTAGAGTCTAATCTCAAGTTTGTATAGATATAATGTTACACTTTGTGACCTGTTGTGTGTTGGAAGAGGGTATTTTCATTATGAACCAGTGCAGCCCTCCTATATGTTGTTGTGAGACATGTTAGACCTCTAGAATAGACCATGCCATGCACTCAGCTTTAAGTCATATGCTGTTTTAGAAACTCTTTTCACATAAGCTAACTTGTGTAACTTGTGAGTATCTCCAAAAACATCATTACTATAAATTCTTAATGCATCCTTTTTTTCAATCTGAATTCCAGGTGACAAACTATCAGGCTCCTGCTGTGACAATAGAGATAGAGACGTTCCCTTCAGATCTGACTTCCCATGAGGAATCACACAGACGAAGCTACAGCCCAGGTAAAGGAGTAGTGTACACACTGTTTACACCAACTATTTATGTTGACCTGTGCACTATGTGGTTCTATTATCAACATAGGGATGTGTTCACGATGCTCTTCTGATGCAGCGTGTCATGTTGAGGGATCCGACTTAATCTGAAACACGTATATCTAGTTTTCCAGCAATAGAGCCAGTTAATCACACACACACATATGTTGGTTTATATATCCTTATGGGGCCCTGACGTTTTATTCAAACTATAAGTGACTTTACATCATTTTAACAACACATTTTAAAATCTAACCTCAAGTTATTACAGGTGTAATTGTACACTTACTTAGCAGGTGCATGTTTAAAAGAGGTATTTTGAACATGCTCCATTGCAGGCTTGAATATGTTGTTGAGAGATAACAGCCTCACACATGTTGGTTTCTAGTCTATCCTTATGGGGCCCTGGGTTTCTCTAGCTCATTTTTGACCTATTTCTAACATGAACCTCACACACACATGTTGATTTATATATCCTTATGGGGCCCTGACGTTTTATTCAAACTATAAGTGACTTTACATCATTTTAACAACACATTTTAGAGTCTAATCTCAAGTTTGTATAGATATAATGTTACACTTTGTGACCTGTTGTGTGTTGGAAGAGGGTATTTTGATTATGAACCAGTGCAGCCCTCCTATATGTTGTTGTGAGACATGTTAGACCTCTAGAATAGACCATGCCATGCACTCAGCTTTAAGTCATATGCTGTTTTAGAAACTCTTTTCACATAAGCTAACTTGTGTAACTTGTGAGTATCTCCAAAAACATCATTACTATAAATTCTTAATGCATCCTTTTTTTCAATCTGAATTCCAGGTGACAAACTATCAGGCTCCTGCTGTGACAATAGAGATAGAGACGTTCCCTTCAGATCTGACTTCCCATGAGGAATCACACAGACGAAGCTACAGCCCAGGTAAAGGAGTAGTGTACACACTGTTTACACCAACTATTTATGTTGACCTGTGCACTATGTGGTTCTATTATCAACATAGGGATGTGTTCACGATGCTCTTCTGATGCAGCGTGTCATGTTGAGGGATCCGACTTAATCTGAAACACGTATATCTAGTTTTCCAGCAATAGAGCCAGTTAACCTCACACACACATATGTTGGTTTATATATCCTTATGGGGCCCTGACGTTTTATTCAAACTATAAGTGACTTTACATCATTTTAACAACACATTTTAGACTCTAACCTCAAGTTATTACAGGTGTAATTGTACACTTACTTAGCAGGTGCATGTTTAAAAGAGGTATTTTGAACATGCTCCATTGCAGGCTTGAATATGTTGTTGAGAGATAACAGCCTCACACATGTTGGTTTCTAGTCTATCCTTATGGGGCCCTGGGTTTCTCTAGCTCATTTTTGACCTATTTCTAACATGAACCTCACACACACATGTTGGTTTATATATCCTTATGGGGCCCTGACGTTTTATTCAAACTATAAGTGACTTTACATCATTTTAACAAAACATTTTAGAGTCTAATCTCAAGTTATTATATGTGTAATTGTACACTTACTTAGCTGGTGCATGTTTAAAAGAAGTATTTTGAACATGCTCCATTGCAGGCCCTAATATGTTGTTGAGAGATAACATCCTCACACACATTGGTTTCTAGTCTATCCTTATGGGGCCCTGACGTTTTATTCAAACTATAAGTGACTTTACATCATTTTAACAACACATTTTAGAGTCTAATCTCAAGTTTGTATAGATATAATGTTACACTTTGTGACCTGTTGTGTGTTGGAAGAGGGTATTTTGATTATGAACCAGTGCAGCCCTCCTATATGTTGTTGTGAGACATGTTAGACCTCTAGAATAGACCATGCCATGCACTCAGCTTTAAGTCATATGCTGTTTTAGAAACTCTTTTCACATAAGCTAACTTGTGTAACTTGTGAGTATCTCCAAAAACACCATTACTATAAATTCTTAATGCATCCTTTGTTTCAATCTGAATTCCAGGTGACAAACTATCAGGCTCCTGCTGTGACAATAGAGATAGAGACGTTCCCTTCAGATCTGACTTCCCATGAGGAATCACACAGACGAAGCTACAGCCCAGGTAAAGGAGTAGTGTACACACTGTTTACACCAACTATTTATGTTGACCTGTGCACTATGTGGTTCTATTATCAACATAGGGATGTGTTCACGATGCTCTTCTGATGCAGCGTGTCATGTTGAGGGATCCGACTTAATCTGAAACACGTATATCTAGTTTTCCAGCAATAGAGCCAGTTAATCACACACACACATATGTTGGTTTATATATCCTTATGGGGCCCTGACGTTTTATTCAAACTATAAGTGACTTTACATCATTTTAACAACACATTTTAGACTCTAACCTCAAGTTATTACAGGTGTAATTGTACACTTACTTAGCAGGTGCATGTTTAAAAGAGGTATTTTGAACATGCTCCATTGCAGGCTTGAATATGTTGTTGAGAGATAACAGCCTCACACATGTTGGTTTCTAGTCTATCCTTATGGGGCCCTGGGTTTCTCTAGCTCATTTTTGACCTATTTCTAACATGAACCTCACACACATATGTTGGTTTATATATCCTTATGGGGCCCTGACGTTTTATTCAAACTATAAGTGACTTTACATCATTTTAACAAAACATTTTAGAGTCTAATCTCAAGTTATTATATGTGTAATTGTACACTTACTTAGCTGGTGCATGTTTAAAAGAAGTATTTTGAACATGCTCCATTGCAGGCCCTAATATGTTGTTGAGAGATAACATCCTCACACACATTGGTTTCTAGTCTATCCTTATGGGGCCCTGACGTTTTATTCAAACTATAAGCGACTTTACATCATTTTAACAACACATTTTAGAGTCTAATCTCAAGTTTGTATAGATATAATGTTATACGTTGTGACCTGTTGTGTGTTGGAAGAGGATATTTTGATTATGAACCAGTGCAGCCCTCCTATATGTTGTTGTGAGACATGTTAGACCTCTAGAATAGACCATGCCATGCACTCAGCTTTAAGTTATTTGCTGTTTTAGAAACTCTTTTCACATAAGCTAACTTTTGTTACTGGTGAGTATCTCCACAAACATCATTACTATAAATTCTTAATGCATCCTTTTTTTCAATCTGAATTCCAGGTGACAAACGATCAGGCTCCTGCTGTGGCAATAGAGATAGAGACGTTCCCTTCAGATCTGACTTCCCATGAGGAATCACGTACTTTTACATCATTTTAACAACACATTTTAGAATTTAACCTCAAGTTAGTACATATATAATGTTACACTTTGTTTGTTCTTGTTAAAGAGGGTATTTTGAATGTGAACCAGTGCACCAGTCCTAATTTAAAGTATCACTCACTATCAGGAGGGTATAGGCAATCATTTTGATGGAGAAAGACACAGATGCAGCACACACAAATGTACTTATTTTTTCATTTTTTGACTAATATTTCAAGTCAGTATCTTTGTCTAAAGTATTAGTGTAAACTCATTTCTGTACCCAGAAGCACAGAGGTCGGAAGAAAAGGGCAGTGTGACATCCCTGCAATAAGGTACCTTTAACAGTGTCCGCCAAAAACCAGAGGAAGTCAGCAGATTAATGGTTTGAGTGTGGCATTTCAATTGTTGACTTAAAATGGGTAGTATATAACACAGTGAACATTAATTGGAATCACCTGCTAGAATAACACTAAACAGAGGTATGTAGATAACCAATACTATTATGTAAGCAAACACACATTAGCAGCTAGTAAAGTCTCCAGTCTTAGCTTAACATGAGGAGTACAGATCCCCTCTTTTACAGGCACCACTGATACCTGGGAACTAAAACGATTGGAGGGGATTTTAAATCTGGCGTTTCCTGCCTCAGCCAGACATGCTGGTTATAATAGACCTACATAAACTGGTCAGGACATGTTTCTAGGGCTTCTACAGGAATAGAAATTGCATAGATCTAATTATATTTTTTTAACTTTGTTGAATCGCATAAACTGACTAGTTTTTCAGTTCATTTTTTCTTTGAGTTGTCCTGTTAAAGTTCTGTTTTACAATATACAAATGGTAAGTATGATGGTAAATGGACAATTTTATAACAAGTAAATCACTTTTGAATGTGATGAGGTCATGACAAGTTCTTTTTATTTCTGGAACTGCACCTTTGTATGAATAAATACTTGCTCGATGAAAACAAAGCATGTTTTTTATTTTACGCAATGTTTTTTTTATCAAATATTACTGATGTTTAAAGAGAACAATGTTAACCCAAATGGGTTTTAAGATCTCACTGATTTGAAAAAGTCTCCATGGGTTGAAAAGTGTTGAGTTGGAGGTAATTATATGAATGCAATGTTAATGCCTTGTCTATCTAATGATGACCTTTGGTTCTAATGAGATCCAGTCCTGCAATGTCTTTGGTAAGCAAGGAAAACTCATGGAAAGCATTATCACCTCCAGATAGTAACATTGGGCACTGCTAAGATATATAAACTAGAAATGTGTGGCCAGCTAAGATATAAAACCTTGAAACGTGTAAGTGTGTGTGAAAATGGACCCCACAAGTGGTGAATGCTAGAAACGGGCCCCCACAAAGTAACAAAAAAACTAGCGCAAGAAAAAAGTTTTGAATTTTGATAAATTGAAGTGATATTTATGATATAGATTTTTTTTTTATGTTGCCTGATTTTTTACAGAGTTGTAGAACCACTGGAAAGGGTGGGCCCCACACTTGGGTAAAACAAGTTCGGGCCCCACAAAGGAGGAAAACGAGTATGTGTGTGTGTGTGTGTGTGTGTGTGTGTGTGTGTGTGCTAAACAGACAGCGGCACATCCGCTAAGCTAAGGGAGCATTTATTTTATATTATTTCTTTTATATTGCCTAAAACAGTTTTTCTACTCAAAAATATGAATACATTTTCAAATCTGTTTGCCATTGTTTCTGGCAAAAAGGAAGAAAATCATCTTGTATTTTTGACTGAACAGCTCAGTGTCAACATAATGAATGCATTTGAGTACTGAAGTGCAGAATATTAACAATATCATCTCCCGAGCTTAAATCAGCAATGGGTTGGCCTTTTTTGTGATAGAACATTTAGTGCAGCTCATTCCTGTCTGTCTTCTCACTAGTATTTGCTCTGACCAGAAGCACACACTCACTTTGTGCGCGCTCATCACCGCTCAGTGAAACTCACGGGCAGAACAGAAGCAGAAGCACAGGGGGAGATGCTCGGGTTACACAGCGCCTAGCTCAGTGTGCGGGTGCGTGCGTACGTGCACACAAGCCGTGTTGATGTTCTCCCTGTGACATGTTGTTTATCACAATGCAGACTCTTATTATATATTTAAAGGACCTTTGAAATGATTATGAGCTTTTGGCCCACGAGCCCCCGAGTAGAGGAAAACAAAAAAGAAGGACGCGAGCGAGCATAAGGCAGAGCGGGGAGAGAGAGGGAAGGAGAGCAGGAGGAGGGAGGGCGAGAGAACGTCTCCAGAGCAAAACAAAAGGAGAACAAACAAATGCCTCTCTTTTAGAGGAACAAGATAATAGAAGAAGAAGAAGGAGAAGAAGCAGGAGTAGGACGGAGAAGGAGGGGCGGGTGGGGGGTCTTTGTTGTCGCTAGCTGTTGTCGGCGTCACTTTTAGCTTCCTCCTTTTTATTTTTTCATCGACACAAAATTTGAGAGTCAAAAGCGCCATTTGAAGTCGGAGGAAAAACACATAGAGCTAAGAGCGGGCTGAGCGCGGCGGAAGGTGGCGACGGCGCCATTTGAAGTGCTCGGCTGCGTGATATGCATTCAGGGCCTATATGCTTTGCAAAAATAATGAATTATACATAAACAAAGTGGGGCGAGGTGGGGCGTGATGATCAGAGCGGAGTGGAGGAGGCAGGAGTGTGGATGATCAGGCCTGTTATTACATGCAGTGATGTTCCAGCTGATCACAACATCAGCAGCGGGAGAGAAGGTACACACACGTTCACCTCCTACCCAGAACCAACACGCTGACTCCTGACAATGGGCCATTTAGACCTCATTATTCTGGGGAAAAGACTCTTTCCCTGTGGAGTTTTAGTTTTTTTATTTCAATGGGTAAATATGCCTTTTTTTATTGTTGTGTTTCCTCATGCCCTCACACATTATATACAGATGTTCATAGATCATTGTTCTAGATTACTGTTATCTCTTTCTGTTACACATTTTTATAAACTTGTTTTTCTCTTTATTATTTATTTTCTTTATTAGAAACGTGGTATTGACATGTATGTACCAGCAGCTTTACTGTATTATTTTATAGTTTAGGGTTTGTAAAATATTCAAGATCACAATACAATGAAGGCAGGGCTATTGCCATGAATGAAATATTACTGATATAACAAAAATCCACCAAGAAACATTGCCCACTCCCCAAAAGATTAAGTCATTATTTAAATATTTTCATATTTGACTTTTCACCTATTTTTTCTGCATGTAAATTAAACTGAAAAGTTTATAGAAATTCATCTGATAATCCTTGACCTCTCAGAACTTTATTTATTTTTCTTGTAAAAAACGGTTGGGTTCTAAATGTGGTAAAGCCACTAATTCACTTTAGTTCAGCGTTTAGTTTTCTGCACATCAGCAGCACTTGTCTTGCCTGACTGTCTCTGCACTTTAAGGAGGGAGAGATGCTTCTCTTCCATCTTCTCCGTCTTCATTTTTTCTTCTTCTTTCCTTCGGTGGCTGAACACAATAGCTCTCCGCCCGGCCTTGCCAATCCCACAATGCCTGGCGGTGGGTCTGGCAATAATTCAGGGCAGGACTAAACAGCTGGCTGCCTGACAGGAGCGCTGCCAAGAGCTGGCAACGAGCGGCAGGCTGCTAACCCTTTCACATTTTTAATTAGACCCACACAGCCATGTCTTTGAGCCATCGTAAATATACCGATGACATGCCGAGCATCATTTGTTCAGAAATATTCGCTTACAAAATGCTGGGCTCCAAGTCCTATTTTTTTTTTCCCCCTTGCATCGAGCTTGTAAGAATATTCCAGAATATCTTCTACTGTGGGAGTTAGATAAACAGCAGCTAGAAGAGATTCAGCTAAAGGTGATGAAAGAGTGTCGCTCTATAAAGGAATGGACTTGTGTGACAATAGGAACTAGACTCTTGGGCTGCTTCTCATCACTGGTTCTCTCCCATTACCAGTGATGGAAAGCAGCCCGAGAATCTAGTTCCTATTGGTCAGATCCCAAAGACAGAATGAAATACTAGACCGTCTAATCCATTTTAGAGCAACAGCTTTTCAACCTGCACCATCCAGCAGAAGCAGCGACACACTGCCCATCCTCACGTCAACACGAGGCTCTGCCCGACCTGTAGAGAGCACAGACTCTGGAAGGTTGGAAGCCTCTCCACGGTGGTACCGCGGGGGCCGGGAGTACCGAGGAAGTCCAGGAAACAATGGGAGCGAGGTGTTTACTGGAGCGAGGGCACCATGTGCAGGAGGGATTACCACAGCATTATGACTGCAAGACGCCTCGCCATCTGGACACACAGCGCAGAAAAGGCAGAGTGTAATGAGTTTGCACAAAAAGAGGGCTGATGGAAAGGACAAAATGTGGGATGGATGCTTTTGTCTGTCAGAGATGGAACAGGTGAGGGATGTGCGTTGGACACATTAGTGATGGATGCATTTCTGTCCTCGAGCCTTCATTAGTACATGAAATGGTAGGCATATTTACTGCTGTTGTTATAGTTATAATAGTGAGTTCAATACAGATCAGCAACAACTGCCTCAACAGCATGACTTGATTGCCATGAATTCTTTTGCATGTGTTCATGTCCCCAGAGGTTCACTGCTACTGGTTTTCCTCACTGACTTTTCTTGTGTCACAATCACATTTTGGTCCATTACAAGTTAGCTGACAAAATAGATTGCCAGATTTGCATACACTTTGCTGTCAATATTCATGGTCCTCAATCAGTTATTCCTAATGTGTTGATGACATTCTAACCTTTCTGACATTATCACTTGGAATTGAGAGTAATTGTAAAAAATGAGAGACCGGGATGGAGATTCTGGTCAGAACTCTTTCTACTAAGCTGGCTTTTCTTTCTTTAGGCACACCTATAGAGCTTTGAACTGCAGAAGAAGACTGTGACTTCTGCCTGTCTCACATGCTATGATGTTTATGGGATGGCTACAGATGAACGGCAAGCATACTGAATACCAAAAGACCATGGTCGATTTGGAATCTACCTTGAACATGGATTTTAGTCAAGCAAAGACATGTATGTGTTTGAAATGTTCTTTGTCGAAACACTGAATCACGAGAGAAACACTGAACCAGCTTCCATCCGTGAAGACAGACGTGCATTAAGCCCTGTGTATGTAATGACAGGAGAGGAGTGCATTGTTCTACCTGTTGCCACAAACCACAAGTGGTTCCCATACCTGGACGAAAAATCCAGAAGACCTCCTTGAGCAACACTTTTTAGTCCCTGACAATGTCAAATGATGTCAGATCTACAAACCATTTGAATAATCATGATCCTCAGAGGATTAATCCTCATGTGTTTAGCTGACTTTCTTTCCTGTCACTATCACCAGGCCAGATATGTTCTCTTTAGCGGCCAAATGCTCCACTATGTACCTGCTCGTCTCCAGCTGTCTCTGTGTGCTGTGAGCAGGTATGTACAGACACTTTATTAGAGAGATGTTTCTGAAAACAGTTTCCTGCTGTGGCTGAAACGAGGTTGATGTGAGTGGAGCTTGCAGGCCAGAAACAGAAACAGTAAGCTGAAATGGGCAAAAAGGTCTCCTGTTCATTATTCCCTGAAGCTCTCCCATTACACATTGATATGTGAATCATTGGTCATACAGAAGCATGTATAGTGCAGGAAATGGAGAAGCTTTGTGTCCGTACACATGTTCTGTATGAAGAGGTCAAGACAATGCATGGTGGCTTTGTATGACGTCATTGCCACGACAATAACTTCAAGATGGAACACCAAATCCACTGTAACACTTTAACTACTTGACATTTATGATTTGATATACATGTATGGCCCAGCATGCAGTAGTATCATGCATATTCACCTAAACCACGTCAAAGCTTGTTGATGTCATTGACACGTTTTCCCAATTAAGCGCTCAGAGAAGAGCTGTAATTGGTCAGACTCCGCTTCAAGGTCCGATTTGACAACATATAGTGAAGGTGATGTAACACGATGCACATCGACATGTGCATAGTTTTTGAACAAAATACCGGTAACTGTGTAGTTTTGTAGTATCAAACCTCTTCTGGCTCTGTGTCTCTGTGCATGAGTATTGATGTTCAGCTGATCTGAGAAAGGGAAAGCCTCTTATAAAACATGTTGGACCCCTCACACAATCGGTCCTCTCTCTTTTTAACCAGCCCAGTCACCAGCAGAAAGGTTGGCATAAAACGTTCCTGCAAACCATGGGATATGTTGGATGTCAACGTTTCATAAATATGTTGTATATGAGCCTCGAATCAGAACTGCAGTAACGCAACAAAACAACAAATGGTTTGTGTTCATATAATAACGGATTGTCGCTACGTTAACACTAGTGTCAATACATAACGACTACCCTTAGGACTTCCTTACCTTACACTATGTAACAAGCATAAAGTCACTGTTTACTCTTCACCCGGGACACAACTACGGACTCTGTTGGTTTTATTTTTGTATTTGACCCATCTCCCCATTGAGGACACTCTCACTTTGTTTGCTTGTTATTGGACCACGACACTTTCTTCTACCCTCTCTGGATGTTCTTCATCACTTGCTCCACTTGACCAACATTCAACGTGTCGAAGGTAAAACAAAGAAATGGCAACTAGGCTGTTCACACACAAGCAGCCCAGTGTGTGTGTGTGTGTGTGTGTGTGCTGTGACAGAGCCAAGGGTCTTGGCATGCCAGTGCAGTGTGTGACACATGGAGGCAGTATGGATGGTCGATGGTCATGTCCAGCTGGGATCACATCTGGACTGCAGGGGAAGTGACAAAGGAAAGGCTGAACTCAAAGGACTTCTGGCTCTAAAGAGACTGCACTTGTGGTGTTTGAGGGTATCATAAATAGATTCTGGACTGATATTAAAGCAGTGGTCTCCCACCATGTGCCATCCAGAGTCAAGGGTCTGGTCCTCCCATGTGGTTGAAGATGTGTTAATAAATTGTGTAATTGTCTGCTGCAGTGTTTGCTTTGAACTAAAACCTGCTCCAGCCTTGTGCTTCATTGGTTGGAATAAACAGGGAAATGCTGCACACCATGCAGGAGCTGTGCATGGACACAGTGTTAGTGACATCCATCTCTAATGAGACATGTTTAAAGGTGCAAGATAAGGGACGGGGAGCATTTAAATTGCCTCTCAATGTCTCTCAACATGGGAACAGCAAGCCGGCGGCTCACCGCTAAGGGTGCTAACAACGCTAACAGTGCTAACAACGCTAACAGTGCGAACAACTGACAGAGCTACCAGTGGGTAACTCCACTCCATCATATCTTAACAGACACTAGTAGTTTGCTGCTATTTTGATGCTCGGATTGTTAAACACAGCTACCATATATCTTGGTTTTTTTCTTCTTCTTTTTTACTTAATTTACTAATTTTTTTCAGTTAACAAAAAACACAACAAAACATTGTAAATGACAAAACAGTGGACAAAATAAATAAGAAAATAAGGTAAATAAAATGTATTAAATGAATAGGGGGTCACCAATCGTTCATTCTAGTTTCTGGTCCATTCTTTACAGGTCAACTGAGAACATTACTCATCTTTTCCCTGAATGAAGTCCATTTTACCCAGCGTTGTTCATGGGACCCTGCTTTGATCCTTAAAAAATAAGTCAGTTTTTCCATGTAGTATATCTCCTCTACAATGTCCAGCCACTGTCCTGTGCTTGGAGGATCACTTTTCAGCCAGCTCCTTGTGATGGCCTTTTTACATGAGAGTGTCAGAATTTTAAAGAGGTAGATGTCCTTCTTCTGAATGATATCGACAGGTATCAGTCCCAGATAAACAGTCCGTGGGTCCCTGGGGATCTTGTAGCATAAGATCTCCTCCAGAGTCTGAATAACTCTGTCCCAGAATGTTTGAATTTTTATAGATGTCCAAAAAATGTGTGAGTGGTTGACATTCATCTGCCCACACTCTCTCCAGCATGGCTGCTCTTTACCAAATTGTTTATATTTTATTTGCTTTTACCACTGAAGCACCATGTGTGTATGGAAGCACGACACTCCTGTCAATCAAGAAGGGAACGTGAGATCGATGCTTTTAATACCAAGTGAAACTACCTGTCGAGATCATAAGACTTTATCGAAATATTTTGAGGAGGAATAGAGAACTTTCTATGGACTTCCATGTTTTCTTTGAAACCCTGCAAATTGGTGGTGTCTTCATAGTAGTCCCACCTATCAAGGCCTTTTTATTCCCAGCGCATGAAACACTGAAGCTTGAGCAGTGGCCCCATATGTATCACACTATGATGCCTCTAAGAACTATAATACTTCAGTCGCTAGGTGAACATGTGTGCAGAGCATCGTCTACTCCAGTTCATAGAAGCATCATAGTTTGATATGTATTGGGTCACTGCAAGCTTCAGAATCAATGCCTGGGAATGCAAACGCAGTAAAGGAGGAGTCAAGTGTGTTACTATCAAAAGGGCAACAGTCTGTGTGGGAACAATACAGGGATGTTATGTGTACAGACTGTAAAGCCCTCCGAGGCAAATTTGTAATTTTGGGCTATACAAAATAAACTGAATTGAATTGAATTACAGGTAAGCTTATCTTTATTTGGAATGTTAATGTAAAAGGACTCAACATGCTATTTATTAGACATGGAATTCTGCAGCACCCTTTGCGTGTGCGGCACAGTATCAATGAATACAGACACATGTCAGAGCATGTTAGGCATGACGGGCCAGAGTGTAGATCTCTAAACCGAGTTAGAGCTGCAAAGTCAAACTGTATCATCTTGCCTCAGAGGGATGTGCAGCTCTCTTTGATCCAGACGCAGCGTAACTAACGGCTTTGATTGACACATCGCGATGCATTGCCGAGGTGGTCTATAACGTCAATGACAACTGTCCCTCTGAGGCCTTTTGTGTGCATTTAGGTTTTTGTGCCTCCTCCCTCTGCTATTTCCAGCCACACCTCCCTGCAGATCTGCAGAGGAGGAGGGATGGTTGCAGGGCTGCAGCGGCCCAACACGAACGGGCCTGCAGGGCCTTTGGCATCAGGCCCAGACGGAGAGAGGAACCACTGGAGGCCCCGAGAAGGAGCTTTGTGGAGGGAGGGAGGGAGGGTTGATGGAGCCAGAGATCAGACAGGCTTGAGGCAGGCGTTAAAATACTCACTCTGGTTCTTTTGGTGGCGATTGCTTCGTGAAAACAGTCAGTTTGCAGTCAGCTTCTCTGTGAGTTGTACACTCTGGCTTTGTTTCCATCAATCATCATCATGTTCTCCTGGCCAAGTGGTGGTGTCATGTCAACCCGAAGGCAGCTTTCTGACATACTCCACACAGACACACACACACACACACACACACACACACACACACACACACACACACACACACACAAGGTCTTACATACCTGGTGTTCAGCGTCCGGGCCTGCACAGAAACCTAATCTCCCTGAACTGCTGGCTTCTGCCCAACTCTGGACTGAGACTGGACTTTATTATGTTGTCAGATCTCAGCAATCGACGTGATCCGTACAATGATCCGTACAATGTAACCGATAGAAATCATGGTACAAACTATGCAAATATGACAACGGTTGTAATAAACTGAGACCGTTTGTTCTATTGGGTGATTTTGCCATTTCTATGAAATCATTTACACGTAAACCATATGTCCAATTAAAAGCATTCCTTCTGCATAGCATGGATGTCTCAAACCCTCTCTGGATGTACACGTACAGTGACAAATGTTTGGTCAATGCAGAGAGAGAGGATCTCCCTCATTATCCTCCACTGCCTGAGTGAACTGGAGGAGTTGTCACTTCTAACTGCATCACGTTGATGAAGGAGTGATGACGACTTATAGCTACACCTCCACTCCACTCTCCCGGTGCTTAGAAGTGTCGGGGCATCAGAAGGCATCTGTTGAGCTCAGGGGTCGCAGACGAGAAGTGACCTTGAGGTGACCTCAGGGGTCATTTTTGCCGTTTCCTTTCAGCTGTCAGTCATATTGTGAAACATCCTGACGAGGAGGAGGAGGAGGAGGAGGAGGAGGACTGTACCTTTATAAAATGTACAGTTTGACTTTTATTGTGGAAGATAAATACATAGAATGGGTACAGCAATGCATGCAGCTGTGTGTGTGTGTGTGTGTGTGTGTGTGTGTGTGTGTGTGTGTGTGTGTGTGTGTGTGTTTATAGTGTTTATGTGACCCTGATTAGAATCCAACCTCTGCCCTACAGAATCTTCCTCTGTGTTCGTCCTGTTCAAACCTGAGCTTTGGCCCTAGGACACACACCTGGCTCCTCTTCACACACACACACACACACACACACACACACACACACACACACACACACACACACACACACACACACACACACACACACACACCTGGTCACCCCATCCCTCTCCTCCTCTCTGTCTCTTCTTTTCCAGCCTCATTTCCTCGCCGTGTTAAGATGCTTATTTTCCATCTCTTGATCTGCAAGTCATCCTTAAATCTTTTAACACGGCTCTGGCCCCGCGGACTAATCGTATTCCATAAATATTTAAAAAGGGTCGGAAATCCGCTGGAGGTTGCCTTATCTGGAGCCCCGACGATAATCATCTTAACCAGGACCATTATGATTTTAATTACCTGTCTTTGATTTCCTAACTCAGGAGCGTGGTTATTCCCGGCCCCGCGGTACATTCCAGGTTAAAAGGGTCTCTGGGATTAGCTCCCCCTGATAATTGAGTCCATGTCAAAACGCAGATTTATCCGTGGAGAGGTGTTTAGAGTTAAAATCTCCCGATCCCTTGTCTTCAGCCGATCAGGGTAATATTTCAGAGCTGATTCTGGAAGACGCCACTGGCTGCAGATGAGTTGTACAGTCAGGGTGACTGCAGCGCTCCTCATATTATTCTGCTTTCTTTAAACTTTGAAACAGAGAGTCAGACTGGGATAAAACATGCTTTAACACATGGGAGTCAGTTTAAAAGTTGCAACGAATGATCCACACTACAATCTGAAATACAGTCGAGGATAACACGAGTTAAAATGACATCTGAAATGAATGTTGACAATGTTTAATTAAAGTGTTTGAGTAAAAGTCACACTGTTCTATCTCAGCTTGGTATTCACTGCCTGTCCTTTTCTCCGCGTCTCCTCACTCTCCTGCCAACGTGTATTCAAATCATTTTCTAAAATTATACACCTTATTTGTTTCATCTTTTAGTTTGACTTAAGAAACGTGTCTCACACAGTACAAACGTGTCAGCAAAATGTGCCTTTTACAACAATACATTCATACAATATTACGTTATTATTACACTACATTCTGTTTTACATATTTGTGTTGTTGCATGTATATGTCTGTGGGGATGACATGGTTGGTATAAGGCCTGGACTACGTGGTGAGTCCCACCCAGCCGGGTGTCTTCAGGTTATCAGTGACCCTCACAAGCGAGGTCCTGCAGAGCGATGCTCATCCACTTGGCCGGTGTTTGCAGCTTATGACCGATCATCATCATCATCGTCATCATCATCAGCATCAGCATCAGCATCATCATCAGCAGCAGAGCAGCGCATACAAACAAAGAGGAAAACTATAACATGAGACAATTACGAAGAAGCACATAATCAGGTTAAAGATAACACACCTGCAGCTGCCATATGTGAGAAGGACAGTTAGCAAAATAAATCACAGAATGTGTAAATTATGAGACTCATTACTTGGGGTCAAATGAAAAATAAATATAAAAAAACATCATACATTAAAGCCCCCGTAGGGGAATGCATAGTGTGTGTATGGCACGGCTTCACTGCAGCACACAAGTCGAGAAGCATGACATCATAACACAATAAATACTGATTTACTGTTATTGAACTCCTGTAAATATAATGTAAGTGTGACGACCCTCTCTGCCACTGGCCGTTGTCCTGCAGGTGTGCAGGTGTGCAGGTGGGCGTGGCAGAGGGGGTCGTCAGGAGAGCGGGGACACCTGCGCTCCTTAGTGGCGACGAGTTAAAAGGCCCTCGGGTTGCGTGTTCTCACTCTCTCTGCCACGAGGCATCAGTGGGCTGGTGTCGGGAACTCGGTCCATCCTCAGTTTGGCAAGTTAAAATAAACCTTTTTTTATGTTAAACCGCTCATTGCGTCTGTCCCCCCCTTCTTTTGTCATGGCCGTGCGGCCTGGTCCGTGACATAATGTTAACCTTTTGAAAACCGAGGCTCATATATGGTTCTTTTTTTACTAGTAAGTAGTCGTATGAACCCCATTGAGTTATATTACTTGTATTATTTTATATAATTTTTTAGATATATATATAATGTATATTTTCAAAAAAATCACTTTTATAAAATATTTTGATCATAACTATTAATGTCCAGCATGATCTAAACTAGATTTCCCCCAAAAAACTTTTGTAGCGGTCGCCGACTTTTACAAACTCCATGGTTCAGGCCCTTACCAACATCCCACATACTAATAGGACACCTTTTTGGAAAGATTAGGACCTAAATAATCAGAATCACTGCAAAACCAAGCTTTGACATATTGGGAAGCCATTCGGTTCAAAAATAGAAAAGTTACTTGTTTTATGACAATACATTGTCTCACTAGAGGCTGCTGGGTATTACAATTTGCATAAGCCTTCCCCCTTGCTGTGTGACCTGTTTCTAGAAATGTGGGGGGTACACGTAAGTCACAGGAAGCGGATATGTGAGACAGAGAAGAAATTGTAAGTGATTTTACAGGTACTAATATGGAGTTCGTAAGGATTTTGTTTGCTTTGTTAGACTCCCACAAGCCCGTACGGTTACTGAGATGTGTTTGTTAGGGACATCCGACTTTGTAAAGGGTATTTATCATGGATTTGGTGAAACCTTACGACCGCCGCGGCAAGCTGACGGAGCAGCCGTATAGTCGGAGGAGTTTACGTAAGTACTTAAATTTAACGGTTACTTTAATTATATTTTAATTAAAGATGTATCTTCTCACAAGAGTTGCGGAACTGTAGAACTTTAAATGAAGTTAAACAACAATGTGGTTCCGGAGATAATTAAGGAAACGTTCAAACAAAATTTTAAGGCTGCTTTGCCTTACCGTGCTAAATACATGTTGAATGTAGGGAGGTAAAAAGTAAAAAGTAAAAAATAAAAATAACCACAGTAGAATGTTGTTTTTGTAAGAAGAGACACACTGGATTACCACACAGAAGCCGTGACGGTGCTCAGATGTCATAATCTCGGCGTTGTACGATATCTTTGCTGCACCAAAGTCAAGTTTTTAGTCCGAAAATAAAGAGAAGATGGGTACGACCATGCTAACCAGGAAACAACGTATCTGAGACGCTCAGCAAAACCTTAAGAAGTACAGATGAGAGAGGCGATAACCCAGGCCCGGTTTAATACTGGGTTTGAGTGCCCACCCAACAATACATGTGTTTAATGAATCACACTGATAGTTATCATAATAGATTTCAGCTGACTGATTGAATTCAATTTTGCTTTGCTTTCATTCACACACACACACACACACACACACACACACACACACACACACACACACACACACACACACACCTGGTGGCTGTGTGTTATGGTGGATACGGAACATCTTTTCCTCGCTGTAGGTCATCTGTGCTGCTGCTGCCAGAGGAGGATAGGGAGCATGTAGCCCGCAGACAGCCAATAAAGAGGAACATGTTCTCTGGAAAGCACTGATCTGGTACACACACACACACACACACTTCTTTATCTGCTTTGACACGGCAAGGAAGTGGCTGGTGCTAACAAGAGAGCATAATTGATGTCATTGCAGTGAGCCAACACATCCAGTACCCAGAGCCGTGTCCTACTCTGTACAGTGCTGTGCGTCCACATGGGATCACTCACAGGGGCCACATATGGGCACACTCATGGACCCAAAGGCACACACTGGCACAGGGTTTTAATAATCATGTCTGGAAAAATTAACTTTGAATCCTGAGCTTTTTTTATGTTTGCCCACATGCTCAACAGGCCCCTTCCATTTTGACTGCCAGCTTGTTAAGTGTCTTCTGGCAGCGTGAGGTAAAGAGGAGAAGCCCATTCCAGCCGGTAGTCCCCCCCCAAAAAAACCCTCTTCACCAGCCAAACAGCCAATTACACATCAACCAATTCATCACTCTTAACACAATCATTATTAGCATAAAGAAACTGCCTCCTTTTAGCTGGAGTTAAATATAATACATGTAATTGGACGAATGGTAAATGGACCGACTGCTCAAAGCTTTAACACTCATGTCACTCACCATTTACAGCCATCACACACTGATGGGAGGGGCTACCATGCAAGGTGCCACTACACATTCACACACCGCAGGTACAGCCATTTGGGGTTAAATGTCTCGCCCAAGGAAGCATGGTCATAGAGGAGGGGATCCAACCGCCAATCTTCCAATTGAAAGACAACGCGCTTCTCCTGAGCCACAACCAGTCCAGGGAGCAGGTTTCCTGTCCCACCAACTACCATGTGATGTCCAGATAGGGTTCCAACATCTTTTAACTGAGCTTCGTTAGAACCCACAGAGATGTGTTGGTCTGTCTGCCAACAGGTCCAACTCAAACACAACATTCATGTTGGTTTAGAGGTCAGGTGACTTCATCTGGGGCATCAGGGGTCGGCAACCCGCGGCTCCGGAGCCGCATGTTTTTTTTACTAAAATGTGCGTCACATCCTATTATGACGCTGTCAAGTGTTTTCCCTGCAGGTGGCTCATCATGATTCACAAAGCCCCGCCCTCGCTAAACTATCAACGGATAAATAAATTTTAAAAAAAAGTCACGGAGAAAAGTAAACGCATGCCCATGTTCAGTGTGAGGGCCTGAAAGTGTATGACCTCATCAAAGTGATGCAGACAAACCAGAAGAGTGTCGCAGTCTTTTCATCTTCAGAGACAACGGCTCAGTATGCACGAGTATTGCTTTGAGTGTTTACTGGCTGTACTACATAGTACATAGTATTTCCATAACTTTCGTGATACTGTGTCATTGAAAATCTAAATATTTTTCATATTTTGTCAATTAAAATGTGCGTCACATCCTATTACGTCGCTGTCAAGTGTCTTTTCCTGCAGGTGGCTCATAGTGATTTGCAGACTCCCGCCCTCGGTAAACTAGCAATGGATCCAAAAAAAATAATCTTGGAGGAAAATAGAGTTTAATTTTGCGTGGACATGTTAATTTGCTTTCACTGCCAACGACGCTGGCTTACCTGTATACTTGATATGTGAAAACTAACAACAACGAGAAATGTAATGTTGAAAGACACTTCCAGAACAAGCACACAGCTTTTGCTGAAAAGTATCAAGCTGGAAATTAGTGGAAAAGAGTGATTTTTCAACTGCTGCAGCAAAGTAAATATATTTTTAACGAAGTGGATAAGTCCCTAAACTCAACTGCTGCTGCTGCTAGTTTTGTTGCAACTCATTAGATAGTGAGGCGTGGAAAGCCTTTCACATGGAGAATACATGAAAAAATTGTTCATTCAAATATCTGAGCATCTGTTCAGAAGTCACTGGATCAAAAGCTGCTGTCGTTTCACTGCATCTTACACCAGGAAGCGCTGAACGCTCAATGTTCCCCAGAATGTATGGAGCTGATGAACCTTGTCATTCAGATTGTGAACTAAATAACGGAAAAGGAGTTAAACCCCCGGCAGTTCTGTTGGTTGCTGGAGGAAGTGGACAGTGAGCATCCAGATCTCCTGCTGCATAACAAAGGTCGGGGGCTGTCCAGGGGAGAGGTGCTGAAACGGTTTGCTGCTTGTTTAGAAGATGTGATAACCTTCCTGGAAGGCAAAGTCCTTACCTAAATCCAGCTGAACATGTCCGCAGTAAGTCAACCTGATCTGGAAGTTGAACTGGCCGACATAGCTGATAAAGACTCATGGCTGTCCAAGTTCAAAAGCCTGACAGCTGATCTGGAAGATTCTCGCTAGAGAGCACAAATGGAGCGATAATGAAAACCTCCCCAAACCCGACAAACTTTTGTTTGCCGAGTGCCTGCAGTCCTGTGTGAAGCTCAAAGTCCCATCTTACAGCCATGACATAGAAAAACTCTGCAGCCATGTTCAGAAACAAAAAACACTGTCATGGATTCATGGCTGCCTGGAACCGGTCCTGCCTGCTGCCATGGCCCTGCTGATGCCTCCTCTCTACCTCCTTCTGCTTCATGGATCGTGGATTATCTGGATCATGGTCCATGCCTACTACTCATTATATGAATAATTTCTGTCATATTCATTGAATGTGCTGTAACTACGTTATTCATTCTGGCCACATGACATCTATTGCTTCTGTCCATCCGGGGAGAGGGATCCTCCTCTGTTGCTCTCCCTCAGGTTTCTTCCCTTTTTTTCCCTGTGAAAGGGTTTTTACTATCTTTATTAGGGGAGTTTTTCCTGATCCGATGTGAGGTCCCGGGACAGGGATGTTATGTGTACAGATTGTAAAGCCCTCCAAGGCAAATTTGTATTTGTGATGTTGGGCTGTATAAAATAAACTGAATTGAATTGAATTGAATGTAGGCTATTATTTTTGGAAAAATATATTTATTTTAGATCCTGAACTGATGTAGTTGTGTTTTTATGTCCAGGTGCGACGGTTGATGGTTGATGACAGCGTGCTTAATTCACTTCTGCAGCTATATGTTATATGTTTATTTTCCACAGATATGGGGAGGACTCGAGGTCTGCATAGTTGTGTTTAATTGACCTCAATGAAGGCCGGACACGTGCAGGTGTATTTATTTTCTCCTCTTCATAAGAATTGGTTATTGTTATAACGGGTAAAATAGCAATTCAATATCAAGAATAGCATTTATTCTTGTTCTATTATTTCATAAATACAACAAACTATACTTTTTTTGTATACTGTATATAATACAACTTTATAAGCTTTTGCGGCTCCAGACACATTTTATTTGGTGGAAAATGTCTCTTTGGATTATAGCGCTTGTCGACCCCTGACCTATACATATCAGGCCATAACATCATCTGATTTAATCCATTGTCATGCATGTTTACGCTGCCGGTTCCTGCTGCCGGTTCCGTGCCGCAGCCGCCTGCCGCAGCCATCCCCTAGCCCCGTATCCTACACACACACACACACACACACACACGATCCATTCACACTGTAAATAACTAACACAATGTCTGTTTCTTTCCCGTAGGTGGCCATAACACACATTTCCCAGATGAAGGTTGAGCACACATCAATGGTAAGTGATTTGATCTTCGTCCTTAATATTTCATTATTTAAATCTCTACTGGTACAAAGTGAACATGTACACATGTTCCTCTTGTTCTTCCCACAATCTAACAGTTACAATACTGTTAACTTTTGTGTATACGTGCACAACTAGGGGCTATGGACTGGTGGTTGGGGACCACTGTTATAGAAGACAGGTTCCTCTTCTACGTTTAAGATGCTCCTGCAGTGAAATCACTGTGGATGCATGCATTTATAGAACTGAACCTTAGAAATATCTTAGCTTTTCCTCTCACTTGACATTCTGAAGCACGCATGGCACGCCTCCCCGAAGACCCCTCACATTACACCCTAATGGCTTGTACGCACACACACACACACACACAGCTCACACTTGCCAAACCAAATACACACAGCTGTCACGGTAAGACCCCATCCAAACTCGCAGCACTTCTTCCTTGTGATTATGGAGAGCGTGTTGGCACGAGGCGCCGGCCTAATAGCCATTTAGCTGATTCCAGTGAGGAGATATTGGGGGAAAGTTGGTGGCGAAGTGCTTTCATGCCGACTGCCAGCGCCGGAGAGCCCCGGCTGCCTTCCATCTCCTGAATGAGAAGCAAATTATTCCAAATCATTTGGGAGCGAGAGGCAGAAGCAACCCCTTTTATTTTTTGGATGCATTAACAATGTTTTCAGTCACTTTGTTGGCGGCATCAAAAAGGTGGGCCCTGCCAAAGATTAGCTGGATAAATTGGCTAATTGATCCATTCACTTTTTAACTGATGCTTTATTAAGAGGCTCTGGAGTGAGGAGGAGAGGTGGGGAAAGGCTGGGGATGCTGCTTTGGCTGCACACACACACGCACACACACACACACACACACACACACACGCACACACAGATATGATTAGAATCCACAGCATGAAGGAGTATACTTTCCTGGAGTCTTCAGTAAGTTTATTGATGAATAAACACCAAAACATACTTTTCTGTCATCCGTTAAGTTTCCAGGGTTTCTCGCTCTGGGTTATTCATGGAGATATTAACACACTTCATCATAATCAGCCTTCTTAACTGTTAGCATATTAAAATGCTTTAATCCATGCATAAATATTGGAGAGCTTACACTATTAAGGTGATGGATGGAGGATGTTCAGTGGGAACACCTTGCATTATAGAGTGACTGTGGAGCAGAGGGAAGTGATTGCACTGAGCTTACTGTAGATTTTACACAAATATTACAAACACATGTCATTGGTATTTGAGAGTTGTACAATTTGTCTTCGGATAAAGTAACAAATTCCAGAAAAAGTATTCCAGTGTAGACAAACCTTTAGCATCCTGTATATCTTATGGAAGTATGTCTATGAGGCCTAAACATACATAAATAATGTCTGCTACAATTCAGATTTCTTGCATTTCTTCCAAGAGTTGTTTTTTAAATCTGCAGAAAGTTTTGAACATGAGCAGGAATTGTTGTGCCATGAATTGGTACAGGAAGACTGCAGGAAGTGTTGAAAGGACGCCTACGCCCTCGTGGATGAAACCTTTGTCTCTTTCTCTCATAGCTACATGAAATATGCTGACATTCCAGCATTTGGTACCTTCGTTCTAGTTGTTAAACTACTGCGATGTTGCATTAAAAAAGTCTGCTTAAAGTTGGCTTTCTGACACATGTATTTACTTAAAAACACGCTTGGAGTTGGCAGGGATGTGAACATGACTTCCTGCTCTGTGGTGGAGCTGTGGTCGGCTGCTTGGTGACAGCGAGACTGGGAGCATTTTCAAAATGAAGCAGGTGGAGAGCAGAGCAGGAAGTGTTCCTGGTTTCCTTCCTGTAGCGCGACACTCACTTATGTTCAGCCCTTCCCACAAAACCTCAGACCAAGACTGGTGCCATGTTTTCTGCATGCCCCGCTTCTTGTACTTGTCCTCATCTCGTCTGTTACCGCCTGACAGCCGCGACACGATTACAGTTTGACGACTGGCACAGAATGTGCGGAATAAAGTGAAAGAAATCAAATCGGCTCCCTACAATTTAGTCAATTTAGACACAGCAGCCTTGTACGACACCAAATCTACTCTTTCAGAGTTGGAAGGAAAGTAATTAGCTAAGTGTATCCTAAAAAAATTATCTGATGCCGTGTCAAAGTTTGTCTAATTCCTGTTATTTCTTCTACAAGGAGCAAGGGTGGCACTTGTTACAGTCAGCATAATTAATTTGATTGATGAAAGAGGTGTGTGGATATCAGAGGGATGCTGATTTGAACTGAAAGTGTTCTTGTGTCATCAATCTGGGGTATTCAGTGCTTTCCACGGGTCATTTTGTGATAAAGTGTTGTCTTTTACATTGAGTCTTTGATGCTCAATTCCTACTTCCTACATCTCCCAGAATGCCTGTCAAAAAACCCAAGAGAAGGGGTGTGAACATGTGACATTCAGCTGGGGGCTTCATGTGGAGAGAAGTAGTGAAAGTGGCAGCGGAGGTTTTGTGGTTGAGGAGATGTGATGAAACAACTGATTTGTGCCGCATTGCATTATGTGGAAAACTAATATCTGGTGAATGATTGTTGAAGCAGAAGTTATGTCCTTTCATGTCCTTTGAGTATCAATACCTTCAGTGCTCTCATCTTTCCTCTTCTTCAGCTCCTCCTCTCCTGGTAAGTTCTGATCAAGTTATAGGTGGGGCTCACACAATGATTGATCCGGGGCCAGGAGACATTTGAGGAGCCCTGCTAGAACGGGACCACCATGCGCTGCAGGAGCAAGAGTGGGTTTGGACGGAGCTCCGGCGTCGGCAGAGTTCTGCTGAGTCGACACTGCTAAGCTGCTGGACTTGGCAGCAGATGAAGCCAGCCTCATCGGTTTACCCCCTCCGTCGAATTCCACGGTGACACTTGCCCCAATCTGGATCCCATTAGGAGCCTGGCCCACCAGGCCTGGAGCGAGCAGGGCCAGGGATTATGGATGGAGTCAGGATCGTGCTCGGGAGGCCCTGCCCCGGCTAGCATCTACTGTCTCGTCACACATCTGCTTCAACACTAGACCATTGCACACGTTATTCTTTCTCTCTGTCTCATGTTAATAATAATGGTCACATCTGGCCTCCATTATTGTTACTTCTGTTAAACTCCGTGGTGTTCTTTTTCTTTCTTTATTGCAGTACTCCTTTCAACCTGCAAAAATCCCTCTCTCTGAGCCGTGCCCAATCAGAGACCTGCTAGCTATTGTTGCTAACACTGATCTACCTAAACGTTTCAAAAGGCTTTCTAGTGCTGGCTATATGTCCAATTAGTATTCTCTATCAACCAGCAATAGCAGAAAATATATGCTGTTACTTTATTAATATTCTCCAACATATTAACATTCATGCTTGATCGTGTCTCCATCTGTGCCCCTACATGTGCTGCTCCGTCTATCTATTTGTTCTTTCAAGGACAAAGACCACAGCTTGCTCTCTCATCAGGCCACTGTATCCCCCGTGTGAGCACTCAGGGCACACACCCGTAGTGAGTCACCAATCACTTTGTGTTGTTTGGGGGAAATGGGGATGGGAGGATTAAACGGATAGGGGGGAGGTCAAAGTCCATCCTCTCATCTGCCGCTCTGTCCCTTCGAGCTCTTATCTGTTACTGTCAGTGTCCACTGACTGACGTCTTCACTCAGCGGTCAGGTCCTGGCAGCCATGCCGCAACAACACCACCTGATACACAACCAACACAACAACAACAAAATAAACAGGGGGACTCAACGATTCCCAAACCTATAGCCTCCCTATCAGCCATCCATTCTTCCATCCATCCATCTATCCATCCACCCATATCTCCCTAAGCCTACCGGTTGACTTTGCTCTGGTCACTCTTTACCACCAGCAAAAGTGACAGCTGCCCTTCTTTGTTTGGGAGGAAAGTCAGGCTAAACTCCAGGCTAAAGTCATCAGATGAGTCCAATTGATTGTGGCCTGGTTTTGTGACAAGCTGACTTCACATGAGAGCAGTGAGGATCCAATACAATGAGTACTTTGCTAGAGGAGAGGGTCCCGACCTCTTTGTTTGACGTACCCCCACCGGCTGAGCAGATGAGCACACATAGGCTACCCCATCTGACACCAATGTTCCAATTATGAATTTAGAAGGGATTATCAACTGGATCTTGAAAAAAATGGATATTGCATTCATATTTTTTCAAACATTCAATGAATCGGCAGAAGCTGGAAGTTACTATCTATTACATTACTTTAAGATAACTATTTTAACTACTCATCTATTCGGCTACTAAGTCATTATTTCAGCATCCGGTCTGTCCTCTGTTCACATGAGTTAGTGAATAGAGCAGCCCCGATGGCATATCCACCAAGTTGAACATATAGAGGAGTCCTTGTGTCACGGTTTGGGGTTTCCTGTTTTATTGTGAAGTCCTTGTCTTGTGTGTCCTCTGTGTTTCTGAACTTCCTCCCCTGTGATTGTCCGTGATTGTCTGTCTGCCTTGTTCCCTGATTGTGTATTCCCTTCACATGTGCTGCCCTCATTGTTTTCCAGCTGTGCCGCGTTACCTTCTTGTATTTAAACCCTGTCTGTCTTCTGCCCCAGTGTCAGATCATACTGTGTGTTGCCTGTCCGTGGTCCTCCGTGGTCTACCTTTCGGTGTGATTATAGTGGTTTTTGAAGCCTTGTGTTTTGTTTAGAATAAATTATTATTTTTTAACTGTTGCTGTGGCTCTTGGGTCCACTCTTTGAACCTCTACGTAACACCTTGTACCTATTGATAGTTTGTTTATTGGATTAAATTCAAACTACAGAAATGTCCTCACCGCCAGCAGAAGACTGCTTGGCCGTGAGGAGGACGGGTAGTGACTCCAGGAGACGGACCTTCAGTTAGCAGTTAGCTGTAGCAACTTGCGTTCAGCCAGCTGAGCGCAAAGTGGGGAGTCCCATCGGGCTGCACTGGGTTTAACCCGTGTAACGCCATCAACACAAAGTGTGCTGATCCTGCTGGACATTGTGGTGGGCCCCTGGCATCAGACCTGGGGTTTGCACATGTTTCACCTGATTCAGGTCTGTGGGAGGTGTGTACTCTGTGGAAAGTCTTTAGCTGGTAGCGTACTGGTCATTGGCATCAGCATCACACCAATTTGTAATTCTGACAAAAATCTGGAAACAAAATATTTTCAAATTAGGATGTGCTACATGACAATCTCATCATGGACCTAAGTACCCTTGGTTGGGAATTATCCGAGCATTAACCAGACCAGTATAGTCATTTAAAAGGTTTTCTAAAAAAAACTAAAACTAAAATAAGGGTCGAGGCAAAGCGAATATCCGAAAAGGTACTAATGTTTCAACCCGTGTTCATTCAGACAAGTACAAAGACAAGTTCTGAGGCCCCTGACCCCGGTGATTACATGTTTCAGGCCAACAGCAAACTGATGGGAACCGAGTGGGACTTCCATTGTGTATTCCTTTTCATATGTCAACATCCTGAGATGTGCTGAAGAGGACTTCAGAAGAGGGAAAGTGTTTACTAATCAGTGTATAGGTCAGCATGCAACAGAATATTTTGGCCAATGGGACGGGGCTGCTTTGATCAAGAGGGAGTATTCTGTTTGAACGAGTCACTTGGCTCGGGGCAGGAGAACTTCCTGGGGACGAAGCAGCCCAGACTGGGCATCTGTGGGGTTAATATAGTGATGTTTAAGGGAATTGGTTCATGCCCCAGACCAAGACTTTGCAAATTCTTTCATATCAAACAGACCCACAGAAGACTGAAGACCCTCATTCGCTCTGATTCAGTCCCAGAGATCCAACGGGGAAGACTGTTGCCGGTTCAGTGAATCTTAGAGCTGATTGATCTTGGAGAACTGACTTTAGACTATGTCTTGCCAATTCAACATGTACTATTGGAGCAAAGAGATATCATAATGCCCACATGATTATATTTGCTGTTTTTGAACTCTGTCTAGTAGTATCTGATCACATTTTTCTATTTGCAAAAATATTGTGGCTGCCCTGCACTCAAAATAAAGCTCAAATCAATAATTTCCAGCTCAGTCAGCGACTGTACAGAGAAAGGCCGACATGTTAATAATATTGCCTTTTTACTTTCATTCTTTTCATTACACCTCGTGTAGCATAAGTTAAGTTTAGGCTATATGTAGTCAGAAAACCACTGCTGCACTGTAGCATACAGACTATGGTGGTTCTGCTGCATTCAAAACATAATTTCAGTGCTTTGATCATACATTTTATTAATTGTACTATGTGTTCTTAACAATATATATAGATAATTACAATAGGCAACTCAAGCATTGAGTGGTCTTAAGACCGTTATCACTAGAGGGGGAAACAAAGTGCTCTGTGTGGTGCACTTGTTATGCCACATGGCCTTAATAGAAGTCTGGGATTCACATCCATCCAGCCCATGACCTGCAGTAATGTGATTTCTAGAGCCTTAGAACCATGTCCAACTCAAAACCTCACCACAACCACTGTGCCTTCCCCGGGACTCTGAAGTAGAACCTCTACTATGAGTTCTGGTCTCCATTGTTGTGCTTGCCAACATTGTGTGTTTCCACAGAGAACTGAATGTTCTGGGGTTGTGTAAGTAATTCTGTAGACCGTACCTCCTGGACCCAGAACCAAGCGGAAACATGTTCAGGTTCCAGGCCTGACTGCTGGAAGTGAGGCTTTGAGTGACAACCTGGGTCGATTGTGTTGGTCACATGTAAACAGTGTAGCTATTGGCCTGTAGTATTTAAGCTCTAACCACTCTCCAAAAGTGAGTTATCTAAAGGGTGTCACATTGTAGTTTTGGATAACTACAGATTTGTTTCTAGTTGAGGGGGAATTGTTCCTGTCTCTCTTTCTGTCTTTCCCTCTGACACACTCACATGATGTGGGAGGACCACCGCTGACTAAAACCGTTGCCTAACTTCTAAACCACGTACTCCTTATTACAATCTAAACGCACACTTTTCTCTTTTTCTTTTACACTGTGGATCCCTTGAGAAGACAAATGGGCCTGATAAAAACACAACACACACACACACACACACACACACACACACACAACACAGTCCCAGTCTGTCCTATTAATAGGCGGCTCATTGAAATGCTGCAACAGTTCCTGGGCTGGGGGCTGACGGTGCTGGTCACCCCACACCGCCACCAGACCTCACCTCCACCGGGGGCACAGGGATCCGGGCTGATTGATTGGAGTGGCTTTCTGCTCATTCATTAGCCGGTGCTCCTATCTGACAAGGCCTGGCAGCTACCTTCATGTAGACAGCCCTTTTCCTGCGCCGTGGGGTCCCAGCCACGCTCACTTCAGCAGCTTATTAATGACATTTTAGACATTAATATTGCAGGGGATTAGGGATACCCTATCTCCTTTATTCTCCTGACAAACCCTTTACTGTTTTTATTGGATCAGACTCTCTCTTTCTTTCTCTCTTCCACACTTGTCTTTTCTCATCCCAAGGAAATTCATGTACATGTTTAACTATTTTTCCCCTTTTTCTTTCTATTTTCAGCGTTATTTTTGCCCCAAATGTATTTTACATTTCTTACGCTATCCACCCTTCCTTTTCACCTATCTAATTGACTTTTTGAATGATCTGTAATAATTCCAGGTGAAGCCAGCGTGGGGAAAGTGGCTGACCTGCAGATTTACATCTGCAATTTCTTTTCTTTGTTCGTAACAAAAGGAGCATACACAAACAATATGTAATGTAAAATGTAAAAAAAGATTACGTTGTTTCTGTCCCTTAGTGTACTGAACCTTTGATTTAATGTGAGGAGGTATTCCTCACCAGGAATACCTTGTTGGGATATGGTATATATATATATATATATATATATATATATATATATATATATATATATATATATTAGTGCTGTCAAGCGATTAAAATATTTAATCGCGATTAATCGCATTTATGTCATAGTTAACTCGCGATTAATCGCAATTTTTTTTTTTGCATTTTAATGCTCTTATCAACATGAAAAAGTGGATTGGCTTGAGAAACTTAACTTCAGCCATGAGTCAAAAATTATTATGGCCTCCTTACTAAGTATTATGCAAGCCATTTCATGCCAGCCTGTCACTGGTCTAACATTTACAGTATATGAGGCACAATGTGGTAAGGGAGAGCATGGCTGCCTTTGTTAGCATAATTTATATCTTTGATGCAGAGAATGCATCTGGTGAATCCCTGCCTGTTGATTTTGGAGAATACATCTCCTAGATGAAAGGACACCTCTTGCCCTTTTATTGAGACCTTGCCTTCCAGTTTTAGCCACGACCAGTTCCAGCTGCATTTCAATCCAGCTGTTTAACAATGGCTGCATCCTTCTCCCCTAACACACTCATTCTGCAAAAATAATGTTTGTATTAGTGTTAACTTCTAGTTTAGCCTTATTCAGACCTGCCAACCTCAATATATAACCTATATATTGATAAGTCATTAAATACTCGTCATCCATTATATTGCATTGCATATAATGTGTGCTGGTCAATTAGTCTAAAATTACTTTTAGACTCATTTTTACCAGCGTACTTTGACGTCAAAATGCGTATCCGCTACGCAAATTGCGTACAGGTTGGCAGGTCTGCTTATTGATAGAACGGTGGACCACTTTACCTTCTGCCTTGTCAGTCCCCTCAAAATCTACCTCCTCAAAAACGGTAGCGTTATGGTGTGAACACGGCATAAGCTAATAATTTTCCACTGGAGCTTTAGCTAGCTGGCTAACGTTGCGTTCTCTCCTGCTGTGTTCAATGTGTTCACTCGCGCTCCCTTCTGGCACGCGCACCTGTTCGCACTTCATTGAATATCATTAATTTTGCCGTATCGCGCTCACCGTTCATTAATTTCAAACCGTAACGTTAGCCTAGCTTCCAAGCCCAAACGGCGTGCCTATTGTTTTGCTTCCGGTTGAGCTACATCCGGCGTGGTACTCGCGCAAAAAAAAAATTTGAAAACTTAAAATGCGTTAACGCCGTTAATAAAATTGACGGCGTTAAAATTGGTTTGCGTTAACGCCGTTAATAACGCGCTAATATGACAGCACTAATATATATATATATATATATATAATTTTTTTGAAAAACTATTTGGATTTTTGAACACCATAATAAGACCAACATTTTGGGGAAAAAGAAAAGGTACTGAAGCTCATGAGCAGGTCTGTGAGGCTGTGCGTATAGCGGTGCTTAGCAGGTAAGGTTAGCATTATATGTATATGTGCTAATTAGCAATAATCACAACCTACAATATTGAGGTATTGTCATTAGTTGTGATCATAAATAAAGTATTTGTCAACTTCAAATGTTGATGTCATGGTGGTGCTTGAGGACAAATCAGGTAATAAAACACATGACTTTCACCCAGGATACCGCTTTTCATGTCTTTGGTAAAACTACAAATGTTGACTTATTTTAAGTTTTGTAATTACATAAAGTAGTTAAATTGTGTCATGTCAAGATGCTTGATAAGAGTTGGTACAACAGTTTTTTGTAATGTATCAAATATGTGTTACAATACTTCAGCCTGGACCATTCTGGTGGACTAATGAACTGATTGACGGACATCTCTTGAGCCCACATGTTGTGGGTCTGTGACAGTGAGCGAAGCTGAAGAAAAGGATTCTCTCCTCTGCACAACAACTGTGACCCAGGGGTCATTCCTTCAAGCTTGGTTACACATTCTGACAAACACAATCTGGTATACTGTCAGAAAAGTAAGCCCATTTTCTTTTAATTTCATTAAAAAAGCTGAAGTTCTCAAATGTTAAATGTTGTAAAATAACAGCTGTACAAGCACTTTGACATTTATTATGAATCAGACAAAAAAAAAAGAAGCTTTTGGTTCATCACCATGTTTGTTATTGTTGGGTTTGCCAGTCCAAACTGGGGAGAAAAAGCGGGTAGAATCCCAAAAGAAAAATAAACGCTTTTCTTTTGGCCCTCAGTGCTGATGCGATGGTAACGCCCCTGGGAGCCCTTCCACCTTTTCCTCTTCATTTTCCCCTGTCCTCCTCCCATGGCCCTGGCCCGTGGGGCAGAGCTGCTGCATGATGGCATTTGGAAGCTCGGTGGAGTCAGTCAGCAGTGGCACGAGCTGTCTGAACCTCTGGCAGTTTGCAGGGTGGAGGGAAAGCTGAGGGAAGGCCTCGGGACCCCCAGAGAGCAGGAACAAGCCCAGGGTTTTCTGATGACATTTCTGATGCTGCAGGGAGAGAGAGGTGGTTATACAGCGGCCCGCTGGGTGAGAGATCTGCTGCTGATGATGACAAATTCCTGCCAATGCCATTTCTAGCTGTCTTTATACAGTCACATGGAAGGTTCTGGTCCATTTGGTTATTACTGAGTCATAACGTCCTCGTGGCATGTGATGCTTTATGGCCAATGTCCTCTGTGTTTGATGTACTGTCAGGTGTGAAAAGGTCTATAGCACGTTGATGGAAGTTCATTCTGGTGTAGCATTTACATGCAAGCTTATCAGTCTTTCAGCTTTAAGCAGCTGTCACCGAACGCTGATCAGTTAGCTGAGGTGTTAATGCCCAGCCAGAGCGATAACGTGATGCAAGCCTTTAGCGGTTTCTACTTTCCTGAACAATGTGACACATCAAGAACACTTACCACCAGATGAGACATACATCTGTCCCCCATTCCACCAATTGAACACATACAGCATAAAAAGTAATTGTTCACCATGTTGGGAAATTCACTTCTTTTTGAGGGTTATATTTTTGTTTGACGATCATAAAACTCATGTAATGCTGCTTTACCTGAAGACGGTTATCAAATACACTTCCAAAACTGTTGAGGATTACATTACACAAAAAAGGCCACAGGCTCTCTTCCATTGTGATCCTCTGGTTCGATGAGAAGATTGTGCATTAAGCACAGAGCTGGACTCAGAAGAAGCTTAGCCTAGCTTAGCATGGAGACAAGAAGCAGGGGAAAGAAAGTACTGCAGTCCACAAACCAACAGCTGCCCCACAGGGAGTACATCCTCTTCTTATATACCTCCTATGTATGATCTCATTGTAATGGAAACTGAGCCAGCTCCACAACAAGCTAGTAAGTGGACCTTGAGGAAACACATTAAAGTAAGGAAGTAAAGTAAAGAAGTTTGCAGTCTACAAAGTTGGATGTTACTGTAGATGTTTTTGCAAAAAATGCACATCAAATTTCACATTGATTGGCATATCCCAGATATGTCATGTGTTGTCTGTGACACTTTTGCCAGCATTTGTCACATTGTCCACCTGCTGCATGGGCAGCATACATTATTTGAACTGAATCACAGGACTGATCGCAGCAACAATACATCGATACTCAACTTGTTTTTGCTGATCGAACCGAGTTTTCCCATCTCACCCAGGGGACCGCTGGGTGAGACGCTCCCATCTGGCCGGCCCACTCTGTGCATAGCACCGCTATTACCATGCAGACCTGCTGCACCTCTCACCCAACCATTAGTGGCACTCATTCAGGTATTCATGCTTTTCATCACCATATGGAAACACTTCTCTTCATCCCACGACCCCCTGATTCCTCCAGCAGCGCGCGCGCGCGCACACACACACACACACACACACACACACACACACACACACACACACACACACACACACCACCCTCCTTCTCAGCTACTCTTTATAGATTACTGGCATGGAGAGTTGAAACTGGCTTCAGATCTGTGCAGCTAACCCATGGTGGCTCTGTTATGCCTGCCTGCCTGTCTCTCTGCCCGCCTGTCTAACTGCCCGGCGCTCTGCGGGAGGCCCTGCAGTCTTTAATGAAAGTCATGGGAGAAAGGGAAGTAGGAAGAGACAGAAGAGGAGGTGGAGGAGGGAGTGGAAATTTGGCAAGCAAGTGCATGCAAATGGCTCGTACTACACAGGTTTCTGTTCCTGACAAAAGGATGAGAAGCATTCTACTTCTCTGCTGTGGCTTGTTAGTTTAAGATTAGTGTCATTGTGTGAAGAAAGAATGATTATTGATTGACATTTAGTTTGTCTGTACATATATTCAAGCGTTTCAGAAACAGAAGACTTCATTACCCAGAATTCCTACAATGTGATGTGAGCACAGTGGAGTCTGTGGAGGTTTATGACAAAGGGACAAGTGGGGCAAAAGTTCTAATATTGATGACTTCAGCTTTTTCTTACTCAATGTTTCTGTTGATGGATTTTTTCCTCTACAAGCACACAGTCAGTAAGACAATCAATATAAAGAAACCGAAAATAGCTCATATTTTCAAGACAATTCAATCCTGTCACCACCTCCTCCCTTCATACTTTGGTCAGCACACAGAGAAATACATACAGGAGTGGACACTGACATTGATGTGTCCACAGAGGAAAGAGTAAGGAAAAAAACACAGGTAAAAAACACATCTATTAAGAAAGACAAGTAGAACTTTTAACAACGTTGTGCGTGTCTCCATGAAAGTCCATTTCTGCTGTAGAAAGAAACAAAAATAGAGAAAAGTTAGTAATAATTGTAATACAAATGTCCATGGTAAGTCACACTAACGAACCACCAAAGTGAAAACTATGAAATACTGATTAAAACATTTTCTATAAAAAAGTCAATTTTGATATATTCGAAACTATGAAGGATTACATCCATGTTTTGCCTTTTGAGCAAACATTACAGAGAGAAGATCAGCTTATTGGCTTTTTCAGTCAGCATGAAGTTAAAAACAATTAGTGAACAAAGGTAAGGTTTACCCAAGATAAATGGCAGACAACATGACCAAACTTAAGTCTTTTCCTGTTCATATTATGCCGTTTTGTATTTATTTTACTTTGTATATGTTTGTGACTTACCATGAGTATTTATGTCATTCTCAATATTCTGTTCATCGGTTGTTTTATTACATAAATAGGCTTCCATATACCATCCATACAAGTGTGTGTGTTTAGACAGGTAAAACAGCTGCACTTTTACATACTGAAAAACTCTCTGTCTCTAGTGCGGCTTTAAACCCCAGCCTTAATAAACGTGAAATAAAAACTCTATCTGCTCGCTCTCTTCATAAAATGTCTTGAGGGCAAACAGTGATAAAGTAGCGGGGTGGGCTTGTACCTCCAGCCCTATTAATTGGCTGGGCCGCTGGGGCCCCGGGGCCGAGCCTGTTACCTGTGTGAAGAGAGGCGATTAATGCCTCCCCTTTGACCGAGCCCGGCTCTCAGCCCGGCTCTGCCGAGACGCTCTCTAATTAATCCACTCTTACTGTTGTAATAGGCTCTTCCTCGGGGAGCGCTCGGCCTCGGCTATAAGCCCCCCAAATATGATTTCTCTCTTACATGGTAAACAACAGGCCCTCTCACGGGACGCCAAGAGATGAAGGAGGATGGATTTGAAGGATGCAAGTGGAAGAGAGAAACAGAGGAGGGAATAATAGCCTGATTCTGTTCTACCTTAAGAAATGATGTCTGGCTGGCAGCCATTGATGTTGATTACAGTTACATTTGTACACTCTGCGAAGATGAGGCCTGAAGTGACTTTACTTTACATATCACAACAAGTTTCTTCTTCACCTAAAGGGCAAGATGAAGCATAAAGGAAGCTCAAATGCTGGAACAGCTTGCTGCCTTTAACTACTGTGTGTAATGCAGTCTAACCAGCAGTAATGTGGACTGGGATTGCTTTTATAGTGGTCATTAGCCTGTTTAGTGCTTGGCATTAGCTTCACATATGATGACCACTACTGTATCATGGCGTTCTGGTATAGTAGAGAGCTATGCTAGCAGCTATGGATCATGTGACCGTTGTATGTTCAGCAATTATAAATCAGCTTTTGGTTTATATTGTCAATGTAACGATGGTTTAGCAACAACATGAGTCTGAGTGGTTTAGGTTCTGTTGAAGCTGTTTCTGTAGTAAAACTGACCTCAATGTCACAGAATGACCTGTCAACATTAGTGCATGCTTTTAGTCTCAAGTCAGAGCTGGTCGAGTTCTGGTAGATTGCTTTTTTTTTTTTACTAACAGGCCCTTTACTGGCTGTAAACCCCGCCCTAAAGCATCTCCTGCTTTATGGTCTGTTTGACTCTAAATGAGAATAATCTACTAAATGAACATCATGCTGTATTGAAGAAGACTTGAAACTAGAGATTGAGACGTAAACTCATGTTTACAATGTTTACTGAGGGAATACATCAAGAGAGAAGTAGAGTCATTTATATAGACTTCTATACAACCAGAGGAGTCACCCCCTGGTGGTCAGGAGAGAGAATGCAGCTTTAACACATGAAGCATAGACTTCTATACAACCAGAGGAGTCACCCCCTGGTGGTCAGGAGAGAGAATGCAGCTTTAACACACTTCTGCATTGGCTTCACTTGGCAGAACCGGAGGCCGCCGCCTGTGCTCCATCCACCAATAACAACCAGTCCTAGCTTCTCAAAGACTCGCCAGGTTGAACTACAGAGCGACTGAAGGACAGAGAGATGGAGACAGAAATGCACAAACTACAGTAGGCCTTAAACCATGAGGTCGTAACTCTTCCTCCCATAAGAATGACCTTTATAGACAACTATTTCAAGGTCAAGGAAAACAATGAAAACTGCAGTAAGTGCCCTGCCAGCGAACCCAAAGCCCCTTGTATCAAATGTCTGAGTTGTAGATATAAGCTTATGCCAGAGTTATAGCTTCCAAGCCTCAAGATAATCACAACCATAGCTCTAAACCTGACCCCTGACCTACAAATAGTCCAGGATTAACTGACTAAACTGTCAGCACTTTGGATATTTTTCCCCATGTAACTATTTTTACGAGGTGATAATTGGTCCTCACAAGGATAGAGATATGTGAACGCACCACACACACAAACACAGACACATGCTCCCACCCTCAGCCCCTCCTTTCCATCAGTGGAACTTTGGCAGTCTGACCCTGCAGCTCAGAGACCAGAGGTCTGCACTGTGTCAGCACTGAGGTGGCAACACACACACACACACACACACACGCACACACACACACACACACACACACACACACACACAGCTATACACATATTAGCGGCTGCAGGCAGGCAGGAGGTGCTAAATGGCCTCAAATGGACTCAGTCAGCAGCTAATGATGCTAGCACATGTTTCACACCACAGAAGATCAGAGAGGAGCAGGATCAGCGGCCGCTGTCCAAACATGACTTCTAATGGAGTAAAGGTGGTTACACTGTAGTTCTGAGGCGTCATGGGATCATTTACACCTGTCTGAGGACATGTCGCTGACTGCAGATCAGACTTGAAGGGGAAACTGAGTTCTTGCAGCAGCAACAGAATACATACAGATATCTTTCTTGACCTTGGAAACACCAGTTAAGAAAACAATATCACTCCAGATCCCTTTAGTAGCTGTCGTGGAGCCCTCGATCAATATTTGTGTAGATTCATATGGGAATTTGCTCATCTGCCACTTCTATCACAACACATTCTCACACCAATGTGTCAAATACTGCAGCTTGGTCAGTGCTCATAAAGCTCAAGTACGTACATTTTGGATGATGTGTCAATGTATGCTCGTTCAGGCTGTTCTCACAAAGCATTATTTAGCTATACCTACAGCATTAAATGCACTGTAATTAGTCAATTTATGTGTAACTCGTGTAATCATGTACCAGGAAGTAGAAACACAGCAAAGACCCACAAGGTAGAAGGGTTAAAAACAACAGGAGACTGTTTGTGAGATGAAAAGTTAAAATTGATTTATTTGTCTCGTACTTTAATCCAAAGTGTGATCTTTTTCAAAACCTAACTAAGTCGTTTTGTCACCTAAACCAAAGCCAATTATTTTACTATATTGTGCTAAACTTAACCAAGTAATTTAGTGAAGACAGAAGTTTATTGTAAATAACGAGCAGAAATTGTAAAGTATTGCTCGACTTTTAGAGTCAAACACAAAAACTGAGGATAGATATCATACAATTTTTTTTATGAGGATACCTTGGCTAGTTAAATGTCTTCAAAATAAACTTTTATCTGCCAGTATGGATCATCATTGATCGGCAATTGGTATTGGAGACCCCAAAAAAAAAAATCACAATAGTATTTTCTCCCTTTTTGCATTTGTGCTAATCCGATCCGTGACTCCGATCCGAATCATGAGTTTTATGATCCCTTGCACCACTAATATATTAGAAACATCACTTCACCTGTGTAGGTAATATGAGTAGACTTGGACACATAATTCAATAAAGAAACATAATGTTTGACTTCTGCCATCCCTGACCTTCATTCCCAGTGTTTTGTAAACCCAGTGTATAATAGATGCTGGATTTTATATTGGATTTCACAACTAGCAGGAAGAGATTGCCTGTTGAACTGCAAATGATAATACTGCAACTGGAAATGTGTGATATTCATTTCATGCATATTCAAAACTCACCTGCTAGGTGTTATTGCAATAATAAGCACTAAGCTCCTTTTCTCTATAGGCCTTGCATACTGATGGTGTGTGTGTCGTGCCTGCTTTGTACAGAAACAGCTTGAATCCGGAGTCACATATACAGCTCACTAATGAGAAAACAATAGGGGAGCTGAGGCACTGTCTCACGCCTTTTCTCCACGTATTTCCATATACTTTCTCCAGACTCTTCCCTTTTATTCTGCTTTCCTCCTGCAAATGTTCTTGTGACTCACCTCACACTTGGTCCTCCTTTGGGCGTGGTGTGTGTGTGTGTGTGTGAGTGTGTCGTCGTAGGTGGGAGGTTTGGTGAGAATTCCCCTGACGTCTGGTCGGGAGATGGTGAAGCAGACACTCTCACCTATCAAAGCCTCAGGCAGGGGTCCCACACACTCATGTAACTGATATTATTTCTATTTGATGATTAAGCCACAAGGCCAACTCTGGCCACAGCACCATATTCTGCGGCAGGGAGGGTTTTTTAAAGGCTGCAGTGGAGATGAGAAGCCCAGTTACTGTTCTGTACTCTTCATTTAGTCTGTGGAGAAAAGACAGACAGCTTTCCACTATGGAGAACGATAAAATCCATTTGACAGTCTGGAACCAAAACTAAACTAGGGAACCCTTAAAAGAAAGGTGTCCTTCTTTCTCCTTCATGAGAAGAATAATATCATGCCCTAGCTTTGTGTCCAGCACAGATTCAATTAAACTCAATTCAATTCAAGTTATTTTGTATAGTGCAAAATTACAAATCACAATTTATCCTCCTCTTTATGCTGCGTTCACGGCAAAAGCATGCGATTTTTTTTTTGCGCGAGTAGATTGCGTGCAAAGTCAATGCACAGACACGAATGGTTGCGAACAACGCAAATTTCCGGCGGGCGGCCCAAATGGCCCGAATGGCCCAAATGGCCCGAATGGCCCGAATGGCCCGAATGGCCCGACCTGCCGCTGCTGAATCAAACTGCTGCTGCTCCGCCTGAAGGAGAGCTGGAAGCGGCTTCATTCAGACGCAGTTCCTGGAGCTGTGTGCGGCTACGGATAATATTAAGTAATAATAAGTATAAAGCAGAACTAGTGGATATTTCAATGGTGGATGGCAGAAATAGTAACTGTTTTTCCAGAGTTAAGCCACAGGGATAAGCCGCGCCCCCTTTCTGACGCGAATGGCGCGAATTAACCACATAAAGTTGAGCGAATAAACTCTTTTTTTAATTTTTGGTGTGAACGTAGCATTACAGTCTCTACACATACGACTTCCTCACATCGGATCAGGAAAAACTCCCCTAAAAAAAAAAACTTTAACAGGGAGAAAAAGTGGAGAAACCTTCGGCAGAGCAACAGAGGAGGACCCCTCTCTCAGGACATATCTACATTAGGGAGTGATTACACAGAGACTTGTCAGACGCTAAAAAAAAAAACGCCTCGCGAAAGAGCAAAACCGCAAAACTGCATGGTGCGCCTATGAAGTGGGGAAGTGGCTGCAACCAGTTTATAAAACTCTTTCTATTCCTCTCCCTTTCTATCACGACATGATAGGAAGTCCCCCGTCTCTCTCACACACTTCATCGCTCTCTCACAGACCAACAGCTGACGAGCCCGACCACATCTCCCCGGATCAAAACAGGAGTTAAGAATCGAAGGCCTGGGCCGATGTCTCATTAACGAGTTGTGCGACTCATCGGATGGTGAGAACATTTAAACTCGCATGCGTGTCTTAAAGCTGCTAGAAGAACATGGAGCAGGGCTTGCCTTTGCTACCATATAAAACAACGGTTTTGCTGGTGACACATTTCTAGAGACTATAGATCAGCCTTTGAAAAGTTCATCATTGGTGAAATGTAACCAACAGTGGTGTCAGGAGTATTCATATCCAGCAATAACGCACTCCTCGATTGCATGTAAAGCTCATGCTTTCAAAGTATTCAAGTGTTATCAGCAACATGTGCGTCCTATATCTTTGCACGTTTCAGAAGCAGTGTCTGAATTCCATTACGCTGCTTCAGTATCGTAAATGCTGCTCCCTGTCACACCGTCATGGTTTGATCACTAAACCATGACGGGGTGACAGTGAGCAGGACACGGGAATATAACCTGAGGAGAGCCACTGTACATGTTATTAGTAACACCTTTCCTTTCCCTTCTGACCAATTGGCTGCTGGGAAAAAGAGACCACTCAGTGGTAGTTTGGTTAAAAAACATCTGAAACCAATTATACATCACATGTCACCAGTGCCCTGCTCAAGGGTACCTCAAAGGAATTATCTCATTTCTGGTAGCCAATTTCCATCCGTATGTGGGGTTTAAACCAGAACACGTCTAATTCCTTCCTCCGTGCCATCTCCATCCCCCCAGCCATTCATGAATGGCTGGCATTCTGCAGAGGAGGAGGGCAGTCGTCGTGTAATCACCTGGGTCTGGGGCCGGAGGACAACTGCTGATGATGAATTGTTCATTTGTTCTGGCTGCGGCTGGGGAGAGAAACACAGACACAGAGCCTGAAAGAGAGAGAGCCCCAGGCCATTACCCAGACACGGCATATGCACCACAATTTAAACCCCCCGCCCCCACTGCACTCTGTCCAGCTAGCCCCCCTCACGCCACGTTCTCACACATCACAGAGGCTGCAGAGACATAGATCGGCGACCCACACCTCCATCCTATTTTGATGTGCACAGCGAGGGTCACCAGGGGTCACGTCTGGGGGGGAGTCTGGGTGGGAACACGGAGTGGGGGAGTGGAGACAAGGGACTTGTAGCCTCAGGGTGAATCTTCTACACACACATGCAAACAGATGCAAACATGCATGCAGACACTATAGTGTTTTGACACGCACAGCGCTACATGGACACAGAGCAGCCAACACTAATGTTGGTAATGCATTTAAATTGTGCACATATGTACACAGACAGGACGACATGAACACAGGCAAGCTGCTGCTCACTAGAATGGGAACACAGGTGCATGCACACATCAGCACATGGTAGGACTGGCATAAAGATGCTTTCCCCCGTTTATATTTAACCTCTAAACCCCTTCAATACAGATTTCCCATTTTGTTTCCCCGTAAGTGGTTAACATTCTCTTATTCTTCCCTGACAGTATTATCAATTATATGTTATCTTGTCCCATCTCCTCATTAAAGATTACAGATTGTGTTATTTTTGTGTTAAGTCAAGACTGGAACGGTTGCTTTCATGCAACTATACTACATGACTTGTGCATCATTGTATACACATTTCAGACATATCTGATCACTTTAAAATCTCTGTTTTGGTTTGAAATTAAGGTCTTTGGGTTAAGACAAAGCCTTAGTACACAGCTAAGGGTTATCTCTTTTGAAGAGGTCAGTGGCAGACACATTTATATTCAAAATGATGGCTTGCTAGGCCTTTTACATGGGGGATGGGAAGAAAACAGGATACATGTTGAAAATATCTTCTTTAAATTCTTCTTTTTTTTTTACAATATCTACAACTATGGTGAGGATTGGTTATAATCCTGGTTATGGCAGATACACAATGCTTAGAGCGCACTATATTTGGGAACCTTTCATTATATTTGTGGAAATTCTCTTTCGATCCCAACAGTAATCAATAAACCATGAGCTCTGATGAAAACAGAAAGAAAACATCTAGTATATGTGGATAGATTTAGTGACTTTTGGAGCTAGTGCTGCGAGCTAATGTTATTGTAAAAGAGTTGGCACCATCGAGCTGTGTTTTGGGGTTAAATCTATTTGCGCACTCTTGCAGGTTCCTCCAATGTTTGGTGTTTAACACTTCACCGAAAAGTGAAGATGATCCCGATTCCCCACATGAAGGTCGGTCATGCGTCCTTCACTCTGACTTCAACATGTTTCCACCCCACCACGTAAAGGATACACTACTCCGTGAACAATGATGTACATTACACAATGTGCCACCGTCCAATATGGACCTAATTCCTATGTCTAGTATGCTGAAAAGGGAGGTTTTCAAAAGGAAACATCAATCAAAAACCTTTATGTAAACCACTAAAGGTAAATGGAAAATGTGCTTTTTTGTAATATGGGCGAAAACACATTTAAAAGTGACCACTGGGAAAGTGAAATGGCTGAATGACACAGGAGACAGGGACTGTTGCAGACTGTTCACCTTGGAGTTGAGACGATCAGCGGTCACAAATCAATCGCCTTCATATCACAAACTATTGATTGATATCTCTCTGATTGTCGGGGGCCTAATGTCCTATGAGAACAATAAAAGCCTCCAAATTGGCGTGGTAGTAAAAAAGAGACGTCGGGCAAGGACATTTTGGAGACGGCATGATCTGTGGCAGGATGAAGGTGGGCGGACATTAGCAATATTAGTATGTATCGAGGAAGAGGCCCTGGCTGTATCAAGCAGGATTTATTAACACAGATTGATCCAGGTGTCTTTGAACATGACTTTCCCCCCACCGGCCCCTCCAGATGGATGCTAATCCCTCTGCTGTGAAGAGAAGATTCAACGATCAGTTCATTTTCACTGGGGGTCATTTACACTGTAAGCTTCCTTTAAAATCATGCTCTGCACTCAGGGTCATTTTATGTGACAGTGCAAAGTTAAAGAGCAGACATCGCTGCCTTGATTAAATCCCTAATAGATAGCTGCTGGATTTAAAGTTCATTACCATTGTATTTTTACCTCTTACTTCTCCTGTACCATCATTTTCTTCTTTCTTCAGTTTAGAGTTGGTTTTAGCCTGAAGCTGTTTTTGTGAATACAGCCCCAGATTCACAGCAAATTATAAATAATGACTGGCAGAGCAAGTTATTGAAAGATGTGTCACTTTAAACAGAGATAAAAAGAGAAGAAGAAATAAAAAGATGGGATACATTTCAGCCCTCCATGCAGTTGGAGCAGACTAAAGACTGTATGAACGTAGCACCATTAACACACACGCCTGGATTTGAGGCCGCTCCTAAACATTGTCCTTCTCAATGCATGGGGCTGGAATCTTTAAGGAAACCTTCATGAATACAAACATATTTTTGATCCCAGCCGTGGTTTCCCATTGTCTGTCATCCCTCTGAAGGATAGCTTTAGAGCATTTTTTAAAAGTTCTCAAAGCATCAGAAGGGACTCACTTAGTCCCTTTCAACTGACAATAGAGAGCTTCCTGCTGGTAAACAGAGAGCTGTCCATTGGAGAAGGACAACAAGGCCGATGCTGCTGGCATAACCCATAAGGCGCACAAAGCAAAAGAGCTGGCACATATGTGCAAACAAAGAAGTTAATTAGTGGCTTTTAGCATAATTCATAGGTCACGTTTTCCTTTGAAATACCATTCATCATTTAATGACCATTGACATGTTGGCATGATCCGAGATGGCTACCATCTGCAGCTTGTCTTAATTGGGAAATCCAGGACAAAAAGAGGTCAGTCGGAGCAAGCGTGCTGACAGATAACCAGGAAGTGGCTCTAATGGCTGCTTATTTGACCTCTGACCTCTCACATCAATGCTTAAGGGTCATGTTCAAGTTTCATGAGGAATGCATTGGTTGTTATGGAGATGAGTCGCTAACAAGCAGAGCTCTGGGTTACGACCCCCAGTCCACTAATGATGACCTCATATGGCTGCAGTCTTTATCAGCCCGAACAATAGACATGTCAGTGTGGTTTCATATGAATATTTCAACATTGGCCCTGGGTAAGGAATGACTGATTACCCTGTCTGAGCACTACAATGACTGTAGATAAGGAGCACACCATGGGAAAACACATATTCACATACAGTCACAATATTATTTATTCTCCCAGGTCAGTGTCATAAATAATACATTCTACATCTGACTGTTAGAATTGTTAGTTGTGTATGCTTAAAAAACTCCACCTGCTCTAATCTGGTATCTGTTTTATTTATTTGCTGCGTCCTATCATTACTCGCTGCTCATGTAGCCGCCATAGGGATCAATAAAGTTTAATATGTAGAGTTCTACGTGATAGATTCCTTCATTTCTTCCCCTCATATTTAAAAGAATTATTAAGCCACAGTGTCATAATTCGATGGGGTTGGAATTAGTGCTTGGATCCATGCGAGGCTCAGCGGTCCTCAGAGTCATTACAGGGAAGATTAATTCCGTCCATATTTGTACATACAATTTGGCCATCCCAGTCCATTGACCTGGCACGAGTCCTAATGCTCCAGCTACAATCCAGCATCTGCCTGAGACCGCCCAATACGCAACACAACACAGGAGGAAGAGTGTGTGTGAGAGAGTGTGTGTGCACTGGGAGTGTTATGCAGTCTGCATGGTGTCTGTCTGTGGAAGAAGCTGAAGCTGTTGGTGAGGCAATAACACTAATGAAAATGAAATGTTTGCCCATAAAGTCATGTATTATTATCTGTGACTAATTGAAACAGTGACTCAACCAAAATGATTCCCCTGATGTTGGAAACAGCAGTGTCTGAGCCAGGCTTTGAGTACAATAATAATATTGTGTTGTTGTTGGATTTATATATGCACATAATATCTTTTATTGTAATAAGTCAAAGCAACAACTGCCATCAAATATTTGATGTGAGTAGCTGCTTGCCAGGGCTGGATAACATGCAAGGGTATGATGTATTCTTGATACGCCACAAAGTCAACATAACTTTGTCATATACATACGGGTAGATACATGAAGTCTCACCTCTGCATTCAACCCTTCCCAAGCTTTAGGAGCAGCTTGCTACAGTCACCCCAGTAACCGGCTACTTCATACTGTACAGTAGAAACCAGTATTCAATTTGTGTTGCCATCTTAAAAACATGTTTTTACATTGTATTCTTATGTCTTGAGTGGGGTGCTCTGTGACTGAAGCCTGAGGGAAGAGTTTAATTTTCAGGATAAGATGACGTAGGTCAGGCTTTTCGTTCCTCGAAGCAAGTTTAGATAAATCACCATAGCAACACATCCAAAAATGTAAACCTGTTCCCGGGCAGGCTTACTGAAATTCACTGGATAAACTGGCCACTCCCACCAGACAAAAAAGGCAGCTCCCTTCCTCATTGATGAAGGAGCGATATTAGTTAGATTAGTTTTATAGGGGGAGAGTTCTTCCAGATCGCCAAGGTCCGTTCTCACATCATGATGACTTCCTGTACGAGCGCTATCGAGTCTGCCGACAAGGAATCATTTACTTACGAGAGCTTCTCGAGCCGCGGACATTGATCACCACACGCCCATTGCCCGTCTCACAGACAGAGACTATCACCCGCTGCATGCCACGCTGTTCTTAAGTTTATTTAGCGCTTAAGAAACTTATGTGTTGAAAGCACTATGACAGTGTTATTAGTACACCATACATATCATTATTGTAGAACATGATTACGGTGGACTCATATGCGTTCATGATCATCTCCTGCTTCTCAGCGGAGAGAAAAAAAAGAGGTTCCTCTGAGTTTATTTGCCATTGTACTGTTAGAACATCGTGGTGTCAGTGCTCCATTATTATCCCTTCTGAAGAGGAACAGGCACGCGCATTTATCCAGATGACTGACGTCTGGTTAGAATTAACGAGACCGTTTCAGCACAGATCTGCCGTTGAGAAACCGAGTTAGCCTGATGTCAATCATCTCGCTAATTTCAGCTGGATAATAGGACATTTGCTCGACTTTGTTGAACCACGTACGAGAAATAGGGCCCTGGCCCCTCGGAGAACCTGCTGGTCAGAGACAGCCGTCAGTGCACCGATCACCTCGATATAGTTGAGATGTTTTTTGTCCCTGCTGTTCAGGTTACCAAAGCAAGACATCCTGGTACGTATAAAACAAAGACATAAATGTCCGATCTACAGTAAACGCTTTGAACTTCTTCAGGAAGTACCAGCGTGGCCCTCCCTTCTTACACAGCATCAGAACCGGCACACATCAGGTTTTTATGGTTGACTGTTCCATGTTGTACAAACCCGATGCCAGTTCCTTTGATGGAGGTCTGAGATGGTGGGGAGATGAATCCCTCAAATCAGTGACCATCGACCATACTGGTCATCCACCACCGGCCCATGTTCAGATGCCTCCTAATAGAGCAGGCTGATGCTGAGCATGCTGGTCATTGGTGTAAATCCTGTACAACAATGGGGCCCTGAGCAGAGGAGCCTTGTTCTGTCAGAGAGCACTCACCCTCAGCCTCTGAGACGTACATGCCGAACACAATAGTGTCGTCGATGCCTCTGGCCTGAAGGCCTTCAGCTCCTTAGGGCTTCTGCTTTTAGCCACAGGGACAGCAATGGACTCCTGCAATAACTTCCCCAAGTTCATCTGCAAAGCCCGCTATCACATGCTAAGAACTAATTCAATTCAATTCAATTCAGTTTATTTTGTATAGCTCAAAATCACAAATTACTAATTTGCCTCGGAGGGCTTTACAATCTGTACACATAGGATCAGGAAAAACTCCCCAAAAATAAAAATAAACTATTTCACAGGGAAAACAGGAAGAACCCTCAGGAGAGCAACAGAGGAGGATCCCTCTCAGGATGGACAGAAGAATAGATGTCATGTGACCAGAATGAACAACGTAACAGAGTTACAGCACATTACATGAATATGGCAGAAATTATTCATATAATGAGTAGTAGGCATGGACCACGATCCAGATAACCTCTCTGGAGCCGGTGTTGGGTTTGCCTGTTCTGAGGTTCCTTAGAAACATGGTGGCACATGGTGGACTCCGTGTAGAGGACCTGCTCTCTATGGAGATATGGTGGGCTTATTCTAAGCTAAATGAAAACACAACAATTTATATTTTCAGGTGATATTCTGCAAATAGATCCCCTACAATAGATCCCCTACAATCCTACACACTGGCCCTTTATGTAATATAATATTTAACCATGTAAAAGCTCCATCAGCCACACCAGCAGCAGGCTGACGTGACCAGCTTACCTGTAATGTATGCATGCTTCCTTCAAGTTCCCTCTGCAACTTTAGCTACAATAAAAAGAGAATAAGAACTTTTTTTTCAGAAAATGATGAAAACCAGGATCAGGTATTAATTCACCTCTCACTCCTAATCTGGATGGGAACGCAGGGCAGCCGTGTTAATAACCGCAGACCAGCGAACACAAAGCACAGGAGGGAAAGAGGGGAGGAGGTGGAGGAGGAGGAGGAGGAGGAGGAGGGAAGCGGCTTGTGAGAAGAATAACATTTCCATGGCTGATCTGCCAGAGCAGTTGTCGGGAGGTTAAGGTGAAGGCCAATCCAGCTGTAAGAGGGGCCAGGATTAAAGTCTTTGAGATATGGATCCAGGGGCTCTCCAGCTCTCAGTACCAGGGCTTAAGTATCATATCCGTGGACAGACGGATCAATACCTCTTGCCTTTCTTTCCCTCGATCTTCAAGGAGATTTTTTGGCAGTGCTTTCATGGGGTCCGCTCCACATGCCCCTAATGACACGGTGCGAGCTATCGTTTAGGCGCCGGGGCTTCCATCCCAGCAGCTCTTGAGGGGATGCTGGAGAGTCAAGAGAGGTTGTTCGTCTTAAGTTTTCATATGGAACATGTTGCTAGGACAGAGGTCTAGGTATCAGGTTTCACATGTCATGAAGTGTACAGCACATAGGCGCCCCACAAACATATATGCTTTAAAAAAATCATCCCTCTTATCTTTGTTGCGAGAATATAATGAAGTTTAGGATAAAAGACATTTCTTTTCAAATACACATTAATCTGAAAGCTTAAGGATTGAGCTACTTCTCAGAATGCTCCATTCTTACACTTGGACCAGTACATTAGTTTGCTGATATGCTGGGTCAGTATTGGTTTGCATCAGACCTTGAACACCTTCCACTCAAATCTACAGACACAGATATCAAACACCAAAGTATGTCATTGGAATACAGTAACTTAAGTTATGCACAAAAATACTAACACACAGTACTATGTGCACATTATACTGTATTCATCTTTAAGTGGATCTGTTCTGAGGATTCTCCAAATTGGGTATGTGCCAACCGTCATCATCAAAGGTTACGGTAGGTAATACATGGATAAGAATATATGAATATAGATGTAGCAACTTCATCATGCAGAAACCTGCGTCAGGTCTCATTGGAAAACGTTTTTAGAAGGCTTTGGAAAATATCTTGACCCTAAAACATATGTACTTTGACCAACATTTTAATGTTAAGATTTTAATACATAAGAAACACCACTGGGAGTCTACAGAATGATACACTAACAAAAAATAAATAAATAGTAGGCGTACCAATTTGACAATTTACGAACCAGCCCAAAACCAGTTTTCAGTGCGTTCAGTTTTTCATTGGTAATGAGGAGGAAGCTCAGAAAACTTTTCATATTTTGAACTAAATGTCAGATGTAAAGATTATAGGCTGTACAAAGTATTGGCAAGCTGCAGAGGAAACTATTAAACATATAACCTAAGTAAGTTTTGGACGTCTCAAGTGAAAGGTCCAGAGAGTAGCATTTGGTTTGAGATGCCTGAACCCTGGATGAAACAAACCCAGGATGAATTTCTGCCACAACCTTTTGTAATGCCACAGGCCACCTCTGATCTGTGATTGGTAGCCGACATGAATCAAAATGATCGATTGACCCTTGGTAGCAACAGAAGCCCGTGGCCTGGAAACAACAGGGTTGGCGACCCCAACGTGTGGCGTGAGGGAGGTCAATGTGACGCCCAGCAGACACCAATCACAGCCAAGGGTGTGATGAGGTTTGGAGGTGAATATTACATCAAAGCCCCTGTCCTGTGTCCTCTAAACCGGGACAGGTTTGACGAAATAAAAACTCCATTTACACGTCTTCATGCTCAAAACAAAAAGACATGGGTGCAGACAGTCCTCACTTGGGAATTTCACTGGAAAAACCCTCAGCATTTCCTGCGAGACCCTTTCTCACACACTGTCGTCCAAGCCTCATGAATGCAGGGACCTTCTCATGTTCTCCACAAACTGTAGCCGTCAGTATAAACAGCCAGTCAGACTCTGGCGCCCATACAGAGGTGGATTACAGCGATCTATGCAGTAAGCTCAGAGCACGCTGTGCCATGCACGCCTCCCCTACGGCCCGGTTTACACTGCTGCCGGCACGTCGCTCTAAATCCACTCTTTGGGGCACTCAGAGGGTGAAAACGTGACGCCCACCCCTTTAGAACTCCTGTTAAGTCCCCCTTTAAACGCCTCCCATTTTCCAGAGGGGTCAGCGTTCAAATCTGATTTCATGCACTGTGCTGGCAATGCTGGCTGGCAGCGGCTGGAAGAGACTGTGTGTTGAGGGAGAGATTATCCGACAGCACAGAAAGCCAAATTACGCTGACCTAATTGAAATCAAACGACCTCTCTGGGCAGCTCACAGAGCATGATTAAAGCTCGGTCTTGGCCACCTCTGTTTGCTTAAAAACCGATGGCAAGTTTCTATTAAATCGACACCCAGCATGACCGATGAAGTCACTGGGGATGAATTCGGGCCACAGATGAGAAAGAAAGCCATGAAAACAGCTGCTTTAAATAGATACAATTAGAGCAAGCTCTTTCTGCCACAGAGCATCACAATGCTTTCATTAGAGTGTCGGTCTGAGTTTCCAAAGATGGCCGCCAAGAGATTACTGCTGACACATTCCTGTAAACTGTAAAAGATGCATCGGGCCTCAGCTTTTTAGGGTTTTGCCAGTCCTGGGCCTGGCAGCGAGCAGCGAGGACAGCGGTGCCAGGAAAGCGATATGGCTGTCCCAGAGTGAGGGCTCCCAGCCAGACATACTGAAATGGAAAGTCAACCTGCAGTGTGTGTGTGTGTGTGTGTGTGTGTGTGTGTGTGTGTGTGTGTGTGTGTGTGTGTGTGTGTGTATTTTGGCTCCAAGAAATAAATAAGTAGCAAAGTGCAAAGTGATTGACTGAACAAGAATGATCAAACTTCAGAATGCTTTTGATATGACTGCAATCTAATGGCTGTCTCACACACACACACACACACACACACACACACACACACACACACACACACACACTCACCTCCCACTGTGCTCTCCCCCTCTCTAAATCACCCGTCTGCCTTTAATTCATCACGCTCATTTTATAATTCCATCCGTACAAATGTGTAGTGGGCCAACGTTGTGCATCACTGTTTCATCCCTCGTCAAGGCTTGAGTCAGATACTCCTAATAAATGGCTGAAAATAAATCACATGAGATGAGAAACTATTTGGTTTTCCCATTCCCAGATGAGAGTAAAACATTAGTGAATGTGAACTGCTGTTTAGTGTTGACTAAACTGACTACATTTAACCATTTCAAATCAAACCAGGCTCTGGACTGCCACACTTCATACGCCTATTGAACGTTGTTAACTTGTAAAAATTAAAGCCTCATAAGACCTGTAACTCCTGCTTTGGTATCCGGTGAGCCGCTCCCTGTGTTGTGGTTTTTCAATATGAAAACAAGAGGGGCGATATTAACACAATCAGTGTAGCAGTCTGCCTGTTAGCAGAACTATAATTCAAGGCAGCTGCTCTGCCTCTGAGGTGCAGGGCTGATGGATCAAACCCAGTGGTTTCCATTCCAGCGCCACCCCAAGTTAACTGAATGGAGCGTGCTTAGTGAAGTTATGATACAGTAACAACAGCAGTGTTAACTTTCATGTCCAAAGCTGTTAGCTCTGATCCCAGTGACTGTCTGGGAAAGTGTCAATGGCATTCAAGTTTTTATTTTTTTATTTCTACTTGACTAAAAGAAGATGTGATGTGTATTCTGTACATATGCGTACATACAGTGGCTGGATATTAACTATTTGGCGAATATCCATATTTTGTCATTTCAATTGTTTTCCCATGAGTCAAGGCTCCCAGCCAGAGGGACCCGGTTCGATCCCGGGTGGTCCTTCTGTGTGGAGTCTGCACGTTCTCCCCGAGACAGTGTGGGTTCCCTCCGGGTTCTCCAGCTTCCTCACATTTATATATATATATATATATATTGTTGAATAGGTGCACAAGTGTACTGGGAATGTGATGTGAAAGGTGTAAAAAGGCATTTTTCATTTAATCTCAATTGTAAAATCCCGAAGCATAGACTAGTTCTACCTCTCCTCCAAAGCACAGTGAAGTCAGTGAATGGTAATCCTGTCTCTCTGCAGACCACTCTGTGTTCTTCAAAGGGACCAACGGCCTCTAATTTGTTATTTGAAATGAATTGGAATATAATAAGTTAATTGAGTGCCAAGAGAGTGCTATGTTTTGAGCAGGCTTGCAAACTGATGTCTGTTGCATAATCAACCGTGTGAATAACGGTGTATTCACATCTCAGACTCACAAGGTTGAGGTGACACTGGTGTGGAGATGAAGAGATAAAGAGACTCACAGGAAATGTCAACGTCTCTGCAAAAACCACAATCTGTAAAATACGTGTTATCAAAATTGTCTTTACTACATGCTACAGTTCTATGCTGCTCTTAAAAGCTAAAGTTAAGTTGTTTATGTAACCGCATTACCATGCGGAACCATTATCTCATTATCTAATGAAAGGAATAGTGTAACATTTGGAAAACATCTTACTACATACTCACTTTCAATCCCAGTGTTTGGAAATGGTTAGCCTAGCTTAGCATAAAGACTGCTAGTCTGGCTCTCTCAAATTCAAAATCACTTTCTCACAAATATGTTCTGACTCCAGCTCTGTCCTCAACACATTATATTGGTATTGTTCTCCTCACTTAGCATATTTAAAAATGCTGGTAGGCTATAATACCAGCTAAAGGTCAGGCAGGCAGCTAGTTTGCTTATTTGACTTGGCTTTCCAAAATCAAGACTAGAGCTTAGAAGGCTAATTGGAAAAACAAAAGTTAAATAATGGACTTGGACTTGCATTTATATAGCGCCTTTAGTCCTCCGACCACTTGAATGTCATTCACACCCGTTCATACACTCGTGGCAGAGGCTACCTTGTAAGGTGCCACCTGCCATCAGGACTCTAAACTAATTCACAGTTATGCACGCTCACACACCAATGGCACAGCCTTCGGGAGCAATTTGGGGTTTAGTGTCTTGCCCAAGGACACTTTAACACGCAGAATAAAGGAGCCAATATTTTGACGACCCACTCTACATCTGAGCCACAGCCTCTGAGTAGTTGGACAAAGACTTCCAGGTTCAACTTTGACACACTCTACTTGCTAAGTAGCTCTCTGGAAAACAGTTTCTAGCCCCATCAAAGTGTTTGATGTTTCCAGATCTTGGCAATGATCTGCAATGTTATCATGGATAATAGAACCAATGGTTCCAAAGTGCTACAAACATAAGCTAAATTGTAGTGAACACATTAGTTTAAATATATAACTATTGAGGTAAGCTAGCTAACTGTCTTTAAAATGTGAGTGAATGGCACTAAATGTGTGTGAACTGTGACCCAGCTTGATCCATTGAAGTTTGGGCATGTGCACTTCCAGCTTCCATTATTACCATTTTAATTTATTTGGGCTACTGTCGACCCTTGGAATCAGGCTGATTTTGGGACATCATTAATCAAGACTTTGACATGTTTTTGGAATCCAGGCAATCATTTTTGGCTTCCTGAAAACACAATGTCTTAAACCATTACACCACAGCCTTCAGGGGAGTTAGTCTGGATACAGGGTATGCTGGGCCATGTGCAAGGGGCAATTAACTCAAACACACTTCAGCCCTGTTACAAATGTACAAACAATATACATTATAACTCAGATGGCCATTCACTCTGAAACCATGACCAAGTGGATAAAGGTGGGTTTATTTTTGCTTTTGTCCGGCAGAAGGAGGAGAGTCGGACATTACCGCCATAGCCAATGGAGAAGCTGTCCTGATGGCTGGTTTGTGGGAAAAAAACAGTCGGTGGCGTATGGCAGCCATTATCTCCCTCTGTGATTAAAAGCAAGAGTCTGTCCCCCTGCCTCAATCCCCGGCCTCTGGCCAAGCCACCGACCACAGCTATTTCTCCTGCTCCCTGTGTGCCATTTAATCATGTGTGCGCTCTTGACTATTGTGGTTAGGCCAGTTTGCATATGGAGAGGGGAAGGGACTGTGTCTCAAAACGAGCCAGAGAGATGTGTTCTGTTGTAGCATTCACCCAGATCCTTTCTCAGCCTTGCTAAGCTTCTGCTGTTAAATCCACACTCATCGTTCTCAGCAGCATGATGTCCATCTATGTGGAGAACAAGGTGAGGGAAGCTGCTCTCATGGCCTTATTCCTAAGGACCTTGGTCAAATTAGTCCTCCCAAAAACTGGAATGTGACCCATGAAAAATGTGTTTATTGATACTTTGTTTCAACATGATTAAAAACTGACATAGATTGTTGATGATGTACATTTCAACAACATTGATCAAACTCCACAGAACAGCTGAAGTGCATTCAAAACGCCCAATATGTCAATTAATGACATGCCAAATAATCGGATGGTTCTCCATAAATGAGAAGCATTCATCAATAGATTGCCCGTACAGATCTTCAAACTCCACCTTGCTTTCACATTGACCTTATTAATCAAATAAAGAAATGAACAGAACGGTTGTAAACAAACTACCATGTTAGCCAAAACCTTTGCAAAAGCAAAAGCATATTTTTCCTGTTGCAACGGAGGAATTATTATTGATATTACTTTAAATTTGACCTTAAAATAAAGTGTGAGCTAGACTAAACTGTTAGCATGCTGTAAGCCTGTATTATGGTCATTAGCTTGATGACTACCTGTAGTTTGGATCCCTAAAACAACTTTTCAGTCATGTGTTATCGATTCCGATTCTTGAGTTTCACATTATAATGTTTTAAAGGCTGCGTACCGTTTCTTTGAAGAGACCTTTGTCCTTGGACAGAGCTTTCTGGAACACTGTGTGTGCTGTGCTCCGGCCAGCAGAGGCTGATCTGTGAGAGACGTGTGTGTGTGTGTGTGTGTGTGTGTGTGTGTGTGTGTGTGTGTGTGTGTGTGTGTGTGTGTGTGCACCTGCAGCACTACTGTATATACCGAAGAAGTCGCGTTACGAGCCGCTACTACCTTCGGTCAGTGTCCCCGTTAGCTCCCCGCTGTAGCCAGCTGGGGCTCCTGCTAGCGCTCTGTTACTTCTCCGCTAACTTCCACTAGCTCCCCGAAAGCCACCGAAGGTAGCGGGACCAGGCTCGACACCCGACTTGGGCAGAGGGGACGCGGATAATAGCTGCAGCAGCGGCCGGTAGCGACTAGGGTGACCAGACGTCCTCTTTTTCCCGGACATGTCCTCTTTTCGAGACCTAAAAAAAGCGTCCGGCAGGGATTCCAAAAACGTCCGGGATTTTGCTACGTCGGGGAAAATAGTTATTACCCCCTTACAAGTTTTGGAAATGGTACGTCCGGGAAAATAGTATTACCCCCTTACAAGTTTAGGAAATGGTATCTCCCTCACGTTCCACCTTCTTGCGCAAGCTCTGACTGTAGAGAGAACTGTCATTGGTCGACCGATCTCAACGTAAATGTAAGTTCACGGCATGCTACACGCTACTGCTAAACCCCCCCCGCGACGAAGTGTCCTCCTCCTCTCTCTCCTCCTCCACCCCCCCCCCCCGGAACAAAGTGTCCTCTTTTTCACAAACTCAAATCTGGTCACCCTAGTAGCGACAGCAGCGCTAGCTAGCAGCAGCGCTAGCTAGCTTGCTACAGCAGGGACACTGACCGGAGATAGGAGCGGCTTGTAACCGGACTTTTACGGTACACAGTTAACAACCATACATATTTCTGTATTGTGATATGAATTGCACTTTATTTTCTCTTGCTCTCTGTTAGGTACAGAGTCATCGGTGTGACATGAAAGGGAGTGCACATTCAGCACTCAGACAGTTGAACCTGCGGCCTGAGGGGTCGAGGTAGTGCGATCGCTGTTTCTCTTATATAATGGTGTGTCTGTCTCTCCTCGATGCCGGTGGTGCTGAGCAGCGCTCACACTGATGTGGTCTAGTTTGCCTGTGAAGCTTCGAGCCAAGGCCTGCCACCGCAAGACTTGTGTTAACCCCTTCCTGTGTCACACACAGCCCTCCATTTGAGGTTTCTGGCTGAGCAGTGTTCGGAGGCTAAAGGTATATAGGTCAGCCTGCTGCCTCTCAGACACTTTTGCTTCGAGTGACTTTATCTGGAGAAAACTGCTCAACTTTAGACAATGAAAGAAACACTTGCACTGACTATGCAACCAAATAAAGTACCGGAAAAAAACAAAACTCTAAGTTTTATTTGAGACGGCATCATTTACCCTTTTTCTCCAACATGAAATTCTTAATATGGGTATGGACTCTATTGGAAAAGGTTCAGGGGTCACTGGGTCAGAGTTTACTGTTGGGCCCTTATCGCCCGTCATCACCTTCATGATTCTGTGTAAAAGTGTAAATAAAAGTGTAAATAAAAAATATTAAAATAAAACTTCACATAGGAAAGGTAAACGGCTTCTGTGATATGATGTTAACGATTTAGAGAATAACTCTCAAAAAACAATTGGTACTTATATGGCAACAGGAATATGGTTCCCGCTGTAGTTTTCCGATTTGTCTGGATAAAAAATCTCGGATATATACATTTATGAATAGCTTTTATTGACCATGCTGCTAGCTTTTAGCTTGAACCTATGCAACTTTTTTTTAAACAGCACCAAGAGTAATACAATCATTAAACTGATTAAATAATGTCAGTTATACAGCAATGTCTATCCAAAGTTTACTAGCATTAGCTAATATTAGCGACTATACGCTACTCCTTAAGTATTGCATTTTAGTATGGGTGTGTTTTATTGCTAATGACATGAACATTTCATTTATAAAAAAAAAAAAAACATGTGTTATCTCGTCTTTGAAAAGTTACATGGCGTGCTGTTTGGCAATGAAATCCTAAAAGTCTGGCAAACACAAGTTTATGATATATGCAGTTTATTTCCAGCAAAATAATCACTTTTATAAGTTTTGAATATTATAAACACATAGCCAATAACCCAGGGTTTAAGACTCATTACTTGACCTACTACTAACATTCACTGCTTCACATTCACATTCACATATGTGAAAACTTGCCTGATGTAACTTTGTTAGAACATATTGTCTTCGGGTTCTTGCCTTTGACTAAAGAACACTCTTCAGTCTTTCTCCAGTCACAGAATAGTGACCATAGTTTATTCAAAGCAGAGGCAGGTCTGACCTTCATGACCAGTGAATGAAGACTTTGGCTGAGGAGATGAAGAGGTGGATGGAAAGATATTGGCCTACATTGTGGTGGCCAAGGCTTTTTGATTGAGAAAATGCCATATGAGGGAGATCATCAGCGCCTTGTATCCACTGAAATAATAAACTGACCCGACCGCCCCCTTTTTTGCTGTGCCTTTGAGCACTGGCCAAGCATCTGAATCCACTCAGTCCCAAATGAGCAGCTTATTTTTCAAAGTGTCTCTCATTTGTGCTAGCTCGGCACCCCGACTCGAGATGGGAGGGGAAAGAGCGGGAGAGCGAGGTGGAGTGGGGAGCAGCAGTGTCATCTTAGAGCATGTCAGATTATCCTGTCTGGCTTGGAAATCCTTAGATGGGTCAGATTTTCCCTCGTGGAAGAGTATGTGGTGGGAAAATGGGCCGAGAGCGTCTCTGCGGGACCTCTGTATCCACACTCTGCTGTAAAGAGGTGATACGTGATTTTATTGTCAGCCTAGGCCCCTGGACCAAATGAGAGCCAAGGTTGGTACACAAAGACAGCATTGCTTTCAACGTTTAATGGGAAAGTTGAAGGAAGAAACATCAGTCTTATTTTTGTAGTTAAAGTTACTATGAGGAACTTATTTATTTTTTTAAGTTATTCTCAATGCTTGTCATAGGTTCTGACCAAATCATGCAAGTTTCTACAGCTCAGACTCCAGCAGAGACCAGAGAAACCGAACCAGGACTGTGCAGGGCGGACCCTGCTGCAGTCATGAGAGGTGTTCTAACTGACTCCAGTGCTCAGAAGCCCAACATGGAATTAAAGCCGTCCTTCATTTTGATATTAACAGGAATGTATTCACCAACTCAGTTGCTGAGATCTGGGAATGAAGATACATTGCCTAACGTGAGATGGGGCAAACAATAAACAGCAGCCAGATGATGAGTCTATTATTACCCAAACTCTCCGTTCACAGTTTCTCTTCCTCCTCCTCCCAACTTTGACCTACCAGACTTGCCAAAGTTACAATGGATCATTGAAAACATTTTGTGTACACTCATGTTTCAATTGTATTTCTCCGAATAAAGAGTTTAAGACGATGTGGCTTTAATGTTGGCTTGTGTACCACCTTGTGATGGTGTGACCGCTCTGGTCTCTCGGGCTCTGGACGGACTGTCGTCACAAAACATTATCATTTGTTTAAAGACTCATAATGACCAATAGTTATGTTCCCTGACGAGCAAACCTCCTCCTTTAGTTGTGATGATATTAACGGTTTTCTGTCTGATTTCTAGTTGGAAGTCACGTGATGTTTGTTGATCTTCCCTTACCACGGAGCTTTAGTGGCCTAAACGTGGGGGCAACAGAATGAGCTGTAAAAACATCTCATACATATTTAAGGAGGAATATTTAACTTGACCAAGTTGTACCTACTTGAGTTGTATTGATATTAATGTTGTTTTTGACCACTACTGGTGCTGTAAGCAGTGTTTGGTTGAGTAGGCTCTGTCTGTTTGTTCCACCATCACATGCGATGGGTTAACATCATGCATATCTCTGCAGACTGCACACTACTTATGCTTGGTGGCAAAAAATGGGCCTTAAAATGAAGCAATGTGTAATACATTTGGAAGAAGTAAATATTACTGATGTGAGCGAAGCAGCTTGCAAGCATTACAGACTCTGTGAATGTTTCACAAGGCAGGGAATGCCTTCAATATGTGTGTTAGACCTTGAGGATACACACAAAGCCTTTTGGTGAAAAACTGGATAAAAACCTCATTACTTACCTTTAATAAACCATTTGGATTCAAAAGTGCTTCTCTTTTAAAGCTCCTTTAGGCAATCACAAATGTTTACAGCTCTAAATGGCTGCAGCTGTTTGAGCAATGTGGACGATGAGCGTTACATCCAGAAAGCATGCACTCTGAGAGCCAAAGCCACTGGTCTGTGGAACCTTAACGCCCCAGAACAGGCCACATGCCTAATATTGATGAGTTCAGCATTCTTTGGCAGTGATTTACCAATTTTAAAGAATTTTGTTTCAGTTTGGAGTCCTTTCTTAATTTGAATGTCCAAACCCAACTGTAGGGCTTCATTTGGGCAGAGGGGTAAAAGATGAATCAATTAGGGATGCTCCTCTCTGCTCAGCCCCTCTTGCTGACTTCTACATACAATCTTACACACACACACGCAACAAATTAATCCTTGTGAAGCTGTAATGAATGTCCTAATTTCAGAGACCTAACACCAGCCAAATGGTGCATGTGGCTGGGTTCTTTCTCTTTTACTTTGCTCGCCACATTAACAACTGGCCATTAACTTCAGAATCATGTCTGTCACGTTGGTTGCTGATACTAAAGCCACCATCTAGTCTGGACAACAGATGGCCTTTTTAACAGCATGTCTGACAGTTTTGTCCATAAATCCAGAGCCAGGTCCGGAAATATTCTCTTCCATCAGTAGACGAAGCCCTCTGTCGTACCTGCTGCCCTCCCAGAAACCTCTGGTATTCTCATGAAGCTCCTGAATGCCCTACAGTGCAGGAGACACTCTACGATGGGAAAGTATCCCTCAATTGCACGAGCCACTTGACATTTCTTAAAGGTTGGTGAGGAGCCAGACTGGCAAGACAAACTGGTCCCACATCAGATACTGTACTTTAGTGCCTCTTTGATTCTCTTAATGTACCTTTCATCATGCCATTGTACCAAAGTGTTAAGCTCTCAATCTCTGCACAATGCAGAGCAGCTTGTATGTATATGTGCACTAATGCACACTTGCTCACTTCAAACTATTTAAACACACTTTGATGCAAGATGCCCCTTTTGAAATAATCAAAAACATATTCTCCCTCTTTAAGAAATAGTCAAATTCAGAAGCAATGAAATGCGACCCTGCTAAATTCAGTACAGTTTGGGGAGTTTTACAGCACTGATCAGCAGAGTTGAGTGTCCAATGTTAGCTATTGCAAGCAAACTGAGATAGATATTGCAAAGCATAACATTACTGAGACAGTTCTGTGACATTACCTTTTCTCTAGTTGTGCTACTAATCAGCCTCGTCTCCCCCAACATCCCCCTTCCAATGAAACTGCATTGTTAATCACATTATTGAGGGAAACATATTTTCTCTCATGCTATGATTGTCTGTAACACACATGTAACACATATGTTTTGAATCACAGTCCATGGAAGTCACATAGGATGGATGGGTCAAACAAACACAGAACTTTCACCAGGGAGACCACTGTTTGTGTGTGTCCTTATTTTAATGGACATTCGTGACTTAGATAATGTAACACACACAGTTGTTTTGGGCTAAACCATGAAGTTCTGCTAAACCTAGCAAAGTACGTTTTATTCTTGTTGTGTGTTATGGTTGTTTTTTTAATTACAACAATAACCATGTGTTTCAAACTGCAACCCTAATCCCAGGGAAATAACTTTCCCCCAAGAGGTAATTGAGATTGCGTATGGGAATGTCATTTTGTAGGACACAAGCTTTTATTATCATGCTCAGCATTTACTACAATTCTCAGTATTTACTATCGGGCTAAGCATTTGCATCATCATACTAATGGTCACTGGTGGTCAAAGTCTATCTGTTCACTTAAATCACCTTACTTTTAATACAGCAGCATCAAATACATTGCAACATTAATAATGGGTTTATACGGTGTAACTAATGGCTCTATTAATGGTTAGTAAAACATTAACACACTTTATTATTTAGTTAAGTAATTGACAAAAACAAACCGTAACCACTTTGGAAAATATCCTTTTGGATGGAATTCAGCCTTTCTATTGATAATCAGTTATAGTTGTTAATAGTATTCATTAATAATAATAATTTAATTTTGGCCCTCTGCAGCAGATAAGGTCAAACATTCTAATCGAAAAAGAGTTTTCACACTGATGAATTCAAAGTGTTAATATATCTAATAGATATTAATAAAGCCATTTGTGTTAATTTATTAGGAATTTAATACCAACATTTTTGATAAGAATCCCTTAAAAATGATTATTAAAGATGACCAACATATTCATATTTAGCAGTATATTTTGCAGTTTAAGAATACACATCACTGATCTCTGGAGGATAAAGCATGTAATGTCAACACAGTTAAGAAAAAGAAAAAACTAAAACAGATATTTTGGCTAATACATACTCCAATACTGATATCTGTGATGATCTCCTTCAGGCCGACACAAACCAACAAAACATCTTCAGTTGATTTTATATTCATGAATACAAATGATTTTGAATGTGAACGCTCAATACTAAACGTGCAGCACATTCCCGATTGCTGTTCATACACATCAAGCATTTCAGACCTATTGGATATGTAACGTTAAAAGTACATAACCACGGCAAAGCACATGCACACGGATTGTTTCACTGACACGGAGAAGCTGCTGTCTTGTCAGACTCTCGCCCGCGTCGCTCAGACCCGCTGACCTCATTGGCCTCAGGCACGGTGATTGACAGCAGGAGTGGAAAGATGAGAAATGATGAATCAGTGTGGGTTGCGGCTTGGAGGGCTCCGCCTCATGAGCCCAGGCCGATTGGATCAGCATGTTTGTTTGGGACAAATAATGTTGAAGGCTCAGCCTGTCATCCAGAAAAGTTCTCTCTCTCGATTGCATTTAAAAAAAAAATCGGGTTTGAGAGCGGGAGCCTACAAAGTTCCGTCCTCGTAACTTTTGGATGGGGAGGTTGAAAAATCAGTCGGACGCGGAACTGATGGGATCTGTGAACCAGCGCACTTCGTCACGCACTTTGAAAAACAAGTTCTGCTGCAGTGACACCGCAGCCACATGTGGCTTCCATAAGCCGTGTGGGTCGCTCTGCTGTCATGGGAGAGACAGCGGCTCCTCCCAGAGAGCGGCCTGATGAAACTCCAGGAGGCTCCGACCAAAATCTCACTTATCTATTAACACTGTGGGCTTGGAAGGTCACAGGGTATGTGCCCCCCCCCCACCCCTCCACGCCCAGCAGGTGCTTATCCCCTTTGACACAAGCGCACGAGTCAAGTGGCTGACATTAGAATAACAAAGGCGGACGGCAGCAGATTGGAGATGGCCGGGTTTCACAGGTGCTGCCGCGGCTAAATCCCGCCGATACAGCGGGGAGATTAGAAGAGTCAAAAGTGATCATGGGTAATTGGTTATCTCACCTCGAGCACCTCGCAGGGTCTTATCCTCCAATAAGCCTCCTTATACTCTTGAGTGGACGACTGCTTTAGTGGAGCTGCACGGGGAGGAGGCGGAAAGTTTTGGAGGCTTTGAAAGATTCATTTGAGAAACTGAGAGGAGTTGTGGCTTCTGCCTGGGCATGATGAAAGAGAAGGGATACAGTTATGCCAGCTAGCGCACACACACACACACACACACACACACACACACACACACATCTTGATCCACTCAGGAGCTTCATGATAGTTTTCATTATCAGCTCTCCCTCTCCACATAATTGAGCACAATACCCGTTGAGTTGGGCTTGGAGTTCCACAGCGAGAAAGGATGAATACATCATTAACCGTGACTTCCCACACAAACACAGTGCTGTAAACAGTATGGAGGGAGACGGCGGGCGCACTTCCACTCACACAAACTATAGGCCTAATTTCATTTAGCCCTCTCTCGCCCGCCGGTTTGAAAAAGCTCCACAAAGCCTATTTAATTGGTAATCCCAAAGACACAGAGAAGATGATCAGAATTAGGCTATATCATAGCGGCCTAATGAAAGGAGTGTTTCCTATCTAATTTAATCAATATTAGAATATCTGCCAATTACCAGCATTATTTTACTTTGCATATGAAAATCAGGACCCTGCTCATTTATCGCGGCCTCATCTCCCACACTGGTTGCATTACAAATGTGATAACAATGGCTGATTCTTGATTTCAACGCTGAGGAGTAAGAAGAGAGGGTGGCGTCCTAATTAAACTCCATTCAAAGTGTTGATGAGGTTCAACCGGCAAAGTTAATTAAAAACTTTATTTCTCCCGTTCCCGGTCAAGATTAGAATCATGACGTTTGGAGTATTTAATCAAAAATATGTTTTGCAATTAATTAGGCGCTCATTTGCATATATGTATGTTAATTTGTGGGATGGGATTTCAATCACGCATCTTGAGCAAACCTCATCACGGAGCTGTTTGCTTTTGTTTTCCCACGTTGACCTTATGCTGCGTGGGACAGTCTGAGCAGCGGTAATGGAGACTGCCGGATTACATCCTAATCTCCTTCTCCCCTTTGCAGCCACAGATTAGCGCTGCGTATCTCATTCTCTCATTACCACGCTTACATGGCGGGGCCTTTTTTAATTGGAGATGCACAGGACATGAAGCTGGTGAGAAGGTGTTCAGATGATTATTGAGATGATGAGGCAACATATCTGCTGTCCAGGTGATGCACAGGGACAGAAATGAGATTGGATCCCATCTCATCTGCAAGTTTCCTCCTCATTTTCCTTCTCCGGCCCGCAAAGGGACTCCGAGAATCAATTAAAGGCGCGTATAACAGAGGGAGACAGCAAGCCTTTTAGTGCTTAGGTTAATGGTGAGTTATTGTATGAGAATGACTCTGTGAACATTGCTTAATTTCCCCTCCCCTCCTCCCTCTGTCTCTGTCCTCACGGTGGTTAATAGCTACTTTAAGAGCAATATGATGTATTACTCGGGGCTCTCTCGGGGGAAACCCGGGGGCTCCTGTATGGAATCCATTTAAGACGCCGTGGCGATTCCACGGTCACACTCGGCCCTATTCAAGCAGCACACACACGCACGCGCGCACACACGCACACATCCCCTCCATCGCCTGAATGTAATGGCAAATTAACCATTCAGAGCTGTATTTAAACTGGGCCTGTAATCTTGCTCACAGGGTGTAAAACATGCAGGGATGCAGCCGCGGTTTCCGAGGCGTTGGGTCTCAGGTGAAAGAGAGTTGAGCCGATATGTGGGCCATCTTACTAAATAATAACATTCTAGCTCGTGTGAGATATGTGGACATTATAAATGGCTCATTGTGAAATAGTGACATTGCTATCAAAAGCTGCCCACATATTATTGCCTTGTTATGTTGATATGCATAACATTCCCAGCAGACATGGTTCAACATTAGCATTATTTTTGGCTCTGTTCTGGTCTCTATGTTTGAGAAAAGAAGTCCTATACTGTAAATAAAGTAAGAACCCGCTAACAGACATGAAGGCATTAGATACGGGCAACACGATGACGCTGGTCTTCATGCCGATGAGGTTCTACACAGCTCTGGTTCTGCTGGTCTTCTTGAGACCTCAGTCTGGGTGAGCTGTAGTCGGCCTGCAAAGTGCTGTTTTTCCATAAAACAGGCAGAACAGTAACTTCTTCCACAGATGAAGTGGACCTTTTTTTATGTTGCTTCATACATTTATGTTTGTTTTTTACACATGGAAAGAGCTCCATTGGATCATAGAAATGACTCTATACATAATTGGTTATTTATCCTTTATGTAACCAGAAAGGTCCCACTGAGACACAATATCGCTTCTTCCAGGGAGTCCTGGTCCACATGGGGGAGTAAAGGCACCAGTTCAAACGGGGCAGATGCATAACAACGACAAACACACAACACACAACACACAACAGGCACAGAGCACACAGGATCAGAGGCTCAAACATTAGCATGTTACATGTTGCAGGATCTCAAGAGAAGGTTAGAGCTCAGAGCCTTCAGCTCCTTCCAAGCGTCCGAGGCGTGAAAGGCGTTGCTCTGTTGGGCTCCACAGGACATGATTATGTGTCTCAAAACTCATCTGGTTTGATCATGAAGGAACTAAAAATACTTTTTCTCAATGACCTTGGGATTTGAAGCGATGGCGTCCAACACGAAGAGTGAAGTAGTTTTTTTTGCCAAAGGATCCATTTCTATTTTGGAGTATTTGTCTTGACTCACTGGCTTGACGTGGGGCATTGTTTGCTTATGTTCCCATGGTAACACAATCACGCTGCTCACGTTATTACTGTCAATGAAATCTAATCACACGTAGTGAAGCAGATTTGATCGTTTATATTTCTTCCAATATTTTTCTTAAACTTAATTTGGCTTGTTTCGTATTGAGTCATCAATATTTATTGTTTATTGTTTACTGCTTAGAATATATCAAAGAAATATCAATTATTTTTGACGAAAAATTCTACTCAAGTTCCACTTACTAATTTACTAAAGAGGAAGATGAGGGAGCTTTCAGGCAGAGCCTTCCTCAGCAGATGGAGCTCGCTCTGCTGAGTTAAAACTACTAGTTTGAATATTGATAATGCATTTTCATGCGCAATTATCAATTGTTCCCTCTGGCTTAGAAACCCCCTTTTCCCTACTGACATACCTGGTGACCCACATGGGGACCCCACCCTGAGTTGGAGAATGTTTACTCTAAATGGCGTTTTAGAAGATTACAAATTCAGTGTGACATTTTAAATTGGCATTGTATGTTTCACTTAAAAAAATATAAAAAATTTGAATATGAATGTATCAGTATCAAACACCCAGACGATAACAATAAAGATGTGGGGATAACGGCTGCACAATACTCGCTTTTCTTCTTATCCAGGAAGACCTTCAGTGATGCATGCAGGTTTACACACACACACACACACACACACACACACACGCACACGCACAGAGACATACTCATACAAAAGCGAGGGAATCCGGGGCCCAGCTGTTTGGGCCTCTACACATGGCCAGTAGAGAAGGGGGGCAAAGGAAAGTGGCCTCCAGCAAGCGAGCTCATTGAAGGGTGAAGAGACCCAGGGAGGGTCCCTGAGGCCCGGGGGAGGTTTTAGTCAAATTATAAGTTTAAGCCTTGTGTGTGTGTGTGTGTGTGTGTGTGTGTGTGTGTGTGTGTGTGTGTGTGTGTGTACATGGGGAAAGCATGCAGGAGCCACATCTCTGTGACCGTTATGTTTCTCTGCATATGTGTTTGCAGCATGTGTGTGTGTGTGTGTGTGTGTGTGTGTGTGTGTGTGTGTGTGTGTGTGTGTGTGTGTGTGTGTGTGTGTGTGTGTGCATCCTGTGTGATCAGGCTTTAATGGCGGCTGCAGCCCCGGCCCCAGCCTCAGTAATGAATGAGCTATTACCTAATGAAATCTGAAGAATGCTTGGCAGCGGCGGGCCGAGTTGGCGCCGCTCACCAGGAGCCCGTTCCAACACGCAGAGCGATGCCATCGCATTTAGGACTGGCGTTTGTCGTCATGCGCGATGGGGCCAATGTGTGCTCTGCCCTGATTGTTTGAGTATACTATCATTAGCAGGCTGGCTTTCAGTGAGTCTTTCATCCCGGAGACAAGTGTTTGTCGAATGCTAACCAGGGTCACGCCGGTCAAAGGCTTTCCTGCTCTCGTGATGTAATTACAGCGCGGGCACGCCGCTTCACACCTCGCTTCCTGTCGGGTCGTCGCACCGCTGCTGTTTGGTCCAGACAGTGGATGTACACCTGTTAGCTGCACATTTAAGTTTCATGAGGGTTTTTTTTTCTTCTTCTTCTTCTTTTCTGAGGGCGGGGTTTGTCGGATGAAAAGCATTTAATGGTGCACACATGAAAAGAGAAGCCGTGCACTTTCTTTGCACATTAAAACCTGCACTTAACTTTCTTCTTTGCTCGGGGGCAGGTTGGAAAATTGGGGGAACAAATCTTTTTTTTTCTACAGTCTGATGGAGGTAAAAAAAAAAAGAAAAAATCACCCCCTGCTGCGCACACACACACACACACACACACACACACACACACACACACACACACACACACACGTATACTACCGTGTTTTCATAATGCTGTTAGGAGGACCTTAATGTTTTCCACCACTGTGTGTGTGTGTGTATAAAAGGGAGGGGGGTGTTTGGGCATGTGGACTCGTTCACACACATCCACATGAATGAGTAATTGCATATATTGAGCACAATGGTAAAGAAACGCTACACGCACACACACACACACACACCTCCCTAAATATCACACATGTACACGTGAATAAAGTTTTCTCTGTCTCACACTCTCTCTCTCACACACACACACACACACACACACATCCAGTTAAAGTTTGCTTTCTGTCAATGTCATCATACTGCCCTCTTTTGTTAGCGAGTCAGAGAATGCAAACCAAAATAAAAAATAAATATCTTTATCGTCTCTATCTAACTCTATCATTTATTGCTCCACTGACTTGATTCTTATTTGCATGTTTTTATCATTATTAGTATTATTAACACTTCTGTACACCTACAGTAGTAACTGGTGTCACACAAAGGACTGTGTGTGTGTGTGTGTGTGTGTGTGTGTGTGAGAGAGAGAGAGAAAACACAGAAATAAAACTCATTTTAAGACTGCAGACTAGAATGCATGCCCAGTCTGCGCTGTGATTTAAATACCTTGCTGGTTATAAATGCGCCGCCAGTGTAATTGTTAATCAATAACATATTGAGTTGTACATGCAGTCACTAACCTGTGTGGCTTTACTGATCAGCCAGCGCTGTCCTGGTGTCCATCACGCCGCTCCAGGCGACCGGCGGCTCCATCACACACACACAGACTGAGTTCTCCGGACGTTCAGGACGTTCACCCCGCTGCGCCTGAAGGAGACCTGTACACTCCGCTCCCTCGTCACTACATCCTCAGCCTGGTCTTTGCGTTATGAAGGAGCATGAACACACAGGGGGTTCATCCTTCATGCATGTCTTAGAGAGCAGGGAGAGTGTATGCTGTAGCTTCTTTAGGAAATACACACACAATCATTACGCTCCTGTTGTAACTGCTTTATGAATTGTATTCAATTTAAAGAAGGCAAGAACATTTTCAAATTGTGGATTTGACCATAACCACCAAATAGCACTGCTCTCACAGACTATTAACATAAACATGAAACAACATATGCTCTACGTGAACAACAGGAGCTCCTCCATGAAGCTGATCCAGTCCTGCTATTAACCCTCCGTATGAAGGTGATAATGTCTGAACACTTATCAAGATAAAGCAATTAGAGGGCTGCAACAAACAATTGTTCTCAGCAGACGTCGTTATTCTCTGGATCAATGGGGATTGTTTGGCCTTCAAAATGTCAGCAAAAAGTGAAACGTGTCCAAGAGCTTCACACTCACATGTGTGTTTTCTTACGTTGCATTGAGCTGTCCTTACACTATATATACTATTCATTACACTATATATAATAGTCATCACAGTATATATAATATTCATGTCCAAAACCCAAATATATTCCATCACGTGAGACAAAGGAAAGCAGCGAGCGCTCACGATGCAGAAGCTCACGGGAACCTTCTGTGTTTTTGCTGGAAAGAGGATTTTATCTCTAAGAAAAAAAAATATACACATTTTTGCTAATTATTTTTCGGTTAATTACCTAATTAAGGAATCAACTAATGAGAATAAACAGATAAACAGAATAAAACTTTGTCTTGATCTGTCATTGGTCCCCTGTGTACATTTATGATGATGCATCTGCAGTTAGAGGTCAAAGTCATCACGTCTCCAGCCAAAACAATATCAGTTCAGTGTGTTATGCCCTCACAAGGATCACATTTCATCTAAACAGCAAGTTGATTATTATACTTTTGTATTTCATGTATTTATTTATAACATACCCCTGTTCTGCCCCTGAATTCTGAATTAACACTGTTCTCCTTTTCTTCTACATATATATATATATATATATATATATATATATATACATATATATATATATGTATATATATGTTTTTTTAAGTTGATATATTATGGATTACATAAATTCAATTCAACTAGATTGTTATAGTGCAATGCAACACAATACGTCAACTTAGAGAAGATTCATTGAAATAAACGGCAAATCCTTTCAGAAAGCAGAGGGCTTTTAAATAAGGCTGAGGAATTACAAAATACATACTGTATGGGTTTGTATCAGTATCTTTATAATTTGCAAATTATTTGATTGAATAAATTAATTTGTGGTCCATCAGCTTCATTTTGAGGCAAATCCTTTATTTTCTCTGGCGGTGAGGAGGCTGAGAGTCCTGCAGCGCTCTAACTGTCTGCTCCACTTTCATAGAGAAGGGCTCCCCTGGTGGACACAGCTGGTTACTGCCCTGCCCCCTCTCCACAGCTCAATCTCTCCCCTCACAATGTCACCGCATGCTCTGAGTCATTTCCAGTGTGTTCTCTTTGACTGGGGAGAGAGTGGTGGATTAGACTCCTTTCTGACCCTCTAATCCAGCTAAACTGTGGCATCAATCAGCAGAACCTTTTAAAACCAGTCAGAGCCGGTTCAGGCCGCTCTGAGCGGCCGTGGGCGTTGATTGAAAGCTCCAGGAAAGAGGAAGGTGACAGTGGGGAGAGCCTGGACCGGCCGCTACCGGATCCACGTCGTACCGGGTCGCTCGGCGCTCCTCGGAAATGTTTGAGGCAGGAAGTCAGGGAGGACCAGACATGCGATCAGCGAGGTGTCCGGCCCCCGAGTCTCTCTCCAGGCCCCCAGAGGGCCCTGTGAGGTCACAAGCCTCTCACTGGGCACTGCTTCTGGGGCCGCTAATGCCATTAAAAACCATCCACACCACTTCATCCACTTAGGAGGACAATGGCTCTCAGGAGCTGACCGCTGGGATTATAGCCAGCAAAGACCCACAGAGCAGGAGGTGGGGGGAGGGAGGGGGAGAGAGGGGGAGAGAGAGAGAGGGAGAGAGAGGGAGAGGTGGGAGAGAGAGAGAGCGAGAGAGAGAGAGAGAGAGAGAGAGAGAGAGAGAGAGAGAGGGAGGGAGAGAGAGGGAGAGAGGGAGAGGTGGAGAGAGGGAGAGAGAGAGGTGGGAGAGAGAGGTGGGAGAGAGAGAGGGAGAGAGAGGTGGGAGAGGGGGAGAGAGGGAGAGGTGGGAGAGAGAGAGAGGTGGGAGAGAGAGAGAGGGAGAGAGAGGTGGGAGAGGTGGGAGAGGGAGAGAGAGGTGGGAGAGGGGGAGAGGGAGAGAGAGGTGGAGAGGAAGGAGAGGGGGAGAGGGGGGAGAGAGGGGGAGAGGTGGGAGAGAGAGAGAGAGAGGGAGAGAGAGAGGGAGAGGTTGGGAGAGAGGTGGGAGAGAGAGGTGGAGGAGGGAGAGAGAGGTGGGAGAGGAGGAAGAGGGGGAGAGAGGTGGGAAAGGGGGAGAGGAGAGAGAGGTGGGAGTAGAGGAGGAGAGGGGGAGGGGGAGAGAGGGAGAGGTGGGAGAGAGAGAGGTGGGAGAGAGAGAGAGGGATGAGAGAGGTGGGAGAGTGAGAGAGGGGAGAGAGAGGGTGGGCAGAGGAGGAGAGGGGGGAGAGGGGGGATGAGAGGGGAGAGGTGGGAGAGAGAGAGAGAGAGGGAGAGGGAGAGAGAGGTGGGAGAGAGAGGTGGGAGAGGGGGAGAGGGGGAGAGAGGGAGAGAGGGAGAGAGAGAGAGGTGGGAGAGAGGGAGAGGTGGGAGAGAGGGAGAGGGAGAGAGGAGGGAGAGAGTGTGGCTTCAGACTGCACTTATTTCTTTGACCATGTTTTAGCTTTTAGCCTCACTGGAAATTCAGATTTGCAAAAGAAGTGATGAACCACAAACTCACATTATTTAGTGTTGTATTTAAATACTTTATTAACAACCTTTGTTGGTAATAAATGTCCATCAAACCTTTTAAGACGTTTAACTATGTGTACTGCATGCTAATGCAGTAATACTAACAATACTATATTAATAATAACTAATTGGCTAGTTGCTTAAACCAGAGCACCAAAACTGCAGCTGCAGTGCAACCTCTTCATTTGCATTTACACTCACAATAACTTGTTATCCTGGTCTCCATGTTCTTTCTCCTCTCTGTGCTGGTTCCATCCTGTCCTCTTCGTAAGAGGGCCACAGTGAGGGCTGCTGGGAAATCCCTTGTATGCGTTGGCATACTCGGCCAATCGGAGGGTTTCAGGTTCTGCTTCAGGAGGGCAGAACCCGACTGCTGGTCCCCTCCTCCCCTGCACTCCCCCCATCACCCTCTCTGCTGGGGGAGTCAGTTGGCCGCTGAGAGCTCTCGTACTGTGTGGACCTGTTGAAGCAGCTCCTCACAGAGCTCCGGCTCACTGATGCAACGCTGTTTGATCCACATCAGAACGGAGGCGTACAAATGACACGTTGTGCTTCCGTGTGTTTATTGGTCAACGAGTGTTTACAGCAGCACACAATGAGGGCAAAGCATTTAGTAATATGAAACACACAAGTCTCCTCTATAAACAGGTTCAGCCAGGTGGATTTGCAGGTTCTATAGAGCGGCGCTCAGATTGTCACAGAGGGGCCATCTCACCCCGCTGACGTCTGGAGTACGTACGCTCACCGTGTAGCTGATGGTCGCGACCTCTCTAAAGGCGGGCCTCTCCACAGCCCTGGAAGACGTTGTGGAGTCTCTTCCTGTCTTTGTGTCCTCCCAAGGCCTCCGGCCATTGACCGGTCTGAAGAGCCTCAATGAGAGAGTTGGAGGATCCGATAGAGGCCTCTCGACCTCTCCTCTGTCATCGCCAACTCGTATTTACCGGGAGGGGTAAGTCACGTATGTGAAACGGGAGTTCACCATTACTCCTGGGCTCTCTGCGGCGGGCAGAGTCCTTCACAGGGAAGCCGAGCTTGTTGGACTCGGAGCCCTCTGCCGCCGCCGCCCGCCGTAGACAAAAGGGGCCTCTCCTCCGCTGTCAAGATAACGCCACCGCCGCTATTGTAAAGTCACAAGGCTATTGTGCAGTCGACTTCTCTGCCGGTTAGCGCGGGCCCACACAGTACAGTTCGACACGCAGAGACACACTCCGGCACAAACACACACAAAGACGACAGAGAAATGTGACAGAATTGGACGCTTCTACTCCTCTGAAGACGCCGCTCGGAGAGGGGGGGGGGGGGGGGGGGGGGGAAAGGACGAGGACCGAGGGGGGGAACAAAAGAGGAGCGTTTTCAAAAAAAAAAAAAACACTTCTGAACGCCCAGATCAAAGGCAGCCGAGGAGAGAGAGGCAGGCGCGACGCGCGCGTTGTGCGGGGAGGAGGGGAAATAAAATGGTAAACAGTGAGTAAACAAGGCGAAGTGGAGTGAGAGGGGGGCGAGCGAAGCGGGGAGAGAGAGAGAGGGGTGTCAACCGCGTCTGAGCCGCGTCCGCGAGGCGTCTCCTCCTCCGCCGCCCGCCGCGGGGGCGGGGGCCAGGTGATCGCACCGGCACCACCGGTGGCTTTTCTCTTGGTGTTTGCGGAAAGGCCGGCAGGTGTTTGTGCGGCGCCACGAGGCAGCTGCAGCCGAGTGGGGAGATAACAACCAGGAAAACAAGCCCCCCCTCCTCCTCCTCCTCCTCCTTGTCTATTTTGTTTGTGTTTCTTTCGGGAGGGGGGTTTTCTCAGGGCGACGACAATCCAAAAAAACAAACCACAAGGTCGCCTCTTCCTCTTCCTCTCCCTCTCAGCAGTGCGCTGCAGCGAGCAGAGCGATACCCGACCCCGTGCCTCCCTCATTCGTTCCGGGTCGAGAGGAAGGGGCCGCTGGACATGTTGCAGTTAGACTCGTGCACCTTGTTTTCCACAAGCGCTGACCTTTCATCACCCCGCATGTTGTGACTGTGCGCTGCGCTCTCTGCGCTCATGCTTACTTCCCTTCTACCGATGCAGTGTTCCATGTTTAGGGGAAGGAGCATCAACAGCAGAGATATCTTTTTGGTTTGGTTTGGTTGTCTCTCACATGCTGTCTTTAAACATATAACAGACACTATTCTTCTCCCCCTACACTTTCTAGTGATGATTGGCAGCGATGGAAAGAAATGCTTGCAGATGTCAGAGCCGAGAGGTCAAACCCTCACATGATCTTCTACTGGGACTGTCCCAGTGTTCTACTGGGACAGTCCCAGTCCCACACAGAGCCGAGACACCGTACTGTACCCAGAGCGAGAGATGTCTGTTTGAGAAACTTTGATGGCACCGTAGGCATTTGGATGCATTGTTTTTCTGTGTGTGTGTGTGTGTGTGTGTGTGTGTGTGTGTGTGTGTGTGTGTGCGTGTGTGTGTGTGTGTGTGTGGTAAAATGAGGTGATATCTACTCATGGATCGTGGTTGTGAGGGAAAGAGGTTTGACGTTGTAGGCCGGCCAGGCAAACTGCATGACGGATAGACGTGAAACATCTGTTTCATGCCATCATTGGCAGAGAACATTCATAATAATACATGATATAAAAAATGCCTTTAGCAAAACTTCAGTGAACGTGAGAGGGGAACACCGTGTCTACAAACAACATGTGGTATTTTATCTTTATTGTCAAAGTTTCTTTGAGACAAAACAGAACATTATTTTTGACGAATGACTTAAGGTTCCTTTACTTACTTTGAATAGCTCATGTGTGTTGAAGCAAGTCAAACTGATATTGAAATCAATATTCATTCAAGATTGAATACATTTAAATTGTACATTTAAACTGCTTCTGTACCTTAAGTGTATGTTTTAGCAGGACGAGTTAAGGTCATGTATATATATATATATATATATATATATATATATATATATAATATATATTAATTACAAATAGCCACTGCCTGATATATGAGGGGAAGGAAAGTGAATTAACAAGATGTCATTTTTATTTATTTTTATTTTTTTGCGGGGGGAGTAGATTTAGTATTAAGCTAATGCCTCGTTTATTATAAAGACTTTGGCTAGTAAGTTATTTATATGTATTTTGAATTAGCCTAGAGCTCAAGCTAGAGCTAATTTGACTTTACTAATTAGCGCTGGTCATGGTTAGCGCTCAGCTAGCTTCAGCTTGATCTGTTCAGGTGATTGCAGATGTGCTGTTTTTTTTAAACTAAATGTTGTGGTTTTTCACAACATTTAGTTTAGAAATTTGAATTAAAATCAAAACGTAAATGTTTTTCGAGTTATTGTGAAAAATTTAAAATTCTGGTCAAGATTCATTTGTGTTTTGACTTTTTAGGACATGACCAGATGTATTTCAGAAAGTCATCTGGAAGGCAGAACAAACAGGCGAGATGAAGCAGTGTGTTTCTTTGTGTCCAGACTGCTGCTTCCTCCTGAATATGCTCCGTCCTCGCTGATAGAATCACACCCAGATTAGACTTTTGATCACAGAGGGGTGGCAACAATAACACATAATGAATACAGCCGACTAATAACCGGATGCTGGGAACACTCCTCACACAATTTAGCCATTTCACAATCCAGTGGGAGCTTCTCTTAATAGTGCTGGAGGAATGCCAGCAAAACACGTCCTCTCTCATCAGACTTTAGGTTTCCAGGTACAAACAGAAAAAAAGACACAATCTGCTATATGCAGTTAGCGTCTGCAGGTTTTTTTTTTTCCATTATTTTTTGTCTGACCCCAAAGTACAAACTCCTACTTGTGAGACAGAAAGGTGTGTGAACACACGCCTACCTGCAGCATGGTATCATAGAGGAGAACAGCTGTTCTGCTTGTATACACAGACATATATTATTTGCTTTGTTTCTGCTGAGGATTTCAGGCTGATAAACACTCACTCTTTCCTTATCTTTTGCAATATGCATTGCATTCTCTGACCGGAAATCCAAGATAATTGATACATCTTTTTCTTCTTTTTCCTTTTTTTTTCTCAAAGCAACGCCAGTTCAATTATTCAATCTCTTCATCACTGAGAGAGAGAGAGAGAGAGAGAGAGAGAGAGAGAGAGAGAGAGAGAGATCCTATATGCCACAAAGCCTTAACACACACTGTCACGGCTAATGGAAGGAGCAATCAAATATTTTACAGAAAACCAAATATGCAGATGTGTCGGCAGCAATTTAGCGAGACACATTTTAAGAGCGAGGGATACGAGAAAAGGAGGGGAGGAGAGAGAGGGAAAAAAGAAAATGATCCCAGGAAAAATGGAATGAGACGTTTGATGAATATTCGCCCATTGTTCCTGTGAATGTAAGTCGCCACCTACTTCAGAGCGTCGGCAGAGGAAATAAGTCAAGCTGCTGGGAGCGCGGGGTGTGGCACACAGCGGCATTAAGTGGCGCAATTAATAGTATTCTCACACATCCGGAGAAGTTATTAAGAGAGAAAGTCGCACCTAGAGAGGCTCTCGAATTACACTGCGAGATTTGTCACTTCCAGCAGCCGTTTAAGAGCTCATTTGAAACTGTTGACCCCAGTTAACAGAACAAGCCCACTCCAGCTTTTAGTGAATTAGTTCAGATTTAAATGGGCTAATGAAATCCCTCTCCCCTGCACGCACGCACACACACACACACACACACACACACACACACACACACACACACACACAGGCATTTTCATCTTACATCATCTCCATTGAACTTATTATATGCGGTTTATTATCGTAAAGGAATAACTGCATTAAATGTAAATAGAGAACATTCTGACCTGTAGCTTTTCACAAAAGCGTTTCTCTCATACCTGCAGAAAAATGAATGCGAAGATGAAAGAAATGAAAGATAATCTTTGATAAGCATCCATTGTTGAAAATAACCTGACAATATCAGTAAAATGTCACAGGTGGGGGGGGAGGAGAAAAATAACCCAATATATTACACTTGAGGAAATATTTGCCAATCTAAGAATTTCATATGGTAAATGTTAGCGGTGAAACAGTGTGCTGCCAATAGAATCCAATTACAGAAAGCCTCACAATGTTTTGGAGGATTTTCACAGGAATGCCAGCAACTGGAGATATCGGTGCATAAATTAACTGCAGCGGACTTAATTACACAGGAGGAAAGCGGTAAAGAGGTAGAGAGAAAGAAAGAGATGTGTGCAAACAGGGAGGAATGGAGGTGTGGAGATTTTATTCTTTTTACACCAATAACTCCAAAGTTGAAAAAAAAAATATCTGTGAGACACTCACCATGCTTCAGGCTCCTCCATCTGTCTCTGCTACACACACACACACACACACACACACACACACACACACACACACACACACACACACACACACACACACACTCACGCAGGAAGCACACACTCTTTACCGGCCCTGCGTCCGGCAGGAGCAGGTTAGAGGTCTTGGATCTGGTCCTCCTTCAGCCTGGATGCTTTCTGTTTTTGGAGAAACACACGTCCGTACGCACATACATACTCGTAGCTGCCGTCTTAACCAGAGAATATAAACAGTCTCCCAATGTACCTCCTAAATTCCGCCTCAGAAGTTTGTACACGACACATAAAAGCTGCATTTCCCCCCGTCTGTGAATCAATTTCTTTCTTTTCTTTGCTTCTTTTTTCAGTGGTAGAGAAGGGGTTGGGGGAGGGGGGGGGTGTAGTTTTATGCTTTGCACATAAATGTGATGCATAGACTCTGCTTGCTCATATCTGCCTGCATTGTATGTGGGCGGGTGTAAATCCTCATCTTCCTGTATATCCATTAGTAATGCAACACTCTAAAAATAAAGTGTGCCCCGGCGTATCAGTGCCTATGAACATGCTGCCCGTGTAATCACATTTTATATACTTCTTTTTTATCTGTTGCTGGGAGAGAGAGAGAGAGAGAGAGAGAGAGAGAGGGATGGGGAGTCTTGCAGGTGTCTCCGCGGTGCTGCAGCTCTGCATGGGTGTATAGATGGCGGTGATAGGCCAATTGTGAACGCCGGGGTTTTACCGCCTCACCAAAAACTAGTATTATACCAGCAAGATGAACTATATTGTGAAAGGTGTGATAAGTCCCACTTTTTTTTATCCCAACCCTCCTCCATCCCTCCATCCTCTCCTCTTACTCTCTGCTGCACTGACACAAATCAGCATGCTTAGAATAAACTGCATAAGTTATCAGCTCCTTGGAAAGCAACGCATAAGGGGAGAGCAGCAGCAGGAAGAAAAGGAGGAGACGGAGAGAGGGGAGACTTCTATCACTTAATGAAAAATAGCTTCCCTTTTGGACAGAACTTCATAGGGCTGCAATCAAGCCCTGGCCCCCACTTCTTGACGTGCAATCCAGGCAAATCAAGTCAGCATCTATTAATAATATTTCCCTGGCTCCTTTCATTCCAGCGCGTGTCCTACCACTGTCAACGCTGTGATGGAGCACTGCCTTTATCTCCACCCCGGCCTGCTCTGTCACAGTGATAAACAATTCTAACAAGAATCAGAATAAAGATCTCCCCAGTAGACTCCCGGAGATAGAGGGGGCCCTTTTTTCTCATTTTCTAGACGGCAAAATTTAATCTAGTGCCTATCCCCCCCTCCCTCCTTTCAAACACACACACACACACACACACACACACACACACACACACACACACACACACACACACACACACACATATACCCCACCCAAATCCCCCCATTTCTTCTCCCCTCCCTCGTTCCTCCGTCTTCCTCCTCTCCCCATCTTCCTTTTTTTTCTCCTCTTCCTTCTTCCTGGCTCTTTTTTTTTTTTTCTTCTTCCAAGCGTCACATTCAAAGAGATGCAAATTTCCTCAGAGCTAGGACCTGATGGAGTTGGAGCGCAGAGTGAATGTCAAAGGGGGGTGGAGGAAGTGTGTTGGGGGGCGGAGTTAACTCCGGCAACCGTTGCCGGGCTCCGTCCGACTCTGAATCTGGATCAATCTGGGACAAGGTGAGGCTTGAAGTTTAAGGACGGACAAGTGGAAGGAAGTGAGACAGTAGCAGCAACATCACCTCACATGTAGATGGTGAAGCTGATGGAGGGGAGGAAACCCTAAACGGTACATTGAAAGCACAACTGTTAGAAGTACAGTTTCATGAAGTGAGTCTTGCAAATACGAGTCTATATATGAGCCTACGGTGAATCCATCTTCAGGGCTTTGTCACATGCAGATTGTCTTTTCAAAATAAACTTCCAATGTAGGTAACAAAAGCACTGGGTCAGGTTACACAGAAATTGTGTTTTGGGTCAAAATAAGTATACTTATTACGGAAAATATGTACCTAAGTTACACCGAAAAAGTTAAGTATAATAAGTAAATAATAATATTGACTTGGTTTCACGCAAACATCAGTTTTCTGGGTGAACGTCTGTGTTTGTTTGACCCAACGACCCCTCCCTCCCATCCTAAGCATCCAAAGGAGGAGAGCTGCTCCTGCGCTTCTCATCAGGACGCTGCTTGGATGCTTCCATTAAGAGGTTTACCAGGCACCCCAACTGGTGAGAGGCCCTGAGGAGACCCAGACCACGCTGGAGGGATTCTACATGTGTCTGGCCTGGGAACAGCTGGGAAGGGTACACCACAGGAAGAAGTGGAAAGCGTGGCTGGGGAGAAGGTCCAAAGCCTGCTGCCCCCACGACCCAGCCCCAGATAAGAGGAAAATAAGTTAATGGATGGATTACTGGGCTTAACAGATGTTGATAGGTGCATTATAAGTCCATTCTCTGCCCATTTTCATTTCAATCGTGTTGAGTGCAGAGCTGAATGAGGAGGAGCGACTGCAGGATGAAGCTTGATGGCATAAGGAAGGAGAGCGAGGAGACCTGGAGCATAGGTGACAGTCGGAGAGGCACTTTCTGGCTCATCACCTCAGACAGGAAGTGACAGCTGGGAATGGCCTGCAGTCGATGAGGTGAGGAGGCGTTGATCAGACTGGCCGGTGTGAAAGGCCTGCAGGTCAGCAGGACCGCCAGCACCGGAGGACTGGAGGAAGCCAAGCGGACACTATTCACTTCAGTATCCACTTTGTGTGTTGGGAACTTACCCATGAACGCTGTGTACAGCCTCACTTAGTGTAGAGTTAAAGTAGGACAATCAGTCAGTACTATTTAAATATTTAGGCACCATTTTCAGTGCTCTCTCCAGTGATCACTTGTCAATGAAATAGCAGCTGGTAGTGTAGCGGACTCACAGGACCGTCTTTGAAGTATAGAAATATGCCAGCATCAATCTATTTTAAACGATGCTTTTGTTGTTTTTAGGCTTTAAAGCTATTTAGGCTGATGTTACTAGCTGATGCTATTAGCTGGGCAGAACTTGAGCCTGACCTGTCTGTCAGGACGAGTGGCAAGCAGCACCAACCACGACCATTCCTCCAGTGTTTCAGCCCCATAATGTACGACGACAACCCCACTGTTGCTCAGACTGAAACATGTCATAATGACATAATATAATGATCATGAAAATGTGGAGGTGGCGCTCTTTTCTTTGTCTAAGCAGCCATGGTGTCTAGCTCTGCTTCCAAACAAAGCATAAAACAAAGCAAAAAGATTCTTAAAAATCCATATATTAAAAGTTGAGATGGTATTCATCTCATCTACATCTTTGCAGAAGGGCTTAAGCAGCACTTCATAGGTTCAGGCTGTGGGCTGGGCACGGAGAAACCTGCTCAAATTGCATTTAACTAGTGGATTATGCATAGTGATAAAAAACATTATGGTTGTTGGTATATTCAAACATGAAAACCCCTTAGTAATGGATTTGACCAATTGTAACTTTGGACACACCAGAGATTTTAAAGATACGATAACATTTAATCGTATGGACTTAGTCAACAGTTAACCAGCAACTTCATTAAGAGATCAAATACCTTCTTTAATACTGATATAATAAAGAGTAAGATGCAGGGATGCTCTTTTCCTGGATGCATAAATCCTCAGTTGTAAAGCTCAGACAGCATAGCTGTCACCCATTTACTTGTTTTGTCCTAACGACTGTAAACGTTCTTACCAGCCTCTAACCATTCACCCTCAACATGATCAGTGCTGCTTCGTCCTGCAGGCCAGCCCATCGTGAAGCAGCACTGGCACTGGGAAAGATGGATCACATGTGAACAGATCTGTGGCAGGTGGAGTGAAAGCCATGCATGCTGTTGAAGAAGAGAAAGAGTGAAGGAATGGAGAAAGAATAGAAAGGAGGACAGTGGGGCGGCCAGTGAGGGAGGAAGAGGCTACTCAACCCAAAGCACGTGAGGGATGAGTCCGCTGAGGGACGAGCAGTAAATAAAAAAAGGTGACTGAGGGCGGAGGAGGAGTCTGCAGTAACGGAGGGGGGAGGAGGACTGCCCACCTATCCATCCCTCTTCCTCCCTCCATCCCCACCCCAGCCTCAATCCCTTTTCCTGACAGCTTCACCCTTCGGATCAGTAGAGCCGGGGATCGTGCATCTAATCCGTCCCCTGATGCATTTTTAATTGTGCGGGAGAGCAGAGTATGTGATAGGAAGGGGCTGGGGCGGCGGGTGTCACAGTGTGGGTGAGTTCACCTCCCCGGTGTCAGACGTGTCAGTGAAGTTCCATTGGTGACCAATCAGCCCATACAGAGGAGGGGCTCAGGGTGGAAGTGATGGAAGACAATGACTTCTACCTGTACTTTGAGGTGCAGAGGGCATGTTCAGTGGAGTGTAACCACACTCACATCGTTACGGACAGCAGATTGTGTTGACTTGTCCAACAAAGAGGCCCACACAATGATATTATATAGTATCAGTGATTACATGGAAACTGCTTCAAAGCACAAGTAAATGGAGTGTAAGGAGGACGTTAGACGCCCAAGCCTTGATGACAGTTGATAATCTGGGTTAATCACAACCTGTTTGTAGCTTGGACCTTTACACATTGCCATTGCACTCCTCAAATAGGTTGCAGAGATCTGGGAAGGAAGTGACAACGCTAAAACAGAAAGAAAAGGTGAGATGGAAAGACACGTCAAAGTGTGTCCAACTGAATTGCAAAAGAAAACAAAAGGGCTAAATTATTACCCAAAATATATCATAGTTTAAAAACAGACTTACAGTTTAAGGTTGGCCTGTAACATGGTTCTGTTGTACAACGAAGGAGCATGACCAACATGTTAACTCACTTTTCTTTTACGTGATAGTCTGGATAAACTGTACATATTTAATATATTATAATTTTTAAACTTGTATACCTCACTGCTGGGATGATTATCAAGCTGTTCTACTGGACTAAATAGTGGGTTGGTGGCAGAATACTAATAACTGGGCCTGGCAATACATCTTAATAAGATCTGCATCGACACCAACACTGATCCAGCAGTTTGGAGTATGAATAACCGCTGTGTTAAAGGCAGGAGATCTTTGTTGTCCAGGTTAAAAGAGGAACTTCTTGGGTACCGTTAGTTGGCAGTCATGATGGCTAACTAACCCCACCCAGAACAAAAAGACAATAATAGATATTTACTGGGAATATAAAAGTGATCAAAGTCAGAATATATCCCCTTCCCTGGACATTACAACATGAACCAAAGGATAAGAGCCTGGACGCCCTCTGAGGAAACTTCTAGCCTTTAAAGTGACACAATTAGAACCATAAAAATGTCCAACTCAAAGGGAAAAAGCTCCGTTTCGGTGAGTTTGCATAAAAGCTGGGGATAGAAATTGCCTGACTCTGAAAAGACAAATAGGCAATCCACACTTGAGTGAAAAAGACACAAGATTCCTCACAAAAGGCAAGAAAAACATATGATGGCCATTAAGAATTGCGCGCTGTTTGAAAAGACATCAGTCTAAGTGCCTCTTTACTTTCCGTGATGCAGCGAGTTGAATGGAAGTTCAAATTGTGGACTTAGACAATAGTTTACAGTGTGAGCATTCATCTCTCAGGCTCTCTAAGAAGCCATCTGTACGGAATGAGAAAAATGCTTCACAATTCACAAGTGAAGTGCTGGTGCAGGTAATTTTAACCACCAAGGCGAGTAAAAAATGGAACTCTTGCTTTATTTTTCCCCTCTTCAGCCAAGCCATGATATAGACCTCCTGAATACAAGCGGAGCACCTGCTTCCTTATCTCCGTCATGGCTTGGGGGTTGTGGTAGATTGAGACGCAAACTTTCATCTGAATTGTTTCCCCCCACTACTTCCTGTATCTTGAATTCTCTTTCTCCAGTTACACTAAGACATGTGTTCTTGTACATTTGAATGCTAATAATCAACTCATACACATCACCCACTGTGTCCCTGCATCAAGTATATTCTCCAAACGAAATGCCCTTGCCTGTGTGACCTATTTCATTAGTTCACTTCAGCTTTCAGTTTCCACTCTGCAAATTACTGATCAACTTTCAAAACTTTGAGCCTGATCTGCAACGAGGCAATTTACGGAAGTATCCATAAACGGAGCCAAAGCGGATTTGCAGAGAGATACGTGCTTCATTCCACAATGCCAAGCCACCAAATAGGTAAACAGGGGTGTGTGTGTGTGTGTGTGTGTGTGTGTGGTGTAGTGTAGTGTGAGAGACAGTGTCTGCACGCATATTGGAAATAACACCTTGGGAATGGTCTGCGGTTCAACGTTCCCTCATGAAATATGATTTTATAAATCCTTCAAAAAAATTAGAATAACCCAGATAAGCTCGGGGCTTAAGTGATCCGCAGAATCAGTGGTTTGAGAGTTTAACATCAGTACCTCTGAAGGTAATTCTGATGCAAATGTGTGTGAAGACTCCTAGATAAATGCCTGTGGCTGGTGAATGAGGTCCAGGTGGGAGTGTGCTTTATATGTTTCAGAGAGTGAAAGGAAGAAGAAGAAAAAAAAAAGATGCTGTGTGGTGGAGAAAGAAAAAATAGAACAAATCCTAAACAAAATGCCGATGGCAGCTGTGCTGACTCGCCTCTTAGTGCTTTGTGACGGGCTTTGCTCTATTTCATGTGGTATCATCCCTGGTCCTCATCCCTCTCTCCCTCCCTTCTTACCTCTCTATCACCCATTCACTCGCCTCCTCTATCAGTTAGCTTATAAACCAGCCGCTGTTCCAGGCGCTGATTAGCCCTGCTGCTCCTCATCTTTCACTCAAATGACTTTTTTTGACCATTTCCACTGGAGGACGGATGCTCCGCCGCTAAGAGGGAGCAGAAAAATAAGAAGTAACACGGAGAAGAAACACACAAACATGTAGGCCTACTGCAAGAAGTCAACGTGTATTAAAGGATTAGTTTGACATTTGGATTTTTAGTCTGCTATTTTTCTTTGCTAAGACTTAGGGAGATGCTTTTGTGTCTTGTTTAGCTTATTTATTTGGCTAGCCACAAGCTAATGTTGTAAAGTCATATACCTTCTAACGGCCTATTAACGGCTCTCCTCATAGCAGCTTAAAGGAATAATTCAACTTTTTTGCTGTTTCACAGAGAGTCGGAGGAAAAGATGATCCATTTCAAGTGTTTACTGAAGTCGGGACATGGTTAGCTTACCCTAGCAAAAAGACTGCAGACGGGGAAACAAACCACTAACCTTGTTCAAAGTGAACAAATATACTTACCAACTCAGTAAATAACATGTCACATCTTTGTTGTTTAAAAAGTACACAAACGAAAAAATATATAAACATTACCACTCCTCTTTTAGTAGTTTTATGCTAAGCTATGTTAACTATTTCCTGACTACATGTGTGTATACTAAAAACAAAAAAAGATTGATAGCAATGTTTCATCTTATAAAAAGCAACAAAAAAATCAATAATATGGACACATGACAAACAACCACCGTATGTCCGATTATAGTCCTTAATCCACTCTCCATCCACATTTCTTCAGTGTCTGAATTGGAGGTAGTCACATTTATATCCAAAAAGAGACTCGCCAAAGGCTTTGTGATGATCTCATGGACCTATGAGGAAGCAAACCAGCACCCATCAACATGTGATGTATTAATTGCTGTCAGGAAGTAAAGATCATCTCTACAAATATAAAAAAAAAGGTTTCTAAAATACATTATCAACCCGAGTGTTAAATCTAACTGTATCTCCATTTTCTATAAACTTTACCAAAGTTATGAGGGTTAACCTTTTGAGGAGGACACAACGTATTTGGGGGGACTAATGAACTTTATATGGGTTCACCTGGACATCTTCAGACCAAAGGTCATGACACCTGTGTGCCTGGTTCATTGTGTATGTATCATGGCCTTTACATTGTATTGTCTTATCAAGTGGATCATGTAATGGCAGCAGATAAACCTGGTTGATAGGAGATTCATAATTTGAAAATCCCAATATGATTAGTATGGCAAAGGATGAAACAGATGAACAGCATTCTCATTACTTGTTGGGGGTCCTTTGCTTTTTTAAACGTCCTCCATTAAAGTTATCTTACTTTGTTAATAGCCAGTTATTCACCATCTCCGAATGATACAAAACAGCGCACTAGTTAAATTTACAAGGCTTTTATACCTTTTTTTTTGGGGCCGTTTATGGAGAATAGAAGCTAATAAGAGCCTATTTTAGCCATGTTCAATGGAATGTAGCTGGAGCACTTAAAAAATGTAGAGCCAGAGATGAGGTGTCATGGATTCTCAGATCTGATCATGGAGTCATTTGTGTGTGTAGTGTTAATTACCAGCACACACACAGTCCCTAATGCCTTTCAAATTAACTCCCCAATACTCCCTTCTTTTAAATCTGGGACTCTAATGAATGGTGAAATTGAAAATCCCCATATTGATGTCATCTTTTGCCAATGCGATACACTGATAATTTTTTCTACCTATTATTAACCGTGCTGTGCCTTCAAAAGTGAAATAACCCCCTGCTGCTTCAGTTTCCCTCAAAGGCCATCACTAGCCATTTTAAGCACACACTAATAATTGCCATGACAAACCCAGGCCTTGGTATCAATTAGTACCTGAATAGGGGACTGCGGGTGGGTTTAATGGGAGCTGTTAGTCCGCCAGCAGATTGTAAGTGCTACATAAAACTCGGTTCTACAGTAAGTGGCCGGCCAACCATGTTGTTGTTTTTTCACCAATCTACTAGACTGAAGGCTTTTGTTTCATTTCGGTCCTCTTTTGGCCAGCTAATGGAGCAGGGCTCACAGCCTGGCATGAGCCATCACTCAGCTTGAATAGGAAATTAAAACGCAAAACAATTATTCTAATGTGCAGGAATAAGAATTAAGGTGTATAATTAGGTAAGGGTGAAATCATGGTATTTGGGGTTTGTAGCATATCTGCATTAAGAACACAGATGGAAAGCATAGCTGGTATGTTGAGAGGACCTGGTGTAATGGAACGTATCAGTACATGTTCTGGACCAAGAACAGGGAGGAAAACATCTTGTCACTAAATAAGATACGAATAAAACAGGGAGCGCATCAGTTTAACTTTCAAAGAGAGATCTTACAGAAATATGTGAAATGACCACAACCTTAACAGAGCATGAAGTGATGGTGGAAAGTACTTATGTAAAACATGAATACATTACATAAAATGATGTGATATGAAAATGTACGCGCAAGCATCATGGAAACAATCTAACTGGTTTAGAAAAAACGTGTAAAATAAGTACCTTAACTAAATAAGTATATACTTTATTAAGTAAAATACAGAAATAAGTTGCAAACGTTACTAAAATACATCTCCAATAACTCAACACGGCCCCCTGGTTAAAGGTCCTTTATTTGTTTGACCCCTCGACATCCTTACTGGTTTTACTGCTTCACCTGGATACCTCACATGTGTGTCCACCATGACGAAGGATCCTACTTGCCTTCCCATTGGCCTTGCTTCTGTTTATTTGAACACATTACGTGTCACCACCATGTAGCTGACCTCCTAAACGCTAGCCCTTAAGAAAAATGTCTAAAATGACATTCCCAAAATGAATTAAGAATAAATAATACATTGGATGAAAATACACAAACACAACAATAATGATATCATTTCTAAAGATATACATCAGTGCTGTGTTTCCCATGTTTACTGTTTACATATTGATAGTAACACTACTTATTTCCATACAGCCATGTTATAAGTATATCAATCTCCCGAAAACATTGAAATAGTAATAAGCACAATAAAGTAAATAGTCATATGACTCAAGCGCTCCATGCTTTACATACATCAAATACATGAGGTATATTAACTTTAACAATGTAACATTACAGTGTAACAATACAACATAACCTAACATCGTAACATCTTAGCCAATTTTCTGACATAAAGCGCCTCAACGTCATGTAACACATTTGATGTGCACGGTGACTTTTGGTTTCAGAAAGGACATTCAACATGTCCGTGGTTTGCGGAAAAATACAATGCCAACATCTTTTGTCTGGTGACTGGGCTGCAAATTAACTAAATTAGCATAAAGCTAAAGTACCAGTGAAATGGTTGTTTACAGTTAATTATATAATACATGGTAAAAGGCTGCATTTATATGCCTTGCATAGTGATTTTGGTTAAACTCCTTACTGAAAGTAGTTATGTGCTATAGGATTATATTGCACATACCTTGCCAATCATAGATGAGTATTGAAAGGTATTAAAGAAAAAGATAAATGCGAGTCCACAGAGGTGTTTGAGCATGGCTTTAGTTTTACAGGCGCATTAGCCCATAGCTGAGCACAGAGTGAGCTCAGGATGTGTACACATGTACACTCTGTGGTGCTCTCCTCCTTTTATTGGACACAGATATTAGCAGGGGAGCACATACATGAGAAGATGCCGAGCATCTCTTTCCCAGCCTTCCATCTGAGCGCTCCGGAGGGAACGTGTCCCAGCCTGAGGGATGAGGAATGGCCTTAATGAAGTCGGACAAGCCGGAATACGTGCATGAGAACGATTTTAAATATTGATGTGATGTCACTACGCAGCTGCATACACGGGTTACAGTGGATCAGTTAGCTCTTGATGGCCCTCGCCTAATACTGCAGCACAAGGGGGATGATTAGTCTCATCAGAGGTGATTGTGTATTCTGTGGGAGGTGCAAACACAACGCATGCACCATTTGAATCAAAGGGGCCTCCTGTCTTTCTATGCAGCTCCAACGGACCGCTGTGCTATCAATTTATTTTCAGACTGTAAATTATTCACAGGCTCACGTAATTAACAGCTAGTGAATTTATATCATAAGGCTATGCAAAGTATTAATGGGCTTTTATTAAAGGGCTTCATCAAGGTACAGGAGGCCTTTCAGGGGCCCGGAATAAATGGTGCTGTAATTGTTCAAAGACAAAGACGTGTGCGGTGGCGTGAATGGATGGGATCAATTTGGAGAAGTGTTCCTCCTGCGAGGCCAGAGCTGAAAGCTCAGGATGTTCAATTAGCAGAACAAAATCAAACAAATCACCAAACAAAGTAGAGAAGATGGCCCAAAATGTGATGCATGAAAGGCATCAGAAGTCCCACAACAGGCCAGCAGAGGAGATAAACTAGATCTGAGATTGTGGGGCAACTGAGGAGAGGCTGGAGGGTTGAAAAGAGGGTTGTGTTCAACATTACATAAACATGAGAGACACACAAGTTCCCATGCTGTGCCGAGAGCCACGCAGCATTTACTTTGAGCCCTCGCAGTTAAAACAAATCTTGAGGTCAAACTTCAGGCCCGTTCGCTCAGACGCGGGTCAGTGTTAAATTATTCAGCCAGCCGGGGACTGCGGAGACGGACCAGATCAAGCAAGTCGAGTGATGCCAGTAACACGCCAGAGACCCAGCAATATCCGCTCCAAAAGACTGTAAACAACATCCATTTTCCAGCCACAGACACTTGTTTATCCAAGTACCAGCGACCAGTACAGATGTTGTGAAAAACAGAAAATAACATATTTCTCTCTCGACACGAGGGTGAAGTAAAGTGAAATTAATCGGGGCCGGGCTGAACTTTGATCTCACTGATCAGTTAGTCGCTTTGGTGTTTAGCTGTGTTTCTATGTGGGTTTCTGCTTCAGGATCTTTTGGGGAACCGTAGTGTTGCAAATGAGCTGTTCGACAACAAGCTCTCACGTAACACCATGGCTTCTGCCAAACCTGATCCAGGACCGTCGTCCCACTGGTCTTGGTCCTGGGTTGCCATCTCCCGTAACCCGTCACTCAGTGAATTATAATGTTTATTATTGCAAATATGTGAAACGATTAAATCACCAGATGGTATAGCACCTGACTAAAGAAGTGGATGGACAATATAAGGTGCGGGCGAAGTAATAAAAACCTGCAGACAGAGTAGCTTTTATATGAGCTAAATGTGTTCAACATTAGCATCACAGGAACAATGCTAACATGCTGATGTTGAAACATCATATGTTATTAGTTTTTTGTCCTTTCTGTCAAACTTACAAATGGCAACGTCATGGTGGCACTAGAGGGTCTATCCTCTGGCGACCTTTAATGTCTTCCTGACAAATCTCATGGCTATCTATTCAATGGTTGTTGAGATATTTCAGTCTGAACCAAAGTGGGGAAATGGCCGAGCGACTGACATTTCTATCCCTCGAACAACGTCACATGGCCCAAAATGGTTCATATGACCACTTCCTCTTCTTCTGCCACCGCTACAGTTCAACAGGATTTGCTCTGACCAAGAAAGGACTCTTTAAATAAAATCAATATACAAATCAAGTGGATTCTTGTGTTTGAAAGCTATATAACAAACATGCAGTTCTTAATATATCTGCAGACCTGCAGTTGGCTGTGTTAATTTGTTACCTGACCTTAGTCACTACGATTACCTGCCAACTGATCAATTTATATTTTTAACATTCTGCCTGTAACAACATATTTTACCAGATGCTTATTAACTAAAATGTCTAGGTTCAGGAAGCCAATTCAGGACTGTGATACACAGGGTGATGTCCTGGATTGAGGCTGGAGATCTGCTTCCACCATGACTTCTTTTCTTGAGATTTCCTGTCAGTACTAGTGTCACATACATACATCCAAACTTTAGTCATGAGACTCCTGAGCGGCGGGGAAGGCCGAGATCATTACATGCATGAAGAAAATGATGACTATTATCATTCATATAGAGCACATGTATGTTCAGTGCTTATGGGATGTCGCGTAGAGCCCATTTCAATTCCCGGCTCCCATGGCTGCTCGCCTCCCAGACTGCCCAGCGCACCAGCCCGCCCTATTAATCCCAACCAAGGAGTCCATTTCAGTGAGTGTATCTCCGCTCTTCCTTTCCACTGCAGCCAGGGTTAACATGCTAATTCCATTTTATGAGCTCTGACGGAGCCCACTCTCCAACACTTACATCTGTTCAACAATTATTAGACCGTTTTTTTTGCTATAAAAAATTCAACACCCCTGAGTGTCACGCAGGCAAAACCTGAAAATGTATGCAGTGAATGGAATGGTTAATTTCTCAAAAGGAAAGGGGATGGGCTGAAAAACAGAGAATTGCTCTGAGATTCTGCATTTAAATGAGCCACAGCTGGATGACTTGGCTTGGCCACGTAAAGCACAGGACAGAAATTACAGGACAGAAATTAAAGAAGTATATAACAAATTTAAAGAAGTATATAACTAATGTTGAACAACAACCTAAAAAACTGGTCAAGTGTCTGATGCTGGCATTGGGACCGGCTAATACTCCGCCGACAAATGATAGAGTGAATGTATCTCTCAAAAGGATATTATTCTGTCTATGTCCCTCTGATATTTCAGACATTTTATTCCAAAAATTAGCTGTCATCTCCTTTGGAATATCTCTGACTATTATTGTTGGAAACAACATATTCATGTGAAGGCTGCAAAAGCTGGCGGGCCCAGCAGTAACTCAGGGGGAGTGCCTCAGCAAAGGGTCAAGTGAATGGAAACACATTATCGTGTGGTTCTTTTTTACTTCTTTGTTCAAAAGCAATATGGAAACAACAATACACTGTTGAAAGGTGACACAGAATAAGAATTTGATGGAAGAAAATGAAGACTGCAATAGTTTCTACCGTATAGAGAGTAATTCTCCAGTAGGTAAATCCAAGAATTAAAATGTACACATCGGAGAAATACATTGTGTTTTCAATCAAGTTTAATTTGGTATCCAGGTAACACAACTCTAAATGACATATGCTAAACAGCAGCTGTCCACCCCTCCATCTGCAGAGAGATAAGACGTGTTCAAGCCTGAGCTCCAGCACTTTTCACCAGGGCCTTGGTAGCCCTGCCTGAGCCTCATTAACATATACCACTGTGTGAAAAATGTGTGAAATATTGTGAAAGAAAATGTAAAGGCAATACCCCACTTAATGCAATTGCTGGGCCTTAATTGATGAATCTACTTTGTCATGTCCACGCAGGGAGACTGGTGGAGGAGCCGCCATGACAGATATCTTTAATAAAGTTGCTCTTCACGTGTCAGGATATATGATCATAATTGCCTGCCCGGGAATCATTTTCAAATCAGTATCTCCTGTGTGAGACAGGAGGAAGAGAAGACCCCCAGTGTGCAGCGAGACCAGGAGAAATGGCTGGATCCCACATTTAAGCTGTAATCAATTCAATTCTAAATTAGACATGATAGAGTCCTAATTACACTGAACAGGAATAGAGATAATCAAATAGTTGCTTAGTAGCCGCGTTAAGCTCGGGATGAGTATACGTTTGTAGAAACCATTGTACATCCATGGATGGCACACCTTATGGCTGGGGAGCCATGTGTGAGCATAATGATAGTAGTGAGGAGAGGGATGATGAATAACTGCTCAAGGCCTAATGGGGGCTTTATTCAGATGAGGGCCAGGGAGCCGGACGGCCACCTTGTGCCTTCACCCCCAACCCCCCCGGAAAGTATAATTCCCCGAATCCCTTTGACCCCCCCTGCACCCCACTCCCATGCATACCACCTACCTCCTCAACTTGACAGGCTGGAGGGATGACCCTGAGAATCACATTATGTATATTTCTTTAGCGGTCTCTGCGCATTTGCATGTAGAAGACAGTTAAAATAAGGCCATAAATCAGCGGGCAAACATATAAATGGATTTGCGGTGAGATTGAAACCCCCGGCGAGTCTCCTGAGCAAATATCTCAAGCCTTCGTCGTCGCCGGGTTTGGAGATACCAGCTGTCATTAACTAGCCGGGCATCTCTGACCACTCAGCTTGTATTTTTGCTTCATTACGCAAAGGAGAAGGGGGGGTGGGGGGGGGCACCAGTACATCTACCTGCACATTCTGATACATACTTGGTTATCAGGGGAGAAGCACTTAAAGCCGAAGCGTCATCTCATTTCTTCGATGCGTTGTTGTGTGTAATGTAAAGGAAGCAACATTGTTGCCTGAAACACTGTCGTTGTCCAACGTGGCTATCTGCCAATACCTGATGTTATACAATGCAGGGGGATATGCAATTGGCAGTTTAGTGTATGCTTACTGTGTTTTCATCATCATCATTATCATCATCAGGAACAACAGGGCTACACCACAGGAACAAGTGTGGAGGACTCACCGTGTAGCATCCTTGACTCCATGAAGCCTTGAGGGCCCACTGTCCACATGATGTCAGCGTATCGTCTCTGACCTTCTGTCTGTTCTGGTGCGGAGGTCAGAAGATGAACCACTGTTGATTGCAATAGCAATGTGACAAATAGAAAACATAACGTGAAGGAAACTACCGGTTTGCATAATCATTGAGATAAATAGCATGAATGTCCGGAAAAGCACACCTGCTTCCTTTTAGGAAGTAATTTGCTCATTTCATACATGTTGATGCTGTCCTTATTCTTTATTCCATACGAACAAGCTCAGCATGAGGATATTCATGTCCACACGTTTGATCAGCCAGGTTCCACCGCATGGTTTACTCAACTTTTCCTCTTGTGTTCGGGTCGGCACCGACCCGTTTTAGGTTTTAAATACATAAAAGAACCACATCAATGTGTTTATTGCATCAAGGCTTTTTGACTTTGTCAGGAACCTCTATTTCAACAAAATAAAACAAAAACATATTTTTTCACTAAATTATAAATTGCTCTGGTTAAAAGTATGACCTTTAGGGTCGGTTATAAAATCAGTTATAAAAATAAGATTTGCTTGATTGTTTTTTTTGACCTTGCAAATCTATATTTTGTGTTATGACTTGTTCTGCTTTTCATTTTGCGTTTGTATTAAAGTTATATTGCTGAAAAAAAGACTTTTTAGCCTTTTTCTTGAAGTAAATATATATGGGTCGAAACACCATAGATGTTACTATAGTTAATAATATTAAAATAAAAAAATAAATAAAATAAATTTATTTAAGAGATGTGTTCTAATACCACTCAGTAATAGTCAGGTAACACAACAACCTTTTATTTATTTATATGATTCTCTTGAGGTTCATTTTACCATTTCTTTAATTGAAATCGAGGTATCCTGACAAAGAAAAGGCCCAGAGGCCCACACCAAAAATATTAAAACATACAACAATATGTTCATGGATAAGGAAGCCTAACAAGGTAACCAAGAGATGAGAAACAAATTGGATGATAGATAATTGTTTTTAGTGTATTTTACAGCTGATTTAAGGGTCAAAACCGACCCGTTAACACAAGAGGAAGGTTAAGATGAGAAAAGATTTTAATTAAAGGGCCACAGCGTGGGCATGTCCAGTGTTACGTAATAAAAAAGTGAACCTTAAACTAATAAAAACTACAATAACATATCATCAGACTGATTGGTTGAGGTATTCTTATTGCACACATATTTAATGTTTTGAAAGGAAATGTTTGTCATGACATTTTGAGACCAGTTCTTTTCTCTACTGGATGCACAGCCGGTCACCGTAGTGACACCGCCTGACATCATCCCCCAGCGGACTTTGGATCCTTTCATTAACAACCACACAGATCAACGCCTGCATTTCAGTTATACAGGGTGCAGAGTATGGATTTTTTTTTTTTTTAATCTGGGTCAAGTGAATTTAAAAACACTGGTTGCTTTTGACGAGCTCGGCTGATTAAAAATGGCGGGTTTGTGTCAGATGTCCCGTGCAATGTTTTAATTCCACCGTCTTGTATTGGTTTGTATTGGCTTTTTATAATGACACGTGAAGATAACCTCTCAAATGTGAAAGTAACTGAACTGGACTGTTTGGTTGAAACACAGCTGCAGTTACAGCAAAGGGAATTCTTAACTTCACTTCCTTCCAGTGAAGGATCTCTTTGGCTCCTGGGCTCCTGGGCTACCCCTCTACAAAACCACAACTGTTTGCTGTAACAGCAGGATCTCACACACGCACACACACACATCTTACATAGCAGACTGAATACTCATCTGTTCAGACTGCACTTTGGCCCATAAAATAACAACAAGTAAAAATACCGTTGTCTAAATGTGGCACTTGAAGCGGTTCTTACATTCTTTGGGTTGTAGGCATGGTTGAATGCATTTATTGTAAATTACTTTGGATTGGAGAGTGTAAATGAATGCAACTAGTGTAAATGCTATGCTTGACTTGCCTGCACAGAGCCCTGACCTCAACCCCATCCAACACAATGAACCGGACTGTGAACCAGAGCTTGAGCCTCAACAAGAGTGCTGGACCTCACTAATGCTCGTGTTGTTGGTCAAACACCTGGTGGAAAGACTGAAACCAGAGGAATGGAGGCTGTTATAGCATCACATTAATTACTCTGGTGTCTTTGATAATCTATGGCTACAGTTAATTTAGAAAAATTATGTTTTTTAATGTGTTTTGGCTGACCTCCAGTGGGACATTCACCTTAATAACTATACCAAAACAAATCTCACATAAAATGAAGATGCACCATCTTGAGTATTGGTGTAAAACACAGTAGTAGCTGCTGTTTGAAGCCTTCAAAACCCGCGTCAGGCCAACTCTAAACGGAGCATTAAAGGGCTTGTTGTTCCCCCATCACACAGATGCCTCTTTGTCATCATCCAGCCGTCCATCATGTCACAGCAGTCCAGTACAGACTACCCAAGTCATCGCAGAGCATCAACCATCGAAGCCCAGATGTTCTCCAGCAGCTGAGTGGGGGAAAGCATGGCATGTCCAGTCAAAGAAGCAGCATCTTCCATGTTGGCCAACACCTGCCTTTACAGCTGCTCCGCCTCAGGTTCCATCTCACTGCATCCACAACAACTACGGCAGAGAGGGAAACATCTTGATAGAAGGTACTGGAAGCCACCCTCCACCGGTGAAGTTGTCAGGCTCACATATGGCTTTAGCAGGAGACACGGAGGAGAGGTGGCTGCTAGTTACAAATGGAGAGATTTGGTACACTTGGTGAGGACTCATCCAACTAAATATGGTCAAATCTGCATTTGGAACTGGTGGAGGGTGATTGCACAGTTATTTACTGGCTACTCACTTATGTGTTTGATTTCACAATTTAGCTGTAAACAACATCTTAGCTGTTGTTTGTGTGATCTGATTCTTGTACTTTCCATGGCGATGTGCAGTCTTGTGGTAAATAAATGATCTAAAACCTTCCGTATAAAATGTATGGTCACTGAGCTGTTTCATGCTACGAGTTAACCCAAAGGTTCTCCACACATTGTCAAATGGAGGGTGTAAAGGATCTTAACTGCGTGGATAACAGAATGACAACTGCCCATTGTGGGGGAAAGAAGTGCCTTCAGTAGCGTCAATTAGCAGAGAGTGCATAGCCCAGATTTTGGGCTGTATTTTTAAGGGGATTCTGTCTCACTGTTTAGGCAATGTGCAAATGGCTGGGTAGTGCTGATGCATTCCATCAAGCTCAAGTAATGTACTTGTACACACACTTTGGGCGAGTGCTGTACACCATTAAAAATTATCCAGACACCAGGAATTTCTGCAAAGAGTGTGCTGTTTCAAACACTTTTGAAATCCAATAACACATATTGTCACGGTGTTGGGTGGCTTCCTGTTTTATTTTGTAGTCCGTGTCCCTTGTGTCCTCTGTGTCCCTGCACTTCCTGCCCCCTGTCTGCCTTGTCCCTGATTGTGTATTCCCTTCACCTGTCCTTGTTCCAGACTCCTCCCCCCTCGTGTTTTTTTCTCTGTGTAATTGTGAAGCCCCACCCTCATTGTTTCCACCTGTGCCCCGTTGGCTGTCTTCCCCTGTGTATTTAGTCTGAGTCGTCCCTGTGCCTGTGGCAGGATTGTCTTTTTCCATGTCTCACCCCTGCATGCTTCGTCATCACCATCTGTACGTTGTTCTAGTCTTGTTCTTTTGTTGTTATCTTAGCTAAGTAAAGAACTTTTGTGATTTTTCCCTTATCTGGACTCCTGTCGTCTCCTCTTGCGCTTGAGTTTTTGCTGTTCACACTATACTATAAACAACTATACATTTACAGAGCTCTTCAAAAGCAGGTTACAATAAAACCCTTGCTTATCATTTACATGCGTATGATGTTCAACTCCATCTTTCCTTCAAACCCAGTGAGGCCTTCAGGTTAACTCGGCTCCTAGATTGTGTCAATGCTATTAATTAAGGACTGGACAGCAGAAAACTGTTTTCCACTTATTGATAATAAGATGGAGGTTCTGGTTATTGCCCCTGATGGTGCTGTCCCTACGATCAAGCAGAGCATTGGTCCACTCTCCTCTGCTGTCCACCTCAATCTGAGTAATCTCCGGTAATATTTGACAAATCCTTGTCCTTTGACCTCCATGTTTCATGCAGCTGTCTAGATTTTGTTTTTTTCCACCTACGAAACATTAGCAAACATGATCATAAATTATTTTATCTCTTCGTGTAATGACTATTGTTATGCACTTTTATCCTCACTCAGTAAGTCTATGATTAACCGTTTGCAGGTAATCCAGAATGCTGCTGCCGGAATACTGAGGAAGAAAAATAGACGTTCTCACATCACCCCATACTCATGTCTCTTATAGACATCTCACATCACCCCATACTCATGTCTCTTATAGACGGTCTCACATCACCCCATACTCATGTCTCTTATAGACGTCTCACATCACCCCATACTCATGTCTCTTATAGACGTCTCACATCACCCCATACTCATGTCTCTTATAGACGTCTCACATCACCCCATACTCAGGTCTCTTATAGACATCTCACATCACCCCATACTCAGGTCTCTTATAGACGGTCTCACATCACCCCATACTCATGTCTCTTATAGACGGTCTCACATCACCCCATACTCAGGTCTCTTATAGACGTCTCACATCACCCCATACTCATGTCTCTTATAGACGTCTCACATGACCCCATACTCATGTCCCTTATAGACGTCTCACATCACCCCATACTCAGGTCTCCTATAGACGGTCTCACATGACCCCATACTCATGTCTCTTATAGACGTCTCACATCACCCCATACTCAGGTCTCTTATAGACGGTCTCACATGACCCCATACTCAGGTCTCTTATAGACGTCTCACATCACCCCATACTCAGGTCTCTTATAGACGTCTCACATCACCCCATACTCAGGTCTCTTATAGACGGTCTCACATCACCCCATACTCAGGTCTCTTCACTGGCTCCCTGTAGAGTTTAGGATCCACTTTAAAATCCTCCCTCTTACTTACAGAGCACCACACGGTCAGACTCCTGCATATGTGGCTGAACTACTTGGCCCTTATTTACCAGCTCGTAATCTCAGGTCACACCTCTTAAACCTTCTGTCCGTCCCACTCACTCTCCTTCAGACCCGTGGTGACTGAGCCTTTGAGGCAGTAGCACAAAACTAGCTCTGCCTGCTCCTCTACAGTTTGCTGATTCTGTCAGATTGTTTAAAGATCAACTCAAGACATCCCTGTTCAGACGGGCGTTTGGGTCAAATTAATTATCTAGGCCTACTTTTAATCTGTTTTTATTGTGTATTTTATTTAGCCTTCTTAAAATACATGTAGTCTTGTATTCACAACTTGTAATTTATTGGCCCCTTGTATGGTCATATTGTGTTCATTTTTTATTTTCTTATTACTACTCCTGTCAAGCACTTTGACTTCTGTCTGTAAAACATGCTATATAAATACATTTGACTTACTTACTTACATCTATCGATCCATCCATCAATCCATTAATTAATTAATTAATTAATACAGTCTCCCTGACCACCTAAGGGCAACTCAGACACTGAACTCTTTTAACACTGGCCTAAAAACCTTTTTATTCAGGAAGGCATGTTTTACCTTGTGTTGATTCATTGGTCAGCTATTAATTTGTATTTTATTTATTTATTAGGGGTTGCTTTAATCGTGTTTTAACTGTTTTTATTTGTTTTACTATGTATTGGCTCTGTGGCACTCTGAGTTTCTTTTGAAAGAAAAGTGAGTGTAAAAATGAAAATTATTATTATTCATACATTAATTCGTTTATTCATTCATTCATTCATTCATTCATTCATCCGTTGAGTTAACAATTCTTTGTCGGTGTCAACAGGCAAACTGGTTAAAGTCGAACATGACCTTCATACATGTGTTGTATAAGATTGCATTGCATCAGATTGTTAAGAGGTACCTAGTAAAGTGACCACTGAGTGTATAGAGACATATACAAATACACATATTTACCCCCATATATGAATATACACACATAGCCATACATACTAGTGAGGCTACTTGGGAAAATCTTATAAAATCTAATAAACGCTTAAAAACCAATGTTGTTGTGTAGACTGAATGGTCTCCTCTCTCCTAGTACACCCACTGTGTGGTTGCGTCTCTCAGTTTATGACTTCCTGTTTACTGTGTGGCAGCCTCTCAAATGAGCAAAATAAATGAAAACACATTACATTTTAATTAATATCAAAACGAAAGGAAGGCGACACCTAATCGCCATGTAAACACAGAGATGGCGCTTCCAGCTCTTCTCATTATTGATGGGAGTGGACACGTCCTCGTCACATTACATTAGAGAGCAGGGAGGCGGGCCGCGCCGAGGTCAGCGCGAAGATCCTGCAGCGTGCGACACATCAGCCACACAACCACAGCTGACTGCCTGCTGGTTCACTGGCATCCCGACGGACTTTAACAACAACTTTACACGCGTAAAGGCTTTGTGAAGGTCTGTGGTGAGGCGTCATGTATGACATGAAGCCAGGACAAGGCCGCACCAAACGCACACAAAGTGCAGATGAACACACACACATCTGCTTTAGGCACAATGTTGCCATTGTTTTTTTGTTGTTGCTGCAAGCCATGGATAAGATTACATTTCTACATTTCATATTTATATCAGCCTCATATCATGTTTGCTAAAATGCACAATTCCATGTGGTAATGTTTTGAAGCAATTGGATGGGTTTAGGCAACATAACTAGATAGATAGATCTTGAATTGATAACATAACAAGCATAACGACGTCACTGCCATCAATAAATGCCTTTACTAAGCCCACTTTCCTACGCATCGTTAAGTAACTAGTGTAACAAAGTTACAACGTTTACTTTTTGTTTCACCTGTGGGTTTATTTATACTTCATCTTCTATTGTCTTTGGATCAAGAACATTCTATGTTTTATAAACCAATGTGAACTGCTTCTTTAAAAAAGTCAAATAAACATATTGTGCAGTATGCAGACACATTCAGAAATCCTGCACCAACGTCGTGTAATAAAGCTGAAAATTCACATTATAGTAATAACGGAGACATCATGTTTATGGGACGTCTGCTCGTCCTGAGCTCCGGTCGCCTTTGCATTCTCCTGAACGCCTTAGGGAAGTTCTTCTCCACTTGGACTCAAGAGTGACCTGATAAGAATGTGGAGGTCAAAGGTCACTGTGCTCTCACAAAACATGTTTTGAGACAAATCTCTAGAATTAATATATTAATTGACAATTGACAAATACACACAAATGTCCAATAGGATAATTATGAAGTGATGACTCTGTGAACGGTCATGGATGCAACCTCACTGGTTGATGAAGGCAAGGTGGTCATTCTAGTTTAGTCATATTAGTTTGTTTGTCTTGATGTGAATTTAGCTGAAGTTTAACGTAAGACTGGTGTCATACTTGTTTTGTTATTGTCAACAATTCCTATGCAAAGTCAAAACCAACCATGTGTTAGTCCAACTCTCAGTGCTTTCTGGAGTTCTGTCTGTGGCGCTCAGCCCCAGCCCACTGGCTCCCACTGGGATATGAAATCTTTAAAAAAAAACTCCAACAAATGTATTTAAAAAATGTATTTGAAAAGTATCAAACAAATGAGGAAATAGCGGATTTGTTAAGGGACTATTTTCAGCTGCGGATCAATACTAATTTGGTGCTTTAGTTGGTGTTGTGGCAGCAGGATGGTGTCCGTTGGATTGAGTCGAAATAAACTAAAGTGTGTGTGTGTTCGTGGTAATGAAGAAACTCATTACATTTGTTTTGAAGCAGACAAATACCAAGCTATATTCTTTGCCGTGACTTCAGCCCTGTGACAGTGTCGTTACATCACAGGTGATTTCAGGAGATGGTGACCCAGGTGAAAGAATGTGCTATTTGCTGATTCTGAAATATAAATTCTCTCAATGTTGAAAGCTTAACCGTCATGACTTTGGACTACTTCCTCTCTGCTGACCTCAATCTTCTTATTTGCTTGGACACATCTCATGAGTTCACCTGTGATGTGACGGCACTGCCACATCGCTTCTCTGTTGCTCTAAGTTTTGAAAAAGGTAATAACATTTGAGAAGTATGAAAACATCAATACCACATCGTCACGAATATTTCATCCAAGTGTCCATGCATGTGCATGTGTACAATACGCATTGGTCTCTCTGGACCCCATAACACATGGAAGGGTTCATGTTTTACATTTCAAACATGCAACAAAGAACCTTTAATTACTTCAGTTAGGAACCGAGGGCCAGCGGGGATGATGAGTGTACATATGAGTGAAGTACATATCACTCCGCCTTGTATAAATCTGCCTCATGCGGAGGAGTGAACTACTGCAAACATGCATCCAAACCTGCCCTGTTTGTGGGTGTGGGGGAATTTTCAAATATCATTGTTAATTATCATTATCACACACATTGGACACGCAATCCTACACAGCACAATGCAGGCAATGGTCCGATATATTTAATTGTCCTGCATTCTAATGTGTTTTCTCTCCTCGCTGGTAGAAGAAGGAAGAGTCCATAGTGCACATGAGCACTGTCCGAGGAATGCAAATTGAGACGGTTGCAAATGGAATTTCCACAATATCAAGCCTTGTTAGCGCAGGAGTAGCAAAGCACTAAGGACAATCAAGACACCTTGTCACTTGCTTTTTTTTATCTCCTGCTTTTTTTCATCTCCCACCTCCTTGTGAAGAGAAAGCACTTTGAATCTGCTAGTTTTTCTCCTGCATTTACATAACAAAGCCCCCAAGAATAAGGTAGAGATGTGATGAAGCAGCCTCCACTACTGCTTCTGAACACCCATCAACACGCCTCAGACACACACACACACACACACACACACACACACACACACACACACACACACACACACACACACACACACATATCCACATGTATTTTCTCTTTTTTTATCTCTCAATAAAAGTATCTGACAACCAAAACCCCAAAGATCTCCGATGCATGGCTTCACACGGCGGCTTCGCAGTCAGCAAAATAAATTGAAAGCATTAAGAGAAAGTCAAAAAAAGTGAGAGGCTGAGAGGAACAGAGAGAGAAAGAAAAACATAGAAACAAAATAACCTCTCTGCACCAACTACATCCCCCCACTGCCACCTACATATACCCCCTCCCCTCCCCCAGCCCAGCACAGCTCCCCACTTGGAAAGAAACGGGATGAAATGACATTATGCATATGAAAATGTCCAGAAAGATGTTTGATTTATGTATGCATTAGATGCAAATTCTATTACGGGACACAAGGCGGGCTGTGAGATTTCCCACTGAACACTTGGCTGCCCTGATCAAACCCCATCTCATTAATTCAGACAAGAGGGGAGAAAGATAGAGGGAGTGAAAGAGGAAGAATTGGAAGAAATTTACAACCCAGACATAGATTTCTCCAAAAAAAAAAAGCCAGGGAGAGGGGTGTTGGTGGAGGGGCCAAATCACATCCATCCCTCTGAGGCCGAAGCCCAGCGCTGGGGAGGAGAACCAAGAACCCGTCCAGTTGGCAACGGGAACATTTGGATGGGATAGAAGATGGAAACACAAATGAATTATTGTATTTATTCAGCACTTTGGATAATATATTCAAGAAGACTAAATTGTGGGAATCATACCTGTTTGTGTTGGATGAGTAGTTTAATATGAATCTCAGGAACCCGTGTCTGGACATCTGTTCCATCAGGTCCAACTGCACAACATACCTGATGTGGTGGGGACACATGGTGACATTGCTAAAAAAAAAGTTTGACAGGGCAGAAAACACAACAATCAGCCTCCCAGACAGTTCAATCAATCAATCAGAAGGAGTTCCTGCAGCACCTTGCGTACAGGGCAGTGCAATGCAAAGTGCTGTGCAGATGACTGACAGGCCAATAATGAGGCCGCACAAATGTAAAGAGGGAAAGGATATGGAAATCAAAGATAAAATATAAAATATAAGCTAATAGCAAAATAAGGACCCAAAAAGTGTGTGTTGTAAACATCCATCAAGGTTTACAGACCCACCAGTTTAACTGAGACCTGCAGCCGTTGTTCACAGAAAGGAGTTATTAGAAGCATCGCTGTTTGCTTGTTTACAACCTGTATCTCAGCGCTTGGGGGCCCAATCTAGACAGCACATTTGGTAAATGCAATGTCATCATTAACCATAGAAAATAATGGTCAGCTTTAAAAGTTAAAGGCAACTTTTGAAAGTTGTATTTTCAAGCTCCATAAGGTAAAATATTGTCGTCGCTCCCACTGTTGAAGAGACATTTCCAGCTCTGTGTGCTGTTCAAATACTGTGAAAGTATGAGAAGGCTCAGCACGCTGCCAGAATGCAGAAACTTCCCATGAGACAAGCAATATTAATGCAAACTTTAATATTTATTGCCTCAAAACAAAAAAATTCATGTATTAAAACTAGCATCAACACGTAGAGTGAACTTCATATTTCCATTAAACCCTCCATTTCCTGCCAGTTCGTCTGTCCATATGATCACATGTCACATCAAAGAAGAAATAGGAGACAAGGTGAGATGGTGATCGAGAGCGGCTGCCTGCAGGTGATGCAGGTGTCTCTCTCTCTCTCTCTCTCCCCTCTCTTTCTCCCATCACTTCCTCTCGCAGCCCCTCGTATGATTGAGGTCAGACGGGGAATTCTTCCCCGGCCTAACTAATGTGATTGCATCAGAGCAATACTCTTAAACGACATCACACCCCTGATCTGCATACTAATTGGCCCTGCTCTGTCCTTGACACTGACCTTGGGAGGAAGAGGCCTTCATTCCCCTGAGGGTGGGTGATGTGTGTGTGTTGGTGGTGGTGGTGGCGTGTGGAGGGGGTGGAGAAAAAAAAAACGGCGTCCGTCCATTGCTCACATTTCCATGCAAAGACGCCCTCGCTCTGCATAACCTCCTCCCGCCTTGCCTCATGGTACATCACCCCCCCAATACGCACACATACATACGCACCCTCTCGCCCTCTGCCGCCCCTATCTCTCCTCTCTATGCATCAATGCAAATTGTAACAATGGCCGAGGCTTTATTCGTCGGGGGTAAGCCTGCGTGACCTTCTGTGACGGGGAGCAGCAGAGACAAAAGGCCGTTTCTCTCTGAATAAGCACACGGACAGCAGCGTCTCCCCATCCCGGGGAGGAGGAGGAGGTGGAGCAGATAGGGGCCACATGCAAAATTGTAAGCATTTTAAAGCAAAAGAGGGCAGAATGGAAATGAATGCAGAGCGATGCAGTGGGAGAGCGCCCCGGCCCTTTGGAGACCGCTGACGGAGGACGAGTCGGGTTTGTTGATCGAGACTTAGCTCTGCGGAACTGACAAGAGCAGCTGGCTGGGAAATTTGCATGTTTTATTTATGTATTTTCATTAGAAATAGATTGGTATGGTCTCTCGGCTGGTGGCTTGTCGGCTGCCATGTAGCCAGTATATCCTGTGTTTGAATCCTGCGGGGGATCAGTTCTCGCAAATGCCACCCTTCTCTCCTTAATGTCAGTGAATCAGAAAGGCCAAATGTGACACAATGGAGTAGGGGGAACACATTACATTATCTCTGGACATCCTGACCAATCAAACCAAGTTCACCGACTGATCAACATCCTGTGAATGCAGAGCGTGAGCAACGGCTCTGGTAGGACGCTTCAAACCAGGAGATCTGAAACCCTGAGGCCGTCAAGACAACTGCCTCCCCACTGGGCCTCCTGCCTGTTGGGATGATAGTAATGCAACCAAGTTCCTTTGGAGCTCACTGAATCCTCCATTCAAAGTTGACTTGCTGTAGATTCCTTTGAGACATTTTGCCTCTCACCTAAAGCCGTCTTCAGTTCTCTCCCTTATGGAATCGAGTCCAAGTCTATTTTGATGAAGTGACAGACAACTCATGGCAAAAGGTCATATGTTTGGCAAAGCTGTGTGCCTCCAGCTTGGTGGAGGACATTGTGTCTACCGATCCACCAGAAGCACCTTGGTCTGACATTGCTGTTGGATCATTCATGGTTCATTCATCTGGTAAACAGTTAGATTTGGACTGGAAATAACGGATATGTACAACTCTCTTTCAAGGAGCTCTAAAGCAGCAAAGCAAATGGCATGAGATCGTAGTGAAGTGACTAAACCCAGAGCTTCAACAGGCCTCGTGGTGGTGGAGGAGCTGTGGTATGGAGATGGGGTGAGTCAGTATAATGACCTGCATGCATATGATTGGACATAACTAGTCAACAGTTTGTCAGTAGCTGTTTTTGTTTTGTTGCTAGAAATAATTTGAATGACAGAGTGGTGTAACTGAACCAAAACCGTTCAGTTGAACAATGAGCTGAAATATAATAACATGCTTCATGTGTGAAAAAACGCAAAGCAGCATTTCTCTTTATGGTAAAAAACGTTTAATCATACATTCAAATATGGAATCAAACTCCAATTGTAACCTTTAAATAGAGTAGAAAAAAGTGAATCACGTATTTGTTAAGGTGGAATTCTGACGTCTACATCTACCAGGTATTCTACTGTTATTTGTACAGCTTTATACTACAGTTACGGATCCTTCTCTCTGGGATTGTCATGACAAAAGACTCATTTGATTCATCTGAATCATTCTCAGGATAAACAAAATATATTGATTAGCTTCAAGAATTCACGTTTTGATCCCACATTGTATCATATTTGTGCATCCCTGGGACATAAACTCTGACTACCCATGATCACAGCTCTGTGGTCTGTGTGCAGTCAGAATGAAGCCTCTCTTTGTGGGATGCGATGTGTTGTCAGTGTTTGAAGCCGCTGCCTTTGTGCATATATTGAGTCGCTGCTCCCGACACACGAGCAGGTTGTGTTGTTTCTCTGTGCTCGCTCAACAGAGTCGGTCTTGAAGCCGTTAATTCCCTGACTAACCTGTGTGCTGAGTAGATTCAGAAGGGTTTGACACGCAGAACAAACAGAACAGCGTTCTGTGAGTCCACGCACGGGACGAGACCAAGGAGCCACGGCCGGCACCGGCTCCTTCTCACCTTCGTTCTAAAATGCCTTCTGTTTGGGCCTCCTGCACATTTCCATACATATAGGGAAAAGATTTCAGAAGCACACAGACAAATGGCCATAGTGCTGCAGTTATCAGTGTGTAAGAGAACATTTCAGAGCCGAGGTGTCGGACAACTTCTCTGAAATGTACCGTTATCGCAAAACAGATGAATTTGCTCCGGCGGTGATTATTCCTGCGCCGCAATCTGGAGGCTTCCCGTCTGTCTGTGGAACAGCAAGAGCGCCAGAGGAGTCCCAAAGTGTCCTCAGGTTAAAGCCTGCTTCTGAATCTCACACTCCGTTACAGGCGTGAGATTTCCCTTTGCTTGTATTGGTGTCACTGCTACGCTGTGAGATGTGTGGAAATTCTGAAGAGGTGCAGTTGGCTTTGGCTATTTTGTCATTTTCACATTCCGTATATTTCCGCCAGATTCTGAACCACGGACATGAACCGTCGCCTTTTTATTCAAATCGAGAACAAATGCAAGGAGAGCGCTCTTATTATTCCGTACGGGATTTAGCTTTTTGTCTCTCCAGCTGTGATTATAGGGATCATTTTGTCTGAGAGCTCAGCAGGTTTAATCAAGCTCGGATAATTTCACAATGCCTCGTAATGGGGTCCCTGAAGACGGAACCTGCTCCCGTTTTCACAGGTTTTTTTTCTCGCAGGGCTGAAAAAAAAAAAAAACGGGAACCTTTTAACAAAAATCCCAGCCTGCTCTGGAGCCGGAGCGAGCAAGGAGCTATTTTAGCATCCTGCCTGCTGCCCTTGGGACCAGGCATTACACAGCCCCTCCTCCCCCGCAACACACACACACACACACACACACACACACACACACACACACGCACACAAACAAAAGCCCTCCATCCATACACACTGCAGGCCCTGTGCACTTCCCCTTAATGTCTGGCAATTTGCCAGGTTGTCATTGACAAGGTAAGTGTTGATTTCAGTGGCAGCGATAGGCAAAGCAAGAAGGGAGGGAAACTTCAGAACAATGAAACACTCCTTTGGAGTTTTTTTCTTCTTCTTTCCTCTTTCTTTTCTCCCTCACCTCCTCCTCCTCTGGAAAAGGAGAAAGGTGTCAAGTTTGTGACAAGTGAATTGTTTTTTCTTCTCCCCCCCCCCCCCCCCCCCCCCCCCTCCTCGCTGTGATGGCGTCGGCGATGGAAAGTTTGTGGAGTTGCGTTCTTTGCAGATAGTTTGACCTACTTAGGTTAGAACTGCACCTTCAGAGCGCTGAGCTGCAACCTGCTGGAGGACGGGAACAAGAAGATTAGAGCAGGTACACATGCATGCATGAGCTCATATTGCATTATTTATATTATACAGTTTATGAAAGCTTTGTATTGGGGAGACACTGCAGAGGAATAGGATAACAAATAAGCTAATAGATATCACCATAAAACATCCCCATATCATTACTTACAGTAAGATATATTGTTTTGTAATAAACGTTTTTGGAAATTTTGTCTTTAGATTTGCAAATGAAACATTATTTTAATAAATATGTGGGAATTTACAAAAATGTCCAGAACAGATATGAGAACGTTGCAAAGAGCCAGGTTATAAAGTATTGTTTCATTTTGTAAGAAAACTTTGGATATCTCTTTTCATCCTTTTTAAAAATCAGAACATATATGAACAGCAGCAACACAACAAAAAATAAATTTTGTCATGTTTTTATGAATACAATGTTCCATAAATCAGGCCGTGAACAATATCTGAACCTTTAAATATATGTATGATTGAATGAGGGTTAAAAATGATCTCAATATCACCATGAACCTGAAATAAACTCCAGCATAGTACTTTTTGGGGGGGTTTACAAGTTGTCTGAAAGTTTAAATCTGCCAAATGAGGAATAGTCATTTAAACAAAGTAGTAGAATACAGACCCTAATGTGTATTTTGGATTATATGTTGTGTTCTTTCTACAAGTCTCAAAGAAGAAGAAAAAAGCCCACATTCTCTAAACTGACCGTGCATGAGGAAAACGATGCTTTGGCCTTTGATATAAATATTTCCCACAAGTCAATTTCATTTAATTGAAGCTATATGATATTTACCCAGAAATAGCAAATGATTAAAACCCCACACTGGTGTTGCTTTATCATTCCATCACATGTGTTCTAAATGTGTTGCATTTCATTTTATACAAAGCTGTTTCAACTTAACATACGCTCTTATTTCTGTATATACATAAAGCCATTATCATGCCATTATCATGAGTGACATATTGTATTAAGGTTGTGGCCCATTCAGTGTATTTAACTGCATAAACTGCATTCATATTTAAACTGTGTGGTGTTTTCAGACCCACATTCACTCCCACTGGATCTGTTCAGCCAATTTACATTAAGGTTAATGAGCTGTCATGTGATTACTGTATGAGGAACATCATGCAATTAAGCACCAGCGCTCACAGCAAGCTCTCCTTCTGCAGGAGACGTTGACTATTAAAGTTCTGTGGGTTTGAATGATGTTAGTGAGGTGAAGAGGTTAAAAAGATGGAACTCCAAAGTAAACTGAGAAGAACAATGTATATTTAATTTAGCGTTAAAGTCTAAAAGCTACAGTAAACAGCAGTTTATTCTCCAGCAGCACACGTATAAAACATACTTCATGGACTCATTTCTGGATTTATGTCTTCTTTTTTCAGCTAACAATAGACTTTCTTTCAGGAGAGCTAAAAAGCAAAGTTTGTATACAGATGTCATTAATTGATAAGAAGTCATTTCAAATGAGAATGTGAAGTCTTTTTAATTATTGTATTTGACGGCCTCGGGCTATTTTGACCCAAACATATCACAGCGGATCATTCTCTGCTCCATGCATGTGGACGTGGAGGGTTGTCACAACAATAAACGCTCTAATAGAAAAAGACAAAGATTTGTAATTGTGTTAAATGAACATAAGACACTGTGGCAAATGAAGACGCTCTTTATTTAGTTTGCACTTGAGCCACGCTGTGGAGGCATGAAAGGAAACAGAATGATAACTTTGCCCTTTCTATCCCACTAATAAAAGAGTCATTTTTATCGCATGTATAAAAAGTAAAAATGCCTTTACTTTGAATCCTAAATGTGTTGAAATGAGAAGCATCCTAGTTTGTTAAGAGTCTCCTATCAGATGTTAGAGGGCTACAGTACAGAAACCTCCATCATGAGTTCTGGAATGACAACAAACAACAGAAGTGTCCATGATGGATGAGATGCTATTGAAGCGACATGTTCAGAACGGTTTATTGATGTGGCTTCAGTCCACTCCGATGGACCCTGGCTGTAAATGCACCTTCAGCTCATCTACCAGCAGCAGAACGTCCTACTGCTAGTGTCTGTATTAGTATTTCATCAAATGACATGTATACACTACATACTGACTCTGGCCATTTGTTTTATTTGGAAGGGTATTTAATGTATTATTTTCCTAATGATTGTGATATCATATAATAATGTGTGACCTTGGCTGTCTATGAGCTCACTGCTCTTCCCAGGTCTCTCGACATCGAGGCTCCTGCCGGTCATTCATTCATAAACTTTTACCCAGCGGGAGACGTTTGTTCAAACTCTTGTTTTTGTTACGAGTACAAAGCCTGAATATTACAGTGAAAAAGAGACATTATTCTTCTTCGCCGGGAGATCAGTTTTTCTGAGCTCTCTCAATAAAGGCATCAATCAATCACATTGTGCAGAGTAGACATAATCAATACGCACACAACAGTGTGGAACGACACAGAGGCTCCTTTGTCTACAAAGACAGCAAACTTTATTACTCCTTTCAACATTGACAAATGCAGTGCGAACCAGATGCGCTTCCATGCTTATCTTTCACAATAACATAGTTGGACATAGGCATATAGAGTTTGCAACTTTTTAACAGAGGGAATTACATATTTCACTCTGAGCATTTTGCTGGGAGTTGAATACATATCGTACAGTAGCTCTACATATACAAATAACCGTTTAGCTCAGAAAAACTGTCGAATAAACTAAACTAGATGTAGGAATGATTTTTTATTCAGGAAGTTGGATTGAAGTGTCTTGTCATATTTCCATGTGACAGAGGACCCACCCTCCTCCTCCTCCATCGGCGGTACAGTTTGAAGGTGAGACAGATCAAGTTCAGTTGTGTGCTGAAGCTAAACCCGTGATGGCCGTGTGTTCTCCCCGCTGAGCCTCATTTACTAAATTTATAATAAGACGTCTCTCTGGTTGTGTCGTCGTGTGCGACAGCAGTGAAGCGCTGAGGCCTCTGATCAATGCTGAGCGTCTTCCTGAGGACCAGCGTTCCTCTGTGTGTCTGTGTGTGTGTGTGTCTGTGTGTGTGTGTGTGTGTGTGTGTGAGACGTTCCTCCATCCACCAGCTCCAGGTTTGATGTCCCATTAAAGAGGCCTAGTAGACATCAGACCAGTCACTCAGACACGGAAAGTGGGACTCGGGGGACACTCAGGATGTTCATCATTAGGCTTTGGTGCCATTCACCCAACTCCTACCCATCGCCTCACTGAATAAAAAGAAATAAAAAAATAAAAAAACAAGACAACTTCAGAAATCTTTGGGTGGAGAAACAGAGAAGGGGGAAAGGCTCAGAGGGATGTGGGAGCAGAGGCAGAGGTGGATGGGGGGGGGGGGGTGCACTTAGAGATATTTAAAGGCGAAAGAGATGGGCTTTGTTAAAGATGCGAGTCCCCTGGGTTCCCCTCATTGAGTCACAGGGATCTGATAGCACGACGCTCCTGTTCCAGCAACAGCGCCTTTGCTGGGGGGAGATAGTGTGTAATTATACTGCGAGGGCTTTCAGGGCCTGACATACCTGTCACCTGGGAAGCAGAGGGATGAGACGATATCTGCATACCTTTTAGTTCTTACTTCAGAATATAGAAACTTGTCCTTTCTCGTTTGTTTCCGACAATGTTTTTTTCCTTTCCTTTTTTTTCCTTTTTTTTTTATTTTCTCCTTCCCGAGGCTGGCTTTGGAAGTTTGGGGCTCGTTCTCTGTGCTCATTTGATGACTTTCAGGAAAAAGAAGAAGAAAAAAAAAGCGAGAGAACGCCTTTGATTTCTATTTGAGAAATGGTTACTAATGAGAGGAGATAATCACTGTGAGAGTTGAGGCTTTTGTCAACGATTCAGTCGTTTGAACCGATTCATTTCATCATTCGTACAATAACAAATTGAACTTAATAAGTGACAGTGATAATCTGTGATCAAACACAATAATAAGAACAATAAAAAGGCGGAATCTTTCAAAGGAAGCGTGGATTCAATAATAACAAGCGAAATGAGCAGGACAATGCTCTTCTGAAGCGATTATCATCAGTGCTGACTTCCTTTATCATTACATGCTGGATGCAATTTGTCGTCCACTCAACGTTGCCACCCACTTTGTGCTGCATCTGAAGGTGTCTGCAGTGTTTCCACGAGCAGGCGGGCGATGACATCTATACAGCAGAGGCTGCACTCACGCATTAACATTGCTTTACTTCACTTTAGTGAGCTCAATGTTTTCCATGTGCAAGACAAATGGGAGTAAACAATGGTTCCCTGTCTCATCAGCGAGACGACGCCTGATTCTCTTCCCTTTGTTAGAGAGAGAGAGAGAGAGAGAGAGAGAGAGAACCGTGTTAGCACAGTTGTTGGCGGCAGCTTGGTGCAGGTAGCTAACAGACGAGTGGACCCCACCGCGTTCCCTTTCATGTCTAACAGCAGGGGAGAAATATTAAATTGAATCGGCCCCTCTTTAAATGTATATAAAAATGTCCCGAGCAAGATGCTTATCTTAATAGATGAAGTAGGAGCAAAAAGAAGTGTAATTTTAATCAAATCTGGGCCTCATTGGTGTGACGGCGTTGAGTGCTATTGAAGCTTAAAATTCATGTTGTTGGGGCCTCGGAGAAAGGGACTCAGCGGGTGGTGTCTCGTGGTGTAATTATCCCTCACTTACAGGTATTTCTGTTGCCACAGTCATTATCTTCCCTTGTAAAGAGGAAATCAATTTGTACAGATGTATATGAGGAGTGGAAGATTGCCCAGAGGAAAAGAAAAGAGGCATTCTCATGAAAGAGGGACAGTGAAAATTGAAGATAGATGACTTGTTATTGGTCTGCGTGCGGGGCTTGTTTGTTTGTTCGCCTGATTGGCTGCAGTTAGTGCGGCGTTGCATTCGGGAGAGCAGCACAATGAAAAGTGTGTCTTTGAATTCAACTCATTATTAAGTTTTATTGCTGTGTTCCAAACAAGAGCTCACTATCAGTTTTACTGACTCCATAAAATCATGTTTGTGTAGCTGCTCTTAGAGAAAGTGTCCATAGTCCAGAGTGAACTGAAAGGACTCACCTTTGCAACATTTTTGTATATTCTTTAAACAGTCTATATATATATATATATATATAAAAATAAGTGATACAACCATCTCATATACTCACAGAGGCCTTCAACTACAGACTGATTTAAAGCCTGGATTTGGGTAAATTCCTTGTGCCATAAAATGCTGCCTAACTATTACCACCAGGACACACAAGTTAAATTAGCCATTGATTCAATCATCTCAAAGTTGCTGCATAAGACATTTCAAAAATCTCCCCAAACTCAAACCCACCATGCTGTCGGCATGCTTAGTTGGGTATTACATCTGTGTGTTCTGGTAGTTTCGTTAGCTGTTAGCTGTTAGCTGTTAGCCAAACACACTGTAACTCCACAGTTTGTAATCTGAGCTCTGTTGAAACTGTAGCTTCCAAATCCAACTGTTTCCACAGGCTCAATAGTGCTAACCTTGAGGAATAAACAACGTATACATCACACACACACTTACATATTCCGCAGCCATGGCGTGTGGTGGAAGCTGCTTGGCTGGACTTGGTTCTTCTTGCTGTTGAGCTGTCCTACATGCAGCTGGAAGCTTTTCCAGGCTGTGGAGTGAAGCCTCCAATGTTCCTGTCGTGAGGCCTGATCATCTGGACACAGCATGGACCCCTCGGACCGTGAGTCTGTTTTGATTACGGAATGAAAGTGTTTATGTGGCCGTGCTCATTGGTTCCTCTTGCCTCGGCCCCAGGCGGTGTAACGAGAGCAGCCTTTTGATCGCAGGACAGATGATGTGGATGACGGATGTCCGCGGTCTGGCCGGCGAGTCATACAGTATGGCTACTAACTTAATTACTGCAATTAAGGTCAGCCTCTGTCCTGCTTTAGGAGAGTCAGGAGAGATAACATCACCGTCTGAGACATGACACCATTACTGTCCGGTCTGTAAACGAGCTGTCCCGATCGCTCAGACCTCGTTGCTAATTAAGCGGCAGTATTTTTCGACCATATTTTGCAGATGTTAAGAGATACGCCGCTGTCCCTCTGTGGTGTCCAGTCCAATTAGTCCCATTACAGCCAGGCCTGTCTGGAAAAGAAGGGGGGTCAAGGCAGAGACACATACAGGCACTGTCTGAGATAAAGAAAAGCATGTACACACCATGTAATGATGATCATCAATGTTGTGTCCAGCTGGACACCCCCACCCTCTCTAACCGCCTGGCTGCTCCTCCCCACTGAGGACATATCTTCTCAAATGACCAGTGACGCCCTGCATGCCACTCTGAGGGGGTGTAAAGAAACGGCGTGGACGGAGCTCCGCAGTCTGATCCGATCGCATCCGGGATAATGAGGACAAGCACATGCCTGATGCTGCTCTTAGCCCCAAAGGGCCACCGTAAGGATAGCCGGCCCCTACAGGAGGCAGAGCCAGCAAGATGGCGGCTCCACACCAGAGCATTATGTGGCTAATCTGACCAGTAATGATCTGAACTCGCTGCTAATGGGAGCCAATAAAAAGCCAATGAGGTGAGTGGAGATGCTCGTAGCCAAAGAAAGGTGTTATCCTCATTGTATGTACTGTTTGGCAGGAAAAACTGGACACTTCATTGTTGTGCTGTTTATTGCTATCCAACATAGTGAGAGACAAAAATACATACATTTAAAAAAAGACATACATTAAAAACAATATTAAATATGAATGCGAACCCACGGAGTGTGACATTGGACTTGGACATTCATCAGGTGGACAAAAACACCACTTTTCAACACAGCAATGGCGCGTTAACAGCTTGTAATTCAACTTTAAAAACCTCTGTGACATCCTGTTCTTCCAGGAACCAAAGCAAAACCAAGCTGCTGGACGAATCCATACAGGCAATGAGTAGCTCCTCCTACGTTCTACCAATAACCTCATGGTGTTCAACTTCTATGAACCTTTACATTTTTCCTTAGTAAAATCATCCTGATTACCTTCAAGAGCTTCTTCTCTTCGTAGCATGGTATGTCCCAGGAATGAAGCCGTATGACTCCATGTAAGAGCTGAGTAAGGGCTGGCTGCGTTCTGGCAGATGGTGCAGAAGAAACACAGGGGAAAGAGACTCGAGAAAATAAAGCAGTCCACAAAGTTAAACTTTTTCCTGACCTAATTACAGCACCTTGGTGGCTGCTAGAGCAACACTTTACCTTTGGAGTCCGACGTGCTTTCAAATTCCTCAGTTATTCTCAACGCAGTGATTTTTTTTTAGAGAAATATTCCTCTTTGTTTTGCTGCCTCGGCTGTAGCCCTCCGGGGACGCTGCTTGTTGAAGGAGTCGGAAGAGGGTTGTTCTTCCTTCGCTTTGGTTTGGTAAAGAGAATAAAAATAACTCCTGCCAGGCTTTCATTCAGTACAGCTGTGAAGACATGATTTAACTGAGCAGTACAAGACTCTGAGGCCTGGGAAAGTCTGCTATGTGTGGAGTAAACAAGATCAGCTTTGACCCACACAAAAGTGAGCGATGATGTAAGAGTTTGACGGCTGAAATGACATATGCTCACATTCAGTTTGATGAATATTGTGTGATACATTTGAGGAAGTTTAAGCACAGTATATACATGCTGTTATATGTTTTGCATGACTCTTCCTTATGTAACTCATATATGTTTTATTATAAATTGACAATTGAACTTTGTTGATTGATCTCATCATCATGTTGATTATATAGTACAAAGACTGAATTCCATCCATTGACCCCGTTCCTATTTTATACGGTTCATTGCAACAGCTATTTTTTATTTTTTCCAAATTAAAAGGCTGTGTGACATATAGGAGTCAGCCGTCAGCACTGTGCACAATATGGAGTATGAACTATTATTAGTATTGCACATGTGTTACTGAAAGTAGCAGTCGTAGCAAATACCAAAGTAGAAGAAATACTACGTCTTACGCGAGTAGATTTCGTCATTCGTATCCCGCATTATGTCACTCCCCACTGCCTCCGCTTCCTCTGCTGAAGCCTCGCTAGGCTAAGCTAGGCTAAGCTAGCAGTTTGAACGGCTCTGAACTCTTTTCCTCCAGTGAAGCTGCAGAGTTTGGGAGGACTGAAGTCATTGTCACCGCTTTCAATTGCACTTGTAAGGGTTCTAATGTGTTTTGGAAATGTATCATGGTGGGATGTTCCAGCTAAACCAGGGGGGTATTTTTCGTACCTGGTTTACTGAGTTAGCTGGATAATTTTCAGGATAAGATGACGTGGGTCAGGCTTTTCGGTTCCTCGAAGCAAGCTTAGATAAATCACCATAGCAACACATCGAAATCCCTTAACCTGCTCCACAGCAGGTTTAGTGAAATTGACTGGATAAGCTGGCCACTCCCACCGGACAAAAAAGGCAGCTCCCTTCCTCATTGATGAAGGAGCGATATTAGTTATATTAGTTTTATAGGGAGAGAGTTCTTCCAGATCGCCATGATCCGTTCTCACATCATCATGACTTCCTGTACGAGCGCTATCGATTCTGCCGAGACCTCCTCGAGTCGTACATTAAACACCACACGGCGCAGCAGAGCATCGCCCGTCTCACATACTGTATGCAGACTGGATCACAGACTGTATGCAGACTGGATCACAGACTGTATGCAGACTGGATCACAGACTGTATGCAGACTGGATCACAGACTTGAGCTTTTTTGCGACTGGTACATGTTTGTACAGTGTCTGCGATGTAGAGAACATCGGGAAAGCCGCTGCATGGCGTGCTGTTCATGGCGTGCTGTTCATGGCGTGCTGTTCGTAACATTTATTTAGTGCTTAAGAAACTTATGGATGTGTTAAAGCACTCATAATTATATAACAGTGTTATTAGTACACCATACATATCATTATTGTAGAAAATGATTATGGTACTGATCCGCCCATACACATATTCAAACTCCTAGTTATATGGTAATCTACACATACATGTACATACACATATATGATACATACGCGCATACAGTACATATATCCTCACATTTAAATAAATATAATCTGATTGATTTGGGTGATGAGCCACTTAAAATTAGCCGATACATTTTCCCAACACTGACGCATTTAACTTGATATTTTGCAATGCTTATGTGACTCTAGCCCGACCAGCGGAGGCACCGTTATGCTGCATTCACAAACAGGAAGTATTGTGAATATTCGCTCACTTTGGATGTGAACGCACCATTACACTTTGCCATGATTATGGACTTAAATTCATCATATGTAGTCGTGATCATCTCCTGCTCCTCCACGGAGAGAAGAGACGCTCTTTCTCTGAGTTTATTTAAAATTGTAGCGTTTGATGATCATCGAATCTGTGTTCGACTCCTCCCCCTTTTGAAGAGGAGCGTGCACGCGCATTCATCCAGATGACCGTTTGAGGGCGGGTCAACCTTTGAAGAACCGGGAAAGCCTGATGTCAATCATCTCGCTAATTTAAGCTGGATAATAGGACATTTGATCGACTTTGTTGAACCACGTACGAAAAATACCCCCCAGGTTAAGATGTCATGAAAACACCGTGGGTCGAAACTGGTTGGTGTTTTAAGGACCAGTGTGTAGGATTTGTCTAATCTTCCTGTGATCATTCTTTCATCACCTCCTGGTTTCCTGGACTTACTGCAAGTGAAACTGAGTGAGCCCTCGGCCTCCTCATGTTTCATTGCAGACATGTTGTCAAATGTTGATGTGACTCAGTAATACATTTAGCAGCATGTTATTGTCTTATCACAAACCCGAGACACAGCTCATAGCAAAGTGTGTATCCTATGATTGATTGAGACTGGACCAATAATCATGGGTAAAAATGTCATTACAGATATTTGATCAATCGGGCTCCTCTGCTCAGGGCCAGAACAAACATGTTGGGGAAGAATTTAATTTTCCCTTTCACCTAAATCAGAATCACAAAAAAGAGGGACCTATTGGTGCGTAAGGGGGAGGAACCTTTGTTGCATCATTCCCCATCTCTCGCTCCCCTCATGTCACGTCATCTTTCTACTGGTTATCTCATAGCATTAATAACATTTTAAGAGAGGTTCTCCTTGTCATGAGAAGACTTTTAGGCTTTTTGCATGTCTCCTGGAAGACATGCAACCCACCGTTAGGTCATGTCAACAAAACCACTTAGTTAGGTTTAAGAAGGGCATGGTATAGAACAAGTACAGAACACACTTCACAAACATATTGACCTATGGTCCCCTGTTTGTTGGACCCATCCAGCTCCCCTCTCTCAGTAGTTGTCCTCCCTTGCGCTGAGCGTAGCATATTCACGTATATGCATTAACAATGGAGTCAGTGCAGATGTCATGGCAAAAAAAAATGAATGGCCTTGTTATGGCACACTAAAGGAGGGTGAATTGTTGTCTCATTCATTCATCATTATGTGAGAACGGGCTGTTAATAAAGGCAGAAAATGCCCTCTCAAAACAATAATTGAAAATCATAGAATAAATATATATTTTTGGTTTGGTAAAAAAAACTCTAGTACCCTGTGGAATGTAGAAATGTTCAAATCTCCCTGATAATTCTGGACAATGTAAGGTGCTTGTCATTGTGATTTAGCGGTCATACCGGGGCCCTAGCAGCTGTTTATGGGTTGGACTGGCTCTGCCTCTCTGATACCTCACAGGTTCACCACGTGTCGTGATATTAGACATTAGATATTATACTTTCCATGTGTCATTTTACGCCACATAGTCACAGTGAAACGGCAGTTATGTGTAGGCAATAAGCCACTTAGTTTGGTTGACTCATCCATCAATCCATAGATATGTGGTTGGTCTTGAAGAAGGCCTATGGGTGGAAATCATCAGAATAAAAGATACCTTGAATCCTTGTCAGTACTATCATAAGTTATTGATGTGTAACTGTAGTGTTCCTACATTGGTGGTCACCAGGGTTTCACTCTCTCACTGTTCTAACATGTATAATCGTATTAGATATGACGACTGCAAGACAGTGTTGGTCGGCACACCTGCAGCTGGAGTCAGCCATCTAATAGGCTGACAAAAAAAGTAATTTAAAGGAATCCATGGTGAGATGATCAGTCGAGAGTCAAAAACAGCGCCGGGAAATAACAAGGTCTATTTAGTTCTGTTGAGACCACCAGACTGTACGTCTAGAGATGCAACAGCTGCTCTCATCCACTGTTGCCCAAGAGCTGAGGGCCTCCAAACATGGCCACCAGAGGGACAGTTACGTCACCTGCGAGCTCGTTCTGCATTAATGAAAGAGCACGGCTCCGCTTCCCATCAGGCACCATTCTCCTCTCCGGGACCAAGGGGACCTCCGTGTCCTTCTGCAGAAACATCATCCCTCACACATGCAGACGTAATGGAACCGTTTGACACATGCACGCACACACTCGCAACAATCAGGAGCGTTACCTAGAGGCCCGCAGGATGGCGGGGTTTGCCAACAGAGGCCCCGAATATGAGATAATCTGTGTCATTCATATTCTGGTCCCTGACACAAATGATCTGATAACGCACATGTGAAGTGAATTAACATCTGTTGTTGGAATGGGCCTAATGTCTAGCCATTCATCAATTTCACAGGATTATGTTGTTGACCAGAGGTGTGTGGGTGTGTACATATTCCGGTTTATTAGACACTCACACACACATATGGGGTGGATATGGAGGCCATACACACTTACATCAGCGAGACCTTTTGGCTGAAATGTACATTCTGTCCTTTGATGATAAGAGCCTTTCCTCGAAGGGCCCAGCTCTGAAATGTACTCCACTGGAGGACTCTCAGCGTCTCCACCGTGTATTTCATAGACTCTTTTTAAGGGTTTCTAGATTTTAAGGGTATTCTTTGAAAAAGGACTTCTGCAAAACACACAGGCTGCAATAAAATGCTGATGAGCTATACCGTTCACCAACAATTGTATATGAGCAATTTTCCAGGAGGTGAAAATGTATTTTTTTGTATCACACAGGAAAGCGATCCAGGGAAATGTGTGATTTCCCCGAATGAGAGATTCTTTGTTTTTTTTGTGTCATTGTAGGTCTGTTTTTAGCAGCACATTGGGAGACTGGAGGATGGAAGAAAAAGAGGAGCGGAAATTAGGGAGGAAGCAAAAAAGAAAACAGAAGGTGGTGTGAGTATTGCATTCATTCACACACACAAGAAAATACACACAGACAAAAACACCAAAAGTATTTAGACGAAAATCTGCTCGATTCAATCAAGCTTAATTCTATTTTGATAATTGTGGGTGCTGGGCGTCTGGGCCAGGCTCGGCGGGGAAGCTGTGACTTGTGTACGAGACTGACAATGAAGTCGGGTAACAACAGCTGCTGGATGGCGGGCGAGCTCATGTACCTCGACGCTCAAGTCTTGTCAGTCACATTTCCCCTAATTAACGAACATCTGCTTTCCATTTTCGGTTACACTGCATCGCCAGCTTGTCTCGTATGAATCGCTGACTTCTGACCTCCCCCGAGGTAGGCACTCGCTGTCAGAAGTACCCGGCCAACGCCATCGACGATTTCTTTTTCCACTTTTTTTTTTTTTTTACTACAGAGGCCTCCGGCTCACCACAGGGAAGAAGAGGAGGAGGTGGAGGCTAGTGGGTGGGTTCTAAACCCTCAGGGACCAATCGTCCTCTGGGGGATGGCCGGCACAGGAAGTGCATTGTTTGTGTTACGCTGCTATTGGTTCAAGCGTCCTCCTGTGGCCCGGGCCTGCCACTATCCGTGAAGGACCCAGAGTCCTCCTCCCATCTCCAGAGCTCTAACCTATTCCCAAACTAACCTGCCAAACAGGTGTGCATGTGTGTGTGTGTGTGTGTGTGTGTGTGTGTGTGTGTGTGTGTGTGTGTGTGTGTGTGTGTGTCTTTCTGGAAAACAAGGCCGGGCTTGTTTTTTTTGTTTTTCTGCCTGAAAACACACCACATGAACATTAGAAATAGCAGCAGCTGTTGACTTCATGCTATCAGAGATAAGTACAGTCTACTGCTTAGTAGGGCTCCAAAATGTTAGAGTCTAATACTGTTAATGTGAATCACCACAAATGGATTAACAATGGTGCAATGAACTGTAATCTCACATCACTCCAGAGAAAAGTTTGTGAAGTGAGCACGGGAAAATGTGTAGTTTGACGAAATACTTTTATAGACTTAGAGTGGAATCCACATAACAGTACTTTAGTGGCTATAGATTACTGTGTTAATATGTTGCTATGCAAAAGACAAACCAACTGAGGACATATGATGACATAAAAAAGACATACAGTCACTGCAAAGCAACGTATCCTTAGACGACAGGTTTTCCTACGAATGTCCAGCAACACGAGCGATCAGCCTATGAAGCCCTGCATTGTTTAGGCAACAAAACTATTTGGTTAGGTCGGGAAAATATTGTGGTTTTAACCACGTCAATGGCATTACTTAATGACAGGGTTGGTAGTCTTGAGAAACTAGCAAGAGTACTCTTGATTTTTTAACCCCAAAACCCTGCCCATTTTGCTAACTCTTTTCCAATGAAAATAGCTAGTAGCTAGCAGCTAGCAGCTAGCAGCACTGACAACTCTTCAACCTTCAGGCCTCCCTCCAAAGACACTCCCCCAAATGCGCACCAAGCCCCCAGCGCCTCATTTAAAAAAAACTTCATTATCTCCGCAACCACATGGTTGTTTAACTTTATTTAAATTGCTACAATACCGTAACCTTGTGAGAAGATACACATGGTTTACATTTTTTTTATAGTAACCGTTAAGTTTAAATATTCACGTAAACGCCATAACTTGCCGCGGCGATCGTAACATTTCACTAAATCCTTAATAAGTATCCCTTACAAAGTCGGATTTCAATAAAAAACACATCTCCGTAACCGTACGGGGTACTGTCCTTACAGGTACACAATCCTTATAACCCCCTATTAGAACCTATTCTTTCTTTTTCCGGCGCACATTTTTTGTCCTGGTCCGCCCACATTTGTAAAACTGCGTCATACAGAAGATGCGGAAGCTCCTGAACAATTCAATACCCAGCATGCCTGAATCGGACAATGTTTTGCCATAAAATATGTATTTTTTTTCATTTTTGAACCGAAAAATTATGTTTGTTTTTCAATATACATTTTATTCCCAAGAAAATTCGGAAAGAATTCATATAAAATAACACGAGTATTAGAACTCATTTGGGGTTCCTACGACTACTGTAACACTGGGGAAAGAGGTGCAGACCCTCTGTCGGGCTGATTTGGTTAAGAAACTAAACCAGAAACAATGCTGTTGTGAGTTTATGAACGGCGGTTTGAATTCCAGCTGTCCATGTGTCCTTGGGCAAGACTCCCGCAGGCTCTGTGCAAATGTATCAATTGATTTGTGATTAATTGAATTACAAATAGTATAATTGTCATAAGCTAAAACACGGATGCAAACCGACTTCTTGTCTGTGGTGGCTTGAGTCCCAGGGCGTAGGTTTGCATATGGTCCATCGGGACTAGTCACGACAAAAGTGTGCACGATATATTTGCAAACTCACTCGTATCTGTAGTAGTATAGAAACTTGGAAACAGATGTTTCACTCTTCTTGTATAATACTATGTTCGTCGCCCAGTTAAAAATCCATTTCCTTGTTTTCCAATGCGCCCTCAAGACTACGAGACGAGACGCTGTCATTTAATTTAAAGTGGCGCGTCAGAAGCACGACGTGAATCGTAAATGCAGAATGAGAGCTGGCAGTAGTCTGACACGGTAAGCTACTAAAACACGCCAGGAAATAATAACGCCTCATATTAGTATTTCGTTTGGTCTCAGCATTGATAGTGTTGACCTTTTTGTGCTTTGTAGATAGAAAAATGCCACCCAAAAAGAAAAGAGATATACAAAGTGTTTTCACCCAGAGGTGCTATCAAGAAGCCCAGGTCGTTGTTAGTTAGCTAGTAGTAGGCTAACTATTGTTTAAATGCATTCAGGAAACTCAGAAATCCAGTGCAGATGTACTTCAGCTTGAGGAAGCAGCAGCTGGACCATCAGGCTTCAGGTGAGGTCTTCATGGCATTTTGTTAAGAATGACCTGGCATTAGCAATGACCTTGACCTTATGTCAGCGTTGCACCCTTAAAACGAACTGTCCACAAACACGTCCTTCTTCGGTTTGCAACTTTCATTAAAACAAGTCGAGTTAAACACAAGCACATGTTTTGGTCTCCAGCTTGCATACTGCACGTCTTCCAGCTCCTCTCTTAAAGAGACAGCGCTCTCTTAAAGAGACAGCGCTCTCATCTGTAGGGTCAATACAATACTGTCTTTCCTTCACAGTCACTATGTGTACATGTAATCAATGTTCTCAAACATTGGAACAACAACATATGAATTAACTTAAACACACATTTAAAATAAATTATTAGAAATGGACCCAGTCGTATTAAATCAGTAAGACATATGAAATAACATATTTCAGGGCGCTACACCAGCACTTTTGGATTGTGAATCATGTGATGTTGAATAAAAAAAACAAGACTGTTCCATAAAACCTGAACCTATTACCTAAATATTCTAAATTGCTTTCAAAATAAATACATTATTCATGACGGCATTATTTTGAAATGCATTCAGGAAACTCAGAAAATCAGTGCAGGTTTAGGTGTAGTGCAGGTTTAGGAAGCAGCAGTGTATTTTTTTATTTCTTTTGTCTTTTTTCACTGCACAACTGGGGGGGGGGGGCAGTGTCCCCACCAATGCTGAGACCAAACTACGCCCTTGCTTGAGTCCCTTTCAGTCCAGTTCATGTTCTCTAATGGAAAGTTTGACATGAATTTTGAAATGTCCTCGGAGGTCTTTAAATTACACTCCAGAGGACGAAACAGAGATAAAGGCGGCCTTGTGCCAAAACCCATCGGCACATTTGACAGCCTATTGATTGCAAGTCAATTTTGCCAAAAGATCAACACGTGGAGTGATGCAGTTTTTGTCCTCTGGAGTGATGCCTTCTTTCATGACTGGAAAATAAAGACATTGCTGCTTTTATCAGAAAATCCTCCGATACAGCCTCAGATGCTTGATGGGGTATCACATGTTTATCATGATGCATTCTTCCTTATGCTAAGGCTGTTTCCATGTGATGATACCTTTCAGAGAATGAATAACTGTGTACGTCAGCACTATCCATGTGTGTGGCGACAGGAAGCACAGAGTCAGTACACACGCCACACATTAGTGAGTAACAGATGAAGAGTTGAGCGCTCCACATCCCACATGACAACAAGTAAAAACACAATCTTTCATCTGCCTCGTAATCACACATTTCAGACTTCTACACACCCTGAATATTCAGCGCCAGTCCCTTACCTCCGGATCGGGTTGGGAAGGGAGTGAAACAAAAGGGTAAATGATTACATTTAAAAATAATTAACAGATGGGCACAGGCTGGGGAGAGGGGGGGAATATGATTTTCTACAAATGATTGCATTCTCTCTCCCCTTTGGTGTGAAAAGTAGAATCAAGAACACTTTTAAATAATTTGTTCAATTTGTTCCACAGCCAAAGAAATGCGGCTAGCTGGAAATTCAGATTCATTAAAACTTAATTAATATGCATCATTATGTAAATGAGGTTGCAGTTAATGAGTTCTTAAAAGAAGCCTTCCTTAATTAGTTCACTTTTAATGGCATCATCATTTATCTTTTTTCTTTGAAGCAGAATGACGGCACGGAAGTAGCCGCTCCCAAAAGTACTCCAAATTTTGCATTTTTTAATTATTCTTATTTTCTTAATTTTTATATGATTAAGAATACATTTACGATACTAAGTAAATGAGGGGAAACTTTAACTCCCTTGCTTAATTTGAAGTGAAACAGTGTCTCCACCCTGCTGTACCTGGCTGGTAATGCTGGAAATAACTGTGGGATTAAATACCATTTTTGTTTATTAGTCCACCATTTCTCATTTGACATGATGCAACATCTGGGCTTGTGCAGCATGTCTGACACCGGCATATGGAAAGGCTCCATCTCTACCTGCGACAGAGTGAGCGTAACATCTCCCTCCCAGCAGTGAAGGTGAGGGCCAGGGCGCGAGGCCTCCGCTCTGCTTCATCTTGTCAGAGCTTACCTCCACTCCTAATTGATAACCGCTGGCATTTGATCTGAAGGCGTTCAAACAGCCAGTCTATCTTTGTGCCTCCAATAAGACGAACCATCTGTTGTTGCCCAGCCCGCCGTTCATTAAATCTAATTTCCTTCAGCAGAAATAAGGTTTTAATTGTACATCTCGCGCGCGGGGTTACCGTGAGCTGAGAGTAATGGGTTTCTTAGCGAGATGGGAGGGCTGCAGACTGTAAGGGGGATATGGAGAGATGGATGGAAGGCCGATTGATTTAGATTGTGGAAATCTGTTTTCGCTCACTGAGGTACTTCTTCACCAGGGAATGTCGCAGAGGATTGCAGCGGGACAATATACAGCCAGCGTGATTGTTAGCAGCAGAGCGTCTTATTGGCAGGTGACAAAAGGGAAAGCACAACTTTGATACATGAGGGGAGGTTTACATCAGCATTGCAATGCATTAAGTGGCTCATTCATCATTCATCTCAAAGTCTTACTTTCTGCAGCATATTTGCAACATGACATCAGCCTGAAGAGTTTTTGCTAAAATTAGGCTTCCAGGGCTGAAAACACCACGTCTTTGATTTTTTATTTTTGGGAATATTGGATTTAAAGTTACACATGGAATTTGTAAAAGGTATATATAGTTTTTAGACTCAGTGTCTTTAAAGTCGAAGAGATAAACACTGCTTTAAAAGGAGCACTGAAATAATTAGTCAGTAAAGACCAAATAAATCAGCATCTATTCTGGTGATCCATTCATTGTTTGAGTCATTTGTCAAGGAAAACATGCCAAGCGTTCTCGGTTTCCGTCTATTTAAATATGAGGATATCCCGAATATATTTTGGGTTTTCTGCCGTTGTACACTAAACATTTAGTTTTGCATTTCAGTGAAGTTGGAGATCTCGTGAGCGACATATTTTGAAAAGGAATGAGCTGAATCAGTGCAGCAGAGGCAGAGATATTGTGTTGCTCATTCTGCAGCTCTCTTGATGCCACAGATTAAAGGGCCAGTTTGTAACACAGCCGTTCTGCAACAAATGATGAAATTATCATACTGTCATCCTTATGACTCCGGCTGTGTGGTCATATTACTTTTTTATTTTATTCCTCCTTTATTCTCATGTGAATCATCCATTACTGGTGTATTAATAATTAACAAACACTTGATAATATAAAAAAATGAAATCATATATCCTGACATGTCTTAGATATTCATGAACAGTTTTAAATCCACATGTGGGATATGCAGATTTGTAGAGTTACATAAAAAAAGGCATGTGTGTTGCCCTTTAAGGGTCTGTTTATAGCTTTATTTATATACTTACAGCAATGTCATATAAAGCATTCATTACTGCTTGGAGTTGTACTTGACACTTAAAAAATGAGCTCATATTTGTTACATTGTACATATTGTGTTGATAACAAAGTGTTGCACTGCTTGTGAATTCTGGGGGAGTAACAGAGTTTTCATGTTTCTTCCAGTTTACGAGAATATTACAGTATTTCTGTGGTTGCTGCCCAACCAGGGTGCCCAGTGTCAAATGAAAACGTTCAAGCACCACAGGCCATCTATTGAGCCGTCAAGTAATAAGAGCATGACTCAGTTGAACTTATTTCATGAAAAATCCGATTGCACTGGCTCTTAAAAGAAGATATCCAATTAGTAATCTCCCATTTCATGTTATTCTAATCGTACTGTTTCAACTGCCGATAAGTATGAATTTTTCATATTCCAAAAATCCAGACTACCTGTGAACTGTAAGCCCCGTTCCCTCGTGTTATCCTCCATATGGAGTATTTTAGAGACATGAGTAGCATGTGATGTATGGAGAGGCAGTGGGTATATGCAGATGACACTAAGGCCATTCGCTATGTGATTCTGCCGCCCACCACCCTCCTCAGTCTGCCAGCACCCTGACACAGTTCCAACAAGGAGATATAAATAAGACCTGCTCTTGCTACTCGTTTCACTGGCCAACTCCACCATTACACTTTTTTTCCCTTCTTTTTTCGAACAAATACTTTTTTTTTGTCTATCCAATACCAACTTAGCTGAGAGTGTTGTCTTCCTTTGTGATAAAAGAGTTGTTTGCATGACCCTCGTCGATGGCTTTAGCAAACTATTTTAATTGCCATCTGTGCAAAAAAATGTACCTGGCGTGGTAACCAATGAAAGAACATTTAGTCAGCCCACAGGAAAAGGAAATAGCATTGGCTGTGCTGAGTTGGTGAAGGCGTAATGTACCAAGTCTCTAATTTCTTAGAAAGAAAAACCAAGGGAAAGGACCACATACTGCCCTGCTTCAAAATGCACATGCCCTCGTGTTACAGGGCTCACATCTATCCTTCCAATTGGCAGAATTAGCCAAATATTGTAAACCGGCAGATGATTGATTGGCTTGAGATCAAGTTTTGTTCACCATACAATCTAATTGAGACGTTATCTTATTTTCTTACCCCCAAAAACACGGGCAAGATGAGGCTGATTTAGGACAATCATCAAGCTCAGAGATATCTATTTCTCCATCCCTGTCATTACCAAAGACAGTTCCTGTATTTATTGTTCAAGGGCATACAATAGCAGTCCAAATGCATGAACCAGATCAGGGTTTTGTCTTCCTGAGATGACCTGATCCTCATGGCCCTGGGTCAGAATAAGGCTGAATACCATACGGTGGAAGTCACACAGCACCTGCAACACTGGGTTTCGCCATAAACCGGCAGTAGAGTATTCCAGCCTGTGTGGATATTAACTCCATCACCATGAGAGCAAAGCTGTCTACAGCTGGGTGGATGTGCTAAACTCATTGTGTCACACACTGTGCCCCACAGAGTGTGACAAAAGAGATGTCCGCCAGCCATGTGGCGGTCCCTCTGCGACTACTCCACAGGAGAAAACACAGAGGTGCTTTGGCCGTGAGTCAGTTCTGATGACCATCCCTCCCTCTCTGCATCAGCATTCAGGAAGAGAATCTCACGGTCATCCCTGTGGCACCAAAGACGCACAAGCACAGCAGGGTTCCCGACCACAGCGCCGCTGCTGGAGGGACCGCTGGCCGCTCCTCTGAGACACACCGTCACAGCTGGACGTGTGACCACACCGTGCAGGCTGTGGGCCCGGCCGCTAGAACTTGATCGCTTGGCACGGCTTACGCAGGGAGATGGTCCGTTTTCAGCTCTGGTGTGTTTAGAGACCACATTTCATGTCCTTTGCCTTGCACTTTTACCTAACTTCAAACATTTGTCGGTAACAATTTGGCCCCATCAGCATTTGAAGCATACGCCGCTCTTAGAGGGCGAAGCCTTTACGAAAAAGAACATTAGTTCCGTATTGCATCTCGTGTGTAGGCATCGCCCTCTGATCTGAGGCCCCACTTGCTATGACATCATGAGAAATGCTCGTTTAAAGTGAGAGCAGGACTACAGTCGCACAGCTGTTATATATTGCAAGTATGGCGGTAAGAGCCGGAGTACGGAAAAAAATCTTCACATACATTTTTAGATATATCGACAGCTCTTACAGAGCTATGCATATACTTATATATATATAGTTATAACAAACTTACTGCCACTGACAACCACAGTGTAGATTATCTGGAGTTGACCCTGTAATACATGGTATCTGTATGTTCAGTTGACTATGTGATGGCAGTTTACAAGCAAGTTACCTGAATGGATTCAAGTGTAATCAATAATATCAATATGTGCTGCGTTCCCTTTGGCTCTAGTACTGTGATGGAACACTCTTTCTACAAAGCCACCGTTCATGTTAAAGTGACATCTGTGCTTTCCTGCTATGAGAAATCCAAATGTCTTCTGGGAAAAAAGGTCCAAAAAGGCAGAAGAGTCATTAAGTCAACCAACCAACTCAGCGATATGAGTTACACATCAATACCTACCCGACCTGAAGTTAACTAACATGAGTCATACCATAGCAGCTCAATCTGAATGTTGTCCTGAATGAAGTGGTAAGGATGCATTTGATTACTTCTGGAGTTTGCAGTCCTCAAAGCAAGACTGTGTTGCCTCTTCGTTCAAAAGTCCCAGCCTTCCTTTAAAATCAATTAAAACACTAATGCCGACAAAAAATAAAGTAAGCAAATAAGAACGTGTGTTAAGCGTTTGTGGCAGTGGGTGACTGGATGTGTTCCTAATTGCACAGATGTAATCTAATTATGCTTTGAAACCTTGTCTTCCTGGACTAACAGCAGAAAACATCATCAAGCGACCTGTTTATGTGTTTCATGTAAATCAATGTGATGGCGATGGAAACAAGCCCTGCAGCGCGCGGCCACAATGGAGACGATCAACAAGCCGATGTGACATGTGTGCGTTACCCCGGTGCCTCGCTCCGCTCAGACTTACATTTGTATCCAGATTAGCATAGATGTCCGTTTAGCGTGCGACACTTGATCTATCTCTCTCCTCTAGTGCTGGTTGGACAGACATAAGCAGAGGTGACATGCTGCCCCGGAGAGGGAGACAGAGAGAAACACAGAGCGGGGAGAGGAGGAGGAGGAGGAGGAGGAGGAGGAAGAGGTGAAGTCTGTCCCAGACCGCCGGCCCCGAGCAGAACAGACAGGCCTGGAACAAGGAGAGGCAGCAATTAGGCTGCTGAGGGGAGAGGGAGGTGTGTGTGTTTGTGCTGGATGTTTTTTGACAGTTTAGCAGATGTGATGTCCGATGTTGGGCCAGGCCGTTTAGCGACGCCCCTCCGCATTAGCAGCAGGACAGCCAGGATGAAGTGATGGACTTTAGCACGTTGTTGTTGCCACGCTCCTCTGTCGCCTCTCGGATGACGCGGTGGGGGAAGGAAACACATTTTAATGTTGGACTGGAATGTGTTGCTGCTAGAGAAGGTTGTTTGTGATGGGAGGACAAAAGGAGAAAACCCTTGATTAAAAAAAGCCTCATGCTCATTCATTTCTGTGGAATATTAATTAATCAGAGTTGGGCAAGTTACTTCAGTATGTAATATATTATATAATAGCTACTTTCATTTAGAAGTGACAGTATCACAGTCTGTGTAGAATAATGGGTTAATACTTTAATTACTTTAACAAAAATAACGTAAGAAATACCATATGTACTGTGGGGTCATGATCACAAGTGGAAGAAGTAAACATAGCAATACAACGATGAAGTAAAGGTTCTGCATCTATAATCCTACATTACAGAATTACAGACATAGTTTTATCTAAACCTACTTAAAGAATAAAAAGCAAAAGTTCTTGTTCCACAGTAAAAAAAGCCAGAGCTAGGGCTCCCTGCTACAGGTCACAAGATACACCTGACGGGTCTCAGGTCCAGGTCTCCCTCGGCAAACACTCACATGCCCATATGGACATTCACTATTGGTTGCTGCAATCACTGTCTTTTTTCCATCGTTTTGATACGATGACCCAGCAGTCTGAGTCAGCCACATCTACTGGGTTAAAGTGTGTACGATCTGGCAAAAATGTTACAGCGAATGTAGGAACATTATCAGCAGAATGTAAAGCGGTTACAGTGTTGACTTTACGTCAAAGATGTCTATGTATCGTGTTGCAGAGGTATCTACTGCAGTGAGCACGCTAACCAGCGAGCTCGGCCCGTCCTGTGTGTAGTACCACTTGTACCTTGAGAGGCGATAGTGAGTCACTGCAGCATCCAGTCTGTCCTCTGTTCAACATGAGAGGACGAAGAAGAGCTGCCCCGAGGGCTGCTGATTTAATAGTTTGTTTATTGGATCATATCCAAAGAGGCAGAAACCAGAAAATGACTCTCGCCTCGTCCTCCACTGGGTCTTCTGCATCTAGATTGTGTGGACCAGCAGCAGAGGTGAAATGCTGCTTGTGGTTACATTTTACATTTTAAATAGAGCACCAACATTTCCTTCATATTGAAAATACTGTTAGTGTTGATATAATATGTCTTAAAATGTGTATTCTCTCTCCTGACCACCAGGGGGCAACTCCTCTGATTGTATAGAAGTATATGCTTCATGTGTTAAAGCTGCATTCTCGCTCCTGACCAACAGGGGGTGACTCCTCTGGTTGTATAGAAGTCTATATAAATGACTCTACTTCTCTCTTGATGTATTCCCTCAGTAAACATTGTAAACATGAGTTTATGTCTCAATCTCTAGTTTCAAGTCTTCTTCAATACAGCATGATGTTCATTTAGTAGATTATGGTCATTTAGAGTCAAACAGACCATAAAGCGGGTATGCTTTAGGCCGGGGCTACAAGGTGATTGAGAGGTTGATGCTGCTTCCAGAGAGGTATACGGCCTCCGCATTCCCAATATGGTAACTCCCGTCCACCGCTGACAAAAAGTCTGGATGGCAACGGCCATAATCCAAGATGGCGACGCAAAATCACCAAACTCAAGGCTTCATAACGGCAGTCAACAAACCAATTGGTGTGATCACGATGACTAGTTCCACTTTTTATATACAGTCTATTGGTCAGACAGATGGAGACAAATTGAATATTGTATATTTGAAATATTTTTTCTCTTTTTCTTTGTCAAGTCTCGATGGCAGTGGCATTCAAAAGCTGCAATTTCGTTGCTGTTTTGTCTGTTCACATATTTCATCTTTCCTGCTAGTTTAACAGTAGAGATTAGTGGTGTAACGCACCACTGTCCATCCGTGATCCGTACGGATCCTCCCTCACGGTTCAGCACGCATGGGAACCGTGGATTAATGACAGTTTAACGGTCATAGTGTGAAATAAAGTTTTACTTATAATCGTTATCAGTCAATATTGATTATAAATATGCGATCAGAACGTTGACATGTATACTAGTCGCCGATCTCTGATGATGGTATACTGTGAACAACAAATCTGTGTTGAAATCAACAGGAGGAGAGCAAGTAACGGCGGTAGCATCGCTAACGGTTTACGTACGGAGGTTCCATTCAGTTTAATTGTGATGCATTCAGGTTCTGTAAGGTGGGTTAGTGCAAATTAAAACGTTATCACGATGTGTTCTTATGTAATCTTATAAAATGTATTTTAAGGGGGGAAACTTGAATAAATCCAGTTGTTTGAAGGAGAGTTTATCACATTAATATAAAATAGATATTAGATATGAATTATGAGCTTTTAAACGTCCCAACACGAGCTCTAAACAGCTTATATTACATAATTAAAACTAAAACTAAACATTGTATCATAAAAATGTAAATCTTTTATTTCCAAGTTATTTGAATAGTTTTTTTATGCACACAAAAAACACTACACATGAAAAAGGATAACATTTTTGAATGTTTGATTGTCTACACTGGCTTCAGAGGAATACAAACAAAATTATCAAGCCTTGTGGACCAGCTACAAAACAAAACAACAGCAACAATCTATATCTACTGATATACTGATATGGATTATACTGATATGGATTATCAATGATCGGCAAAAAAGCTTTATCTGGAAACTGTTAACGTCATATCAGGGGTCGGAGTCAAGGGGAGAGGGAGCAAATGAACCATGAGTGTTAGGATCCGTTGCTCCACCAGTAAAGACAACAGAAAGGTTTGCTGAATTCAGTCCACACTGTTCGCACACTTCTGTAAGGATGTGGTAGACAAATAGAAAGCATGTTTTTCTTGAGCCACAGCTCCTTGTCCTTGTGAGACAATAGTGTCCATCGCAAACCCCTCAAAGATCAAACACAGTGGAGACTTTATATGCATTGTGTCACTTTTCCAGTGGAAACAGTACATGCACTGTAACAAGATTACTGTAGAATGTACTGTAACTAGCTGGCAGCAATTAGCAAGTAAGTAGCTGTAGTATATTTCACAGTATGCTTACTGTAAAATGAACCACAGTACCTATGGAATACTGTAGTCATTTTTAACGTAATAATCCCAGTACTGTCATTGTTATTACAGTAGTAAATACTGTACTTGTCATCACAGTAACCATGTACAGTTTACAGCAAATCCTAGATTACTGTAACATGCATCACTGTATTCATTTTAATACTGTAGATGGATAACAGTAAAATAATTATATACTGTAAAATGAAGACACCGTTTTTTTGAACAAAGGTCATTTATTTTATATAATATTAATATTTAATATTTCAACATTTTAAATAAAACATTTACATTTAGTTTTTAGTTTGTAAAAAAAAAAAGTAAACAACAACATTTTTTTATGGTATTCTTGAACATACAACATTTTAAATGTTCCTCTTTCTTCAAGTTACTATGAAAATGTAAACATGTTTTAAAGTAATTTTACAGTAAAATTCAAGGACTGGAAGCAATAAAATATTCAGGTCAAGGGGGAAATCTATAAAAAACAATTTGAACTGAAAAAAGTAATCGTAGTACAATAAAATGTCCATGACTGACTTTATTGTTACTGTATTGAACTGGAATCCTCTCCTTGGGCGGTCGTCTTCTCCATGAACTGGAGTCTCTTCCTGAACTGGAGTCTTCTTCCTGGGCAGGAGTCCTCTTCCCTGCAGTGGAAGGACAGAGAGACATTGGTTATCGATTCCCATTAGAAATACCACAATATGTTTCTACTCTGACGATGTCAGCCTACGTTGTGTTTTGTCTGGTACTGGGATCTTACCAACATGATGAGCCTTGAGGCTCAGTAGGGACACCTGGGCCTCAACATCAGCCTGGTGGAGGTTTCCTGCAACACAAAATAAACAGACAATAGTACCGTATTTATGAGGAGAGACATGAAAGAAACCCGTACTTTGATGTTCCCGGTGTATTTAGGGGGAAAGTGAGAAGATAAGCATTGTTTAGTCTGGAAGGTGTGGTTCACGTGGGGGGATGGGCACATGAAGCAGGACAGAGATGGTTCCATAACAAACACCTGCTTTTTTGGTTTGAAGTTTGAAATGTGTACAACTTTATATATGGGGCTGTGAACAGGTGTGTGTGTGTGTGTGTGTGTGTGTGTGTGTGTGTGTGTGTGTGTGTGTGTGTGTGTGTGTGTGTGTGTGCGTGTGCGCGTGTGTGTGTGTGTGTGTGTATGAGTGTGAGAGAGTGGGGGGGAGAATATGATCAGCAATTGTATATGTTCAAATGCCTAGTGTGGAGGATATCATAAGGTCTTGAGGCAGTCTGATGTAAAACACAATATTTGTGATTGATTAAAGTTGTAAATCGGTCAGATTAGACCCGGACGACAGGAGATTTAAGCTAGCAGCAACGTATCAACGTTATACCAGCTGTTGCAGTCTGCCCTACCATGTAGCGTTAGCTCAGAAAACACACGCATGTTGTGCTGTGTAAAAGTCTGACCTGTCTGACCTGTTGTGGCGTTGTGGTTCACTCACAACGTTCTGGTTCACCTTCACTGGTGCTCGGTAACGTTACTCGTGCCACGTTGTGCCGCACGGTAGCTAGCAAGAGAGAAAAGAGTCAAAACCTCTCCATGGAGCTAGCCTTAGCTAACGAGCAGCAACACACACACACACACGGTGACGGCCCCACACATAAACGATTCCAAGTCATTTACACGTTACACTAAACGCATGCCATGTATCAACTATATGAAACCAAATGATTTAAATCACAATTTAAAGTGCTAATACTATATTTTGGTAATATTAGTAACACTAACGTTAGCTTACTAGTGAAGGAAAGTGTGTCCCTACTCCCCTCTTTAAGTCACGTAGAGTTACACGGTAACTTTACTTGAGAAGACTGTGCTGTCTGTAATTAATGTACAGTTGCAAAATGCCTGGCAAAAAGGAAATATGAAGGAATAATAATGAGCTTCGTTACCTTGCTGTTGCTGAAGTTGAAGTGAGGACGGGTCAGAAAAGTTGTAGCTTTTGCTCCAAAATTGTGTCGAGAGAAGCTTCTCCTTCCTCTCCTCTTCGAGAGAAGCAAGTGTCCATCGGCACACAACGTTATAGTCTACTGTCATCTTTTGTGTAACACAACGGAGGATAACAATGTCGCTTTCCCCTCTGTCTGAGCGACAGCTAAACCTAACATCCGTGTTGAAAATAATGTTAAAAAGGATTATGGTGTATTCCCGCTCAAAATTACTGTATTGTGATTCACAGCAACATTTATTTACAGTAAGATTCACCCGGGAATGGATTTTGACCATGATGCATTGCAGATCTACAGCAACATGCTGTATAGGAGTTCTAGAGTAAGAATATGGCCAGTAACTTGTTACAGTGTGCTCAACATGTGCTTCAATGTGTGTACGTGAGTAAAAATATATAATCACCAATCAACCAGCGGCCAACTGCATAATTAAAAAAAAATCTTCAACTCTACATTTTTGTCTGGATTTGAACCCCCTGCTGTGCAAATGCTGTGTTTATTTTGGATCGACCTCCTCCTCAGAAGTTTTTCTGACTGACGCCATCTACTTTCAAAGCAGTCCTGTTCATTCACTCACTCAACCCTCACATGTGTATTCACTACAAAACATGCTGGCGAAGCATGTTTTCTTTAAACAATCGACAAAACTCAGGTTTCATCATTTTCATGACTGTCAGATTATCCCGGTTCGCTTAAACCAGATCCTGTAAAGAACATTACATTAAATTCATCTCAGCGCAACTAGGAAGTCATGAGTGATTCGTCTGAGACCAAACGCCGCTAAACTGCTGTGTGCAAGATCCAAGATGGGGAGCATTTCGATTGACTCTCAACGGCTCTCACTGTGGTGATGCCGAGCCAGCGGCTCACAGCTACCAGCGCTAACAGCGCTAACAGCGCAAAATACTGCAAAAGTGCTGACAGACCTGAGGGGGAACCGGGGGGCTACACTTCAAAAACAGAGCTGTCGGGCGTTATCAGCTAACCAGTGGGGCACGCTCACATGCACTAAAAGGCACGCTCACATGCACTCACATGCACTAAAAGGCACGCTCACATGCACTCACATGCACTAAAAGCAGGCGTGACTGGTGTGATTGTCACCAAAGCAAGCAGGAGCCTCATAACAACAGTAACTTCATCCATCACTCCATTGTGTCTTCACATGGCCAATGGGTGTTTGCTGCTATATTTATGCTCTGCATGTGGAATGGAGCTCCTTTAAGGTCTCATCAACATCTTTAAACAAGGAGGAAGCGTGTTGAGGTCCAGCGTTTTGCCTCCTCCCCTCTGACTTTACGCATTCCAGCAGCTTCACTTCCAGTTGCACGTCTGCAGTTGGCGTGTCAGCAGTTGGCTGGGCGTGTTGCAGGCTGTATTTAGAGCAGCCGAGCGGTCCTGGCCCCCCTTTGTTTTGAGCTTGATGAGGAGGAAACCCTGCTAAGCTGCGAAGAGTTCTCATCATCACCCTGCGTCTCCGCCAAGCTGCTCAGCCCCGCGCAGAGCCGGGTGGAGACGTGCTGCTGATTGACAGGATAAGAAGATGCCTCCGCGGAGAGCAGAGATCTCTATCCCGCTCCACTGGGCCTCCGTCCTGCTCTGGGAGGGGAGGGGCTTCTGGGAGCAGGGGCTTCTGGGAGCCCTGCGGCAGGTCACTGAGGAGAGGGTCAAAGACGTAGACGCACTAACGTCTGTGCCAACAGACATTCAGACATGCCTTAAATGTTCTGAATCTTTTACAGAGAGATATATATATATATATATATATATATATATATATATATATATATATCAATAGCACACAGTATAAATCAAGTTCATGAGGAAAAGTTCTTTACCAAAATGTCAAAAGATAAATGATGTGTTATCGACAAGATATAATCACAGCAAAGTAAAAGGCTTAATGTGTTGACATTATTTCTAATGCATTAATATGCAAATAGCATAATATGTGTGGTGTTGTACCCTGTTTTTATCGACAACATATCATTTACATGTGTAAATTAAAGTTGCTACAGCTGTCAGAAGAGGAAACAGTAAAATACAAGTACATCAAATGTGTCTGTAACTGCAGCACTAAATGTACTCCATTACTTTCCACCTCTCATCATCACAGTGAGTATATTAAAACCATTATATCGGTATTTCATATTCTGGGAATTTGGGATGTTTTTCAGCCACCGGGAGAGATTTTACATTCTAGAAGGAAACTCTTTGGTGATTCCAGTGTTTTAAAATGGGGCATATTTGACTTTGACTGCCTTTAAGCCACAATGTTAAAGACATGCTTTGAGATGTGACAGCATTTAGGAAAAGGGGCCAAAGCCTTTGAGGCCCACTGGTAGAAAAATAAAGTCTTTACCTCTAAGATTTGGTAACTCCTTGTATCAACTCTTTATCCTCAAATACTTTGCTAATATATTTCCTTTTTTTGGAATATCTAAAATTGATTTAACAAATAATCCTGATGGGTTGAGAACATTTTGTTTTTTAAGCAAAATAAACCTGTTAAAATCCATGGGATGAGATGGAAAATGCATTGCCCCTATTCTGAAAATAAATATTATTTTAATATGTTTTAGGAAAGCCGCGAAGGAAAGTTCACATTTTGGAGATAGGTGGCTTTGAGAGGACGTTACGCTGCTTCTCAAGCCAACGAGCCGTCCTCCAAAGCCGACGTTACGGCTGATTTACTGGTCACTGGAACGCAGAAGTCATCCGTGAATAATGGGATCAATCCACTTATTCCACGGAGCACATTAACACAAGGAAGAGATGAACTGAGACCTCAAAGCAGGCCAGAGAGGCTGGAGCTGGATGGAGATCATTATAATTACCACGATATGTCATATGATTCATAAACACTAGTTTGTCACAACTTACTTTGTGGAACAAAGAGAAGGCAGCAGCATTACAAACTCCCATGCTCATAACAGGCATCAAGTTATGCATGTTACTTCACTTCGACTGAAAAAGTTGTGAAAATAAAACGTGCATCCACAACCAGTGTCAAACTGCTGTTTTTCCCTCTTTCTCTATAACGTTCTGCATCAACAAAGCAATTTGTTTCCCCGGAGTGTGCTAATTTCTAGATTTCACAGTGCCAGGTGTTACGGCTGCCAGTCATTACATGAAAATCAGCAAAACCTTAACCACGGTGCTTATCCTCGCCACAAAACGCGCCCGGCTGAATTCTCTCTGATTTTCGGGCGAGGGTGAGGGGGGGGAGGCAGGAAAGGAGGTTAAGTTCCTAAGTGCATGTTCTCTTATTTGTGTTTTACTTTGACAAGCGAACAGTCTGACTGACAGCTCTCCTGCTTCCACGCTCTCTGCTGATTTTTTTTTTTTGCCTCAGACAAAGATCTGTGTTGTTTGATACTATTTTTTTTTGCATCGACGACTAACTGTGCAAGCCAATGCAATTTGCTGGTAATTTGGGGAGAATCCATCAATTAGGGAGATGCAGTGCAACATAGAATACGGAGTGAAGGGGGAGGAAGGAGACGTGAGCGGGTGAGAGCGGGTGAGAGCGGGTAGCGGCCGATCAGACTTCACAGGTATGTGTGGTTGACCTGCAGTCTGCAGCCGCATGAAGGAACACACGGCACGTTGCAACAACACTCCACTAACAGCAGCTGCACACCAGGTCAAGGCGTTTCCTGTAAATGATAAAGATCCCACTACTGTTACAGAAAGAGAGGGCAGAAAGGTAACCTGTGCATTTTATAAATAACATGTAAGTGAATTAAATTATATTTATGTATTTGATCTTATAAACCATACTCAGTGCACACTGCTGTGAATGTTGATTTGTATCTTATAATATATTCTATTTTATATATCCTCATCCTCAAAACAGCCCCTATCACATGCAATGTAAATATTGTATTTTCCTCAGAAGTGCTGCTGTAAATTATTAATATTTAATGGAGCTTTTTTTTCAAGTATTGGAGGGAATACTGTGCTTTTTTCTTTTTTTTTTCTTTTTTTACACGCTGGTATTATGTGATTTATTTCAGGGCGCCTGGAAATAATTGTGCGCTCAAGATGTGTTGAGATATATTTAGAGCTGGTAATATTTGGCATTAATTATGCACATGTATGTTAAACTAATTAAATCAATCAGCTACAGACATAACCGAAGAAGAGAGCCATAAACTGTGTGTGTGTGTGTGTGTGTGTGTGTGTGTGTGTGTGTGTGTGTGTGTGTGTGTGTGTGTGTGTGCGTGTGTGTGTGTGTGTGTGAGAGAGACAATCAGAGTGTGTGTCGTGATGAAATGATCAACCTTACTGACACTCTAAAGGTTGTATTTTCTCTCGTTGAATCGTGTATTTCTTTCATACACAGAAAACCATAAAACGAGTGTTGTTTTTGCAGATTATGAAAATTATTCTATTGTTTTTCCTTCTTTCTGTTTCTTTGTTTTCAAAGTTATTTTTTCTGCTTTATTTATTCCTCTCATTATTCACGTATGATAAGTGAACGCATCATTTGAAAACAAAGTAATTTATTTTAAGGAAAATCCACACTTGATAAATTATTTAAGGCTGCAGGGATTATCAGTGTGATGTGTCTATACGTACGTGTGTGTGTGTGTGTGTGTGGGGGGGGGGGGGGGCTGCAGGCAGGAGTTGCATTCAACACTTCTGATGTTAAATAAGGAGACGCTCGCTGCGAACGCTCCACGCCCGAATAATTGGTGACTTCCTCCACTCTGACGCACTGTTATTCAAATCTGGCCTTTGTTGGCCTTGTTTACAGCGCTGTTAATTGGGGGGAGCGACCCCCCCCAACCCGCACACACACACACACACACACACACACACACACACACACACACACACACACACAAACACACACACACCAGTCGAGTGGACGTTTCCGTGTGTTTTCATGTGTCTGTTTGTGACTTTATCCGCCTTCGCTCCCTCACTCTTCCCTCTGGAGTTCCGCATGCGGAGCCGCGCCTCACAGCTGCAGCACGTCGTCGCCTGACGAGGAAGCTTTTCTTTTAAGTGATTTAGATCAATTGAGGATTCAGATGTATGATGATAATTACATTGTGGAGAAAAATCATTCTTCCATAGGTAGCTACAGTATGATGAATGTACAGCCAAACAGCCAACATCTGCTGCTACCTTTGGTTTTTATTGTGCATATTTAATGCACTTGTAAATGCATAATTCATTCATTCTAATGAAAATCAATACTTATCTTCAACAGCAATTTAAGCAATTACATTTGAAGCAAAGTTCTCTTTGGTTGTAGTCTGAAGCTTTTTTTTTATTCAGTTATTAATGGAGTTAAAGTTAAAAAGAAAACTTTTTGTAGTTTTTCATTCAGCAGTAAAGTTGCAGCGGGATAGAAACACACTCAAAGAAAGTGAGGGTGAAAGACGGGAAACGTGTGCTACTTTCTCTTTCCACTGTCTGTGCAGCTGAGGTGAGGAAGAGGAGCGGGATGAAGGTGGGGGACAGGGGGAGGGCAGCCTGCCATCCTTCCTGTCAGCATCTTCCTGCTCGCTTCAACCGTCTCCCCTCTGGTAGCCACGCCTCCGACGTTGCCAGGCCACAGGCGCCGGTGGGTGGGCGAGGCGGGGAGCCGCGCAGGAAACAGGAAATCGCGAGAGAGAGAGAGAGGAAGCCATGGGGGTGAGAGGCGGCGGCGGCCATGACGTGTCACAGCTGCCACAGTCGCTCTGAGAGAATGACAGAGAGAGAATGGGAAGCTTGGGTGGCTTCGCCTGGCAGGCTTAGTGTCCCAATTACCTCCCCGTAAACAAAGGAGGAAGTTTTGCCGCATCGCTCAAGCTCTCCTTCCTCACCTCCCCAACACGCTCACATCCCCACCGCCACCTCCGCCGCTGCAGCCCAGCGAGAGCTTCCTCTCTCCCTCTTTTGCCATCAGATAAGAGGTGTTCAAACGTGCCGCAGCCCCCGCTATGATAGCACAAGGTGTCACCTATGAAAGGCGCCGTCCCCGCTGAATACGCTCGCGTCGATGAAAGGTCGGCAGAAACTCGGGTTCACACGCGCCGCCCTGTTTCTTGTCTCGCTGCCTCCTCTTGTCTTCTTGTTTGTTTGAAGCTCACGACTGCCTGCTGCACCGAGGACTGCGCTGAAACCGTCTGAGCGCGCGGCTTCACGCGGGTTCCTGAAAGGTGGAGAAGGATGTGGCGTGTGCTACAGTACGTCAACCGTCGCCTCATTCTGTCTGTATGCACAGGTCAGGGGTCAATCTGGCTTTTGTTTTACACGAGGTCCATCTGAACACACGGAAACTTGTCCTCTTCCACAGTCAAATCATTTAAATGATGGGCCCAGTGAGCACGCACACACACACACACACACACACACACACACACACACACCATCGTATTGTTTTGTCACATGATTAAATAGAGAGCCGACATTGGATATATCAACATACATGTGACCCAATCACCATTGCCCATCTGTATATGTATTCATATAAGTATGGGTCATGTTGAATAAGCATTTAGTTTTGTATAAAATTGCTACTAAAGAAAAAATGCCGCCTAACTTATCGATGTGAGTTCCTCATCATATACCGACGTGGCCCTCTGTTCTACTTGCAGGAGCCCATCCACTCAACACAAAGGGCCTGCTCTCTCTGCTTAACTTAGGCTCTTAACCCCCCTACAAACTCAGAAAAAGAAAAAGAAAAAAAGTATCAAGTATTTCTTCATAATATTAATAGTCACAATAAAAGTATAAAAAATGGAGGTGAAGTTGAATTAAAAGCAAGTTAAGTGCTATTGAAGAACACTGAGACACTGCTCATCCTGTCATCAGGACTGAGGCTGGGCTTTCATCACATTTCATTGACAGTGACAGTCAAAATAAGCAAGCTAAGTCCTGATTGGTGCACAGAGGTACTTGACATCACCTTTTTTTCAATTAAGCCCCGCCCACACCAAACTAGTGTACAGAGCACAGAGAATTATGGACAAAGCAAAATCTGGTTGACCTCTGCAGTCATCTGTCTGAAAGTTTGACATAGTTTCCATCTCAAGAGTCACAACTGGGTTTGTTTCCAGGCAGTTCAGGAGTGATGTGCATGAACGTGTCAAAGCGCAGAGAGCACGCTCATGTTTTAGGGGAATGCCAAACTAGACGTAGCCTTTTTGCAACCAATGAACGTTGTTTACTGTCGCGTGAGTTGTTGAAGCGCACGTACTGGCACTGTGTTGAGCTCAAGGATGTAGGGCTAGTGCAATGAAAGGAGAGACATCAGCCACCGTTACTCCAAAGTCTCAAAAGTCAAGCTGACGCGCTCGTATCACGTGCACACGCCTGGTTTCAATTCATCGCCATAGCATCGGACCGGTTTAATAAAAACAGGAAGAAATTAAACTGAACGAGGCCAGTCTTTTTGCGACTGGAACTATGAACGTGAACTATTCCCTTTGAAGAACTTGCCCAAAACTGCTGTTCAGTGTGCCACAGCTGACGAGCGCATTAGCTTGTTAGCCTGCAAAATAACATAAATGATACGTTTTCCCAGGCTGAACAAAAGAAAGAGCGCAAACAAAGGGGCAAGGACGTGCTTTCACAGAGCCTCCTCAGCTCAGGAAGCTCATGTCGGATGTCGTTCTGGGTCTGTGGCTCGTTTTGTGTTGCTGTCTTCGTGTTAGTAGTGTCACCGTTAGCCAGTGATAGCATGGAGACGGTTACTGTTCTAGGCAAACACATTGCACAGTGGCAATCAGAGTGAATGCTCTTTTGTGAAACCCCAAAACACAGTATGAGAACACAGTACGAGAGATATACAGATACACATGTATGCTGCAGCAGAAAAAACATGCCGTTTAATTCCAGTGGGACTTTAATATTAATTTTATTCTGAGTTTCTGTAGTTCGTTCGCACCTTCCCAGTAGTCAAAATGGAGGTGCAGCCGCTCCTCTTCGGCTCTAGTGTCATATGAATGTTTCTCTTCATGTCTGCTTGTCTGAGCAGCTCAGATAAATTAACAAACCAACTTGAAGTGTCAGTCTGAAGAATCATTTCTCTGTTCTCCATTAAAATAGCCGGACTACAGATCCTCCCTTTCCATTTTGCTGCCTGTCTCCTTCCATCCACGTTCCACAACTCATCTGTCACTCCTGCTATTTTTCACGTGCCTCGGAGCAACAACACAACCTCCTCCCCCTGCCTTTGAAGGAGTAAACCCAACCGGTGAGCTTAACGCATTTCTAATGAGCCGACGCCGGATGGAGTCTGGAGATTAGTCATCATACGTCCCCGACGAGGATCACGTTCGCCGAGATGCGCCATGTATCATCTCGTCGGCGCCATCAATGTCTCGGCAGAAGCACCAAAAATGAAAAAGCTCCTCTATTCCGAATAATTAACTTCGTTTTGCTGATGTCATACAAATCTAAAAATCTGTGTTTGTTTGGCTGCTGGGTTCATAAAGAAGCTGTTCAAAGGATTTAGGAGGGAATCTCTTCTTGTTTGTGGAGGCAGTTCTTCAATTACTGTTTGACAGATGGCATTGTCTTTAGATATGCTGTCATATTCATATAAATAAGCCTCGGTGGCGTCATCCATTCACCAGTGACAGATAAGAAAGAACACAAAGTGCCTGGCAGGTGCAAAGAAGGCCTTTCGAAGTCACCGCTGAATCCAGAGGAGAGATTCTCTGCTCGCCGTCTCATTAACCGTTAGCTTTTGATCTGCAAAGCTGCCATGTCCGAGGAAGGGTCGCCCCCTTTTCCAGTTAACGCACAAACTCCTCTATCTGTGTCGACTGATTACATTATCGATCGCTGCAGACATGAAAGTGGCTGAGTGAGAAAGTACAGTATGTTTTTATTGCTGCTAATTTCCAACCCTGCGGCGAAACTCTCAAACTGCACTTCTCCAACACCTCATCCCTCGCTCACAGCTATTAGCCAGGGTTCCTCTCTCCACACAACAACCCAACTGATAGCACTTGTCTTTTCCATCATTAAAGGCAAAAACAATGTTTTTTCATGGACTGCAACATTTTGAGATTTTGGTATATTTAGTCTTTTTTCCTGATTAGTCGAAGGAAAACATTCAAAAAACACAATTAGGTGTTTAATTTACTGATATGTCTATTTGTTTCTGTTGATTTATCTTGTCAAAAGTTACCATTAAATAATACATATTTAAACATACACTTTGAGAAAACTAATACAAAATAATTATCTTTATGTAATATATAGTCTTTGAACTAGAGCATTACTAATACACTAATACTTCACAGACAGGTAACAGAAGCTGGAGAGGAAAAGACTATCAAGTAATACACAATTCCCACAAAAATAAACATTACTCACATATCAAGCATTTTTTTCTACTTTTATTTATTCTTTAACATTTGTATCTGAAAAGAAAATGTAATTTAAAATAATTCTATATTTATATCCCTAAACACCAGAGAGCAGTTGCACTGTAATAAATAAATTAAAAAAAACACTGGCAGCGAAGTTGGCAGACATATACTATCAAGTCACAGCAAAAAGACAGAAAATGATATCTAATAAACTACAGAGCAGGTTTTACAGTCAAAGCAAATTAAATTACAGTATATTATTGTTAATACATATTTAACCATTTAACCGTGGGAAAAACATTCTGTCAAATTACATTAAATACAAGTACAACATACTGTCAAAAATACATTAAATACAAGTGCCTATCAGCTTAATCTCTGTATATTTAGGACACGTATTTATTACTTTCTGAAACAACACAGTCTTTCCACAATAATTTACCATTAACATATATTATTGTTCATGTACAATTATTTAATAATAATATATAAAAATGCAATAAGTACATAAAACCAAAGACAAAGGTCTGCACATTTGCAGTAGTATTATAGTAATGTACAATTACTAGATTACAAAATTTGGTAAACAAGTATGATACATCCATAATATACAGTGAAGGCCATTCATTGCAAAGCTGATACATTATAAAAGTGCCCTGTCTACATACAGTGATTTCCTGTAAGTGTGTAAAAACAACTATGACACTTGACACAATGTATGAACACAGAATATTAATATTTTGATCAAAATGGAGTTGTTGCACATAAACAGTATTAGTTAGTCTTTTCAGAGAATAAAAAAAAAACATACATACATTTTAATTGGTAATGATAAAAAAAATATTGATAAAAACAATGTACAACCCAGCAAAATGCATGCTTTCATTGATGGTTGTGGTTGCAGCCATTTCCTTTCACAGGGCATCTCAACCTGCCTCCAAATGAGCCCAATGACCTGTGAGATGAGGTCTGTCCGGCCTGCCCTCCACCTCCAGGGATCACTTCCCTCACTGTCCAAACTGATGCGGCACTCGTAATTTGATTGGCATATTCTATTTATTACCATGCAACCGGGTTTTTCTCCGCTATTTGCTTCCAGATTAGCCAATACGAAGAAAGAGGAGAGGCTCCCCTGCGGTAGTGGTGATGTCACCAATGCAGAGTGAATACCCAAAGTGTTTCATGTTAAAGTGGAAGAGACTGAGAGGATGTGGGGAAAGAGACAATTTAAGGGCTGGAATTTAAATTATTTTTACCTTGATAGTTGGTTTGGTGCGAAGAGGAGCGATGGCCAAAGCGGCCTCTCATCGGGAGAATCTAGAATTTAAAAGGGAAATCTGGTAACAGAAAAACGCTAAAAGCCAATGTGGGTTTTGAAGGCCAGATAGGTGTACTTTTTATGGCGTTAATTATTTTTTAACGACACAAATCATAGGGTGACATTTTCAGATGTGTCATTTTTCCAAATTCGAATCGCAACCTCTCCTTGTGATTGACTGATGAATCACAGCAACCTTTTCTCCCTCCGAATTCATCTGTATCTCTTCAGAGTGAGCGCCTTCCCTTGCTGCAGCTGTGTGCCGTGTGGGGGACAGGAGCCGGTGAGCCGCTCTGACACGGCTTCTCTCGGCGCGGCGTATCTCCATCTGAATCTTTCCCTCCACATCGGGGGAGCAGAGCTGTGACTACAGGGATTAGGCTAATCACACATTCACCCAGGAGGCTGCACACACAGGAGATCCTGCATGAGGCATGACCTTATTTCTGATGTATTTCCATAGGCGCTCATTTACCAGCACCGCAGGCTAATGCTAACGCATGGATCTCTCCATGCTCAGCTTTACTTATTGAGGCTGTATATTATTCAAGTTTGTCCCCGCACGCTGCAATTTACACGCAGATGAAGAAAACATCCTTTTAGGAGCATCAGTGAGGTGATTGTTCCTCATTGATTTCCTCACTACATTCAAATCACAAAGGGGAATACGTAAAGAATAGCTGCTGACACAGAACTCCAATTTAAATTGCAATATGTTTTTAATGTTTTAATGTCAATATCATTTTTATCGTAATTGTTTTTTTCTACATGAATTCAAGGTCAATTAAACAGTTTAGATGTGATTATTAAACATATTAAACATTAAAAAAATGTTTTTCACAGACTTTTCTTTTTTGAGGGGGTCCTGGCTACGGCACTGTTTCAGACAAATTATTGGCAAAGGGAGCATACACACTATATTAAAGTTGCGAAATCATCACCATGTATATTTTCATCTATGTATTTTAAATTCTACACACGGTGGCATTTCCTTCCATTAGTTACTGATTCAATATATTTAAAAAATAATACATTTCACATCCATTTTGATCCAGCAATATTTAGTTTTTAGTGCTGTTAGTCCAGTAAATATGTATTGAAGGGATTGTCTATTTCTTCACCAGTGTCAGCCGTATCCATTTATCAAAGAATGGTTCAGGGCAAATTATTTACAAGGACATGTTTTTAAATTACCCACAATTTATGATTTTAAAAACTACCTCGTGGTTGGTGCCTTGAAGCAAGTTTCTAGTATTTCTTAACTCAATATATTCATGTTTGACTACTTTTGGGCCAATAAATATTGTAAATAATCTTTACCACAATTTCAGTGTTTTTGGAAATAAATTTGGATTTAAGTAAATGAAATAGACTTTGTATTTAACTGACAAAGATCCAAATAATGAAACCGTTGAAGAGACCTTTTCAGTCAGACCGGGCTGGAGGACGCATCATACCTCAGTATGTTTAAAACATACGACTCTGTTCTCGGCAAAATCTTTACAAAGGGAAGTTGCACTTTTCTATCAGATTGAGATGAAAACCATTTACCCTCCTCCTCTTCCCTCTCCTGTTTTCTTCACCTCCTTCCTCCTCCCTTCCTCGTGCATTATAATCAACACTTGGTGCTTCTAATTTATGAAATGTAATTCTGCCCTCCACTGGTATGAAGAAGGTGTACACACTCTCTCTCACTCAGGGGCGCATATTTCTTTCTCTACTAGACGAAACCATTTAGAAAAATAAAGTGTGTGTGATTGGAGTGTGTGTGAGACAAAGTGAGTGTTTAGGGGAAAACAAGTTAGAGAAGCAGGTGATTTGTAATATGGGTCTACCTAAAATTGTAATTATACAGCTGACTTTTTTTCCCTGTTAAGCATAATTAGCTTGCTTTAATTTAGTTGTGATTCAGCGGCATAATAAGCATTTATGTTGCACTCAAATTAAATGGAGTCAATGAATATTTTGCATGTTGAGGAATTAAAGCTAATACTGCACTGTACTGTTAGAGACTGAAGGTAATCCTGGAGGCTGAAGATCGAGGATACAAAATCATGCCGATCTGAAAAATGAAATATTGCTGTAATAAAGCATCGCTCGTTGTTTGCATATACTGTATGTTTTTAAGCATGTAAAAATATTGGCATGATTGAAATGTATATTATTTGTCACTATGTAGTCTATGTGTGTGTGTGTGTGTGTGTGTGTGTGTGTGTGTGTGTGTGTGTGTGTGTGTGTGTGTGTGTGTGAGAGAGAGAGAGAGAGACGCTGACAGAGTCTTGGTCTCCAGGGTCTAAACCTCATACATCCAACTATTTCTTTCAGAGTGTTTGTGTGTGCTGCCCACACACACACACACACACACACACACACACACACACACACACACACACACACACACACACACACACACACACACACACACACACACACACACACACACTCTCTCCACCCCCAGCTCAACCACCCACCATCACCCTAGGGTGCCAATAGAGCCTTTGTCACCCCGGGTGATGCCAGCAGCGACAGGGGGTGCAGGGATGGGTGGGGCGGGGGGAGTAGTTAACGTTCCTCTGAGAGTTAGGGCAGAGCAAAACAGCATCTCCCGTACACACACACACACACACACACACATACAAACAAATACTTGAGACTGGAAACCCCCCCCCCCCCCCCCCCCCCTTTCCCGCCAGTTGAACTGGAGGAGCCGTGAAGTTCAGAGTCTGTTGCTGGGTGAGGGGATGTGGTTGATGCTGCATGTACATCTGTCTGGTGTTGATCTGGGACAGTAAAGCCTTCTTCAGTGGTGCACACGGTACACTTTATTTTCACAGTGAGCCCAAACTTGGGCATAAATTATTTATAATTTTGGAGTTTTAGAAGAAAAAGCACTTGTGTTCCACATGTAACACATAGTAGTCCGCCTCCCTTCCCTCCATGGGTCCATCATACTGCCGGGTCTTCCAGTAGCGAGGTGTCATCCTCAGATAGAGAGGTAGTTTTAAAGTCTGTCTTAAAACAATAGTCAGGTGCCCAAATGAACTTTGAAACATCATCCCCTATATACAATATCCCTTCCTAATGGATTGACGGGTGACACTTCACAGTCCTTGTGTTGTTCTTATTCATGATTTGTTCTTGTTTTGTTAGTACCCACTGATTTCTGGTGACGAATAGAGGACATGAAAATGTGAAATCCTCACTTGAGAATATTATCTGTCTGAAAGGTGAGAACGGGGGGAGTGAATTTGGTTTGTGCTGGCTTTCTTGTGGTTGAAAAGAGAAACAAAGTGTGTTGTCTTGGTTGGAAATATGAAGCTTCCAAGTTGGTACATAAGTTAATAAGTATAGTCAGTCTGTTCTGCACAATGTGGACTATTTTATATATGATTTATTCGCAATGTAAAAGTTCAGACAAATCAACCCCAAAAAACTAATGACGCATTTTCACCCATTCCGTGTGAAGACTGTCACAACCCTTGGAGGATAGCTTAAATACTGCTATTCGCTGCTTTTTGATTCCCCTGTAACACCAGTCCTGACACTCTGGAAAACACATGTTCCCTGTGTATTTAACAGTATGTCTCCATGTCACTACTGCAGACGTTCTTCTTCTTCTAACGGCCTTTTTGTGGTGGCATCTCTCCAACTCTTGGCCATGTGTCATGCCTGTCCTTATATATTGTAAAGAGGGTGTTACCTATGCTATTAGCAGCCACACTTTGTTTTCCCCACTCACTAGAAAATTAAGAGAAAGTCTTAATATCTCATGCAGGCCTGTGGACTTTGTTCCCCATCACTTGGAACACCTTGGATCACCATTGGAAGCACATTGGAAAGGGAACTCTACACAGCCAGTACGAACATGAGGAAACCTGTATCGAAAACCTGTTTCGATATTCACGTGGACTTATGTTTTAAGTCAGACTTGAACAATTGTAAACATACCCTTTAACCTTTCCAGGCCTTTCATAATCTATTCAAATGACAATCAAGAGAAGGTTCTGTTAATGAGGCGATGAGTGGGCGATGTTTGGCTATGAAGGGAATATGTTACAGTCGGGGCCCTCGGGGCAAAGTTTAGCTGTGGACACCTTTTCAGTCGCCAGCAAACATGTTGGCATTGTACGTTTCTGCAAACCGTGCACATGTTTAGTGTCTACATTTACGATACACAACAGCACTGTGTCTGCGGTGGAGACCTTCAAGTTTCTGGAATCCACAATCTCCCGGGACCTGAAGTGGACCGCCAACATCAACACCATCCGCAAAAAGGCCCAGCAGAGGCTGTACTTCCTGTGCCAGCCCAGAAAGGTCAACCTGCCTCAGGAGCTGCTGATCCTGTTTTACTCCGCCATCATCCAGTCTGTCCTCTGCTCTTCATCACTGTGTGGTTTGGATCGGCCACCAAACAGGACAGAGTCAGACTACAGTGGATCATCAGGTCCGCAGAGAGAACCATTGGTTCCAGCCTGCCCTCCATCCTGGACTTGCACACCGCCAGAGTCAGGAAGCGGTCTGGAAAGATCACTGCAGACCCCTCACACCCTGCAGACCCTGTACACCCTCACAGACTGGACACAAGCTTTTCCAACTCTCCTCCCCTCTTCCCAGACGGCCAGTGGAAACAGCTTCTTCCCACTGGCCGTCACTCTGATGAACAGTTAATCAGACTCTTCCATCTGCACTATCTGCACTTTTTTTACTACTGTCTTTAATGTCTTTTTTAATCTTTTTCTTAATTTATCTTGTTTACTGTATATTGTGTATAAGTACGAAGAGCAAAGTGAAACCGGAGTCAAATTCCATGTATGTGCAAACGTACATGGCCATTAAAGCTGATTCTGATTCTGATTCTGAAACAAGAATATGTTAAATAGTTTCCATATCTGCCTCGTATCCCACGCACAATGTAGTTGACGCTGGTTAGGTTTAGGCAATATAACTACTTGGTTCAGGTTGGAATCAGGGTAGAAAACATTGTGGTTTGTGTTAAATTCACACGGGACACCAACTGCTCCATCCTGGGGAAGGTCATATGTTTGTTAGTGTCACAAAAAGTAGATTTGAGCTGAAACTATATGTGTTTGAAACATACTGAACACACAGAACAAAAACATATCCATATACTCTTTACACAAAGACATTAGATTGATATTGATCTAGCCATCCTGTTCGCGGAAAGAAGGAATACAAGCATATTTCCTAAAATGCTCAACTATTCCTTTCATATTCCCAGGCAGCAGTACACGCAAAGACACAACATCCACAGTTCTCTACAGTCTACAGCTCAGCGATAAGAAAGAAGGAACCAATAATGAGTCCCACTACACACCGTACTTGTAAAACTGGAGTTCTCCTCAGCAAAGCCTTTACCCACAGCGCCACCGACATCATCCATCGTATGGGACTACCTGCCGAAAAAATCGTTTAGTGTGGGCGCCAGGACGCATTGACTGACCCCGGTGCATCAGAAACAAAGACACCTGCCTCTCCTGCCGACGAAAGTACAGCGTTTGTCATTTTGAATGGAACGCTCCCGCTGTGAGAGACGGGCATCTGCAGAACACATCGGAGATGTCTGGTGGGAAACAGCTGGTCAGCCCACTCGGTCTGCTCGTCTCTGTTTCAGCTGTCGACTGGCTGACTGGTGTCACTGTGACGCTTAAAGTCAAACAATCAGAAAAAAAAGTATAAAATGTTTGAAATAAATACATTAAACATTGTCTCAGTGTGTTAGAAAGGTCTCATGTTTTTATAAAAGTGTACCAGAGGAATTTAATTGTTTTAGCTTACATACTGTGTGTCAGTGCAAAGCTGGAAGGTGGGTTAATCACACAATTATATCACAAATGATGTTTTACAATATAGTGGCAATAAGACCAGCGGTAATATTTCGACCATGAAAAGTTGGCCTCATATCCCAAAAATCTTCTTCAGACATGTTTTAAAGCATAGAAAATACTCTGTACTAAACAACTTTAATTAGCTTGTTAAAATATTGTACTACTAAAATATAATGTCCTTCAAAAGTTTAAGTCCTTCTTCACACATACAGATTCAAAAGTTTAGAAAGTGAAGGCAGCGTTACTGTAGACTAAACATATTAAATCACACTTCATACTGGACCACAATTAATTAGTTGTTTTTTATTTGCTATACCTTACTGCAATGCTTCTTTCATCATCTTCCAGCAAATTGTTTACTTTAAAGTTTATTTCACATTTTTCTACTTTTTTATTCAAACATCACAGTAAAGATCTGCAAAACAACGAACAGGAAATATTTGTGACTAAAAAGCAATGACCAAAGTAAAACAAACAAACGTTATTAATGTGTTTTAAATCAATAATTCAGATAATCTGCTTCATCTGGATTATGTGGATTTGATTGATCAGATTTGATGAAGAGTGAGCAACACACCAACCATCACATTCTGGTTTAAATGTTGCTGAATCCAAACATTCATGAGAAATGCAAAAGCACCGTTTAGCAGAACATGTTTGTGCTCATGTGTAGACCCCATCACTTGTAGATTGTTAACCCTTATGAAGAAGTCCTGGCCTTCATATAGTTTCTAGGGAAAGTTCTATAAAACCTGTATAGCCATGGCCCTGACTTTTCAAAAGACGAAGGAAAAGAACACATGAGTATCAGTGCTACCTTGGAAAACTCCCAGTGTCAGAATTGCATCAGCCAACTCTTATTTTCCACTACATCCACATCACGTTTCAAATCCCCAAGCCTCTTCACTTTCTCTGTCAGCTGAAAAGTTGAGAAGCTTTCTAATGTGGCGTCTTGAAAGGGGAGGTGAGGACAGGGTCAAAACAGACAAATACCTGCCACGGCAGCAGGAAAAGTGGAACCACATGGCACATTTGACATCCACGCAAATCCACGGTTGACTTTCTGCACAGGCAAGCGTTCCTCCACTCGACACCCTCACTCGCTCTCCCCCTCTGTTCACCTCTTATCTTTTGTTTGTTCTGAAGTTCGACATATAGACCGAGGCCCTATCAAAATCACAACCAGATGAGAACTAGGGGGTGGGGGGGCGGGCAGGTAGAGGGAGAAGAAAAGCTAAAAGCGTTTCAAGCTATTGCTGAAACAATCCAATTACAATGCCTATCAAACTTTGCTTCACAGTTTATGGCTTCTAATTGCCTGACAAAAATTGACACTTCAGTCGCAACAGTGTAATATAATAGGGGGCCAAATTAAATTTGATCGAGGGGCAGAAAACGATGCTATCACTCAGCGGCGCGGAAAAGAGGAGATCAACTAGCATGATATAATGGATCAAAAATGAAAATTATTCATTAATCGCGTTGGGTTTTCCAATAATGGAAATGACACAGTTCAGACGTCTTCCTAAAAACACTATTAATTAAAGGGATGATAGATCTAACAAGGCATGGAGCCCAGAGAAATCACTCCACCTCTTTTCCTCCCTTCCTCCTTAAGCCCTGTCTACTTCTTTCTTCCTTTCTCTACCGCTCTCTATTCTTTGTCTATTTCCCCTTCCTTTGATTCCCGTTTTCCCTTTTTTGCATTCTCTGTGTTTCCCTTTCTCCCTCCCTTTGTCAGTCTCTCTCTCTGTCTCACTCCATTAGAGTTCTGCCACCCAACCTGACAGGTCCCAAAAAACCGCCTTTAAGGTTTCGCCAAGTCATATGGTGTCTGACTTGTTCCAGGTTCACGTTTGATTATTTTCAAATGTTCATTTCTCAAGAAATGTCAATTCTTCTCACTTTGTTAATAGTCTGAGTCATGTTTGAAGAAGATACACAATGCCTTGTAGGAGATGAGACAACATGGCATCAAATACCGACGCATTGGTCAGTGGCTCCTCGCCTAAACCTATGAACCATGTTCCTCTCTATTGTCAGTGTTGGACGGCTTGTCACTTTCTGCTTCTTGGACTCAAACTATGGTCTCCTAGAGGAAAGTTTGGGAAAGTCCGAAGCAGACTTTCTCATTTGGTAGAAGTTTAATTATTTCTTAACTTTTTTCCGTATCCTTGTTGGCTCAGATGAAGATCACATGGAATGAGTGAAAGCTCCAGAACGGACCTTGAGTATTTTGTTTCCACAATTTATATCAACTTTGAAGCTAAAAAAATAAAACTCTGTGATTCTAAGATTGGGTTTAGGTTTAAAATGTTGAACTAAAAGTAAGGTTCAGTTGGCTCTTAAATGAAACGGTACAGGAAGCGTTCAGGTGTCCATTTTAGGCCCATGTAGATTCCTACCGTCCTTCTTTGAGCCAATCAGCTGACCGCACCTGTGTGAATGGTGTGCTTGAACCTGTGAGTCTGTTTAGTCTGTGTTCCTTCCAGGTCTCCATAGTGGAGAGGAGGTCTTGTGCCTCAGATCTGTTTGGCGGCACCTGTCCAACCAGATTGATCTCTCATATATGTTTATAATCTATTTATATTGTTGTCATCCAGAATGTTCATACTGTAATTTTACCACATTGGTTATTCTGTAAACACAACATCTATTGCACGTCTTTCCGTCCCAGGAGAGGGATACCTCCTCTGCTTTTCTTCTTCAGGTTCCTTCCATTATTTCCTTGTTAAAAGGGTTTTTGGGGGAGGTCTTCCATATATGGATAGAGGGTCTTAGGACAGAGAGTGTTTTATGAGAGTGTTTTATGCTGCACATATTGCTAAAGCCCTTGGGCCAATGTGTGATATTGTGCTATACAGGCTAAAGGCTATATGGACTTGACTTGCATCACCTGGCGACAGCACCTCTGAGCCTGGCAGCTCCATCTGCGTTCCACTCCCTCTGAGATTGGCTGGAGAGATGCGTTGCTTTCATCTGGTGGCCCTCGCACAACCTCATCCTCCATCTACACACTCACCCAAACATGCACACGGTTGCACGGAATGTCCAGGAGTAAGGAGCAGACTTCATTTAATCTGTTTTCCTCAGCGTTAATTGGGTCAAAGCTTCCTTCTCTTGCCTTCTTGATGTGCAAATGAATGTGGCATCGAGGGACGCCCGCCCATCCCTCCACAGGCACATTTACAGGACACCTCAGGGTGCCGGCCCGCCGTCTGTGACCTGTATATGGCAGACGAAGGAGGGGCCGGGGAGGAGGGGGGGGGGGGGGGGGGGGGGGGGGGGGGGGTAGCAAGGTTGTCAGTACCGACCTGGATCAGAGAGACTGGAGCTGAGGAAAAAGATCCCAGAGTTAATTATTGCGCTGGAAGCCCGTAGGCTGTACATGTCACCCCCACTCCTAATGAAGTTTACCTTCACCATCCTGCGATACTGGAGTCTATGTGATACTCAATAATGAATGTGGCAGAGCAGAGATGTGTACAAGCAAAGGTCACATGAATAACCACGTGTACGCACTGCGAGCAACCTGGTTGATGCATCGTTCTATTGTGACTGATGCAGCTCCGGAGTTATCTGCTCCTACTATAGATACATTGTCTTCTTCACTTTTGTAAAATGGTAATGCTCTTCATAATGCTACAAAATAACAACTTCATGAACCAAGATGCATACCAAGTGATTACAAGGTATTTAGTCTCTTATGTGTTTTTATTTGTCTTTCTCAAAGCTGTCCAAAAACGTCATGAAAATACAGTCAGGCCATAAATATTTGGACATTGACACATGTTTCATTATTTTGGCTCTGTACACCACAACAATGGAGTTGAAATGAAAAGATGTGCTTTAAGTGCAGACTTTCAGCTTTAATGTGAGGGTATTTACATCCAAATCAGGTGAACGGTGTAGGAACTACAACAAATTCAAATGTGGCCACCCTCTTTTTAAGGGACCAAAAGTAATTGGACAAATTAATATAATCATAAATTTAATTGTCACTTTTAATACTTTGTTGAAAATCCTTTGCAGTCAATGACAGCCTGAAGTCTGGATTCCATAGACATCACCAGACGCTGGGTTTCGTCCCTGGTGATGCTCTGCCAGGCCTCTACTGCAACCGGCTTCAGTTCCTGCTGCTTCTTGGGGCATTTTCCCTTCAGTTTGGTCTTCAGTAAGTGAAATGCATGCTCAATTGGATTCAGGTCAGGTGATTGACTTGGCCATTGCAGAACATTCCACTTCTTTGCCTTAAAAAACTCTAATCTGGTCTTCCTGCCAAATTAATGCCAAAATAATGAAAAATGTGTCAATGTCCAAATATTTATGGACCTGACTGTATATCAATTGATCTCAGAGTTCCACACCAGCTCCAAAAATAATACAACCGTACTGTACAATTCATGCTGAGACTTAACTTTCAGCCACCTCTCAAATCAAAGTCCCCAATGTGCTTTGATTGGCTGTTACTACAGCAGACATTGTATCACCTTAAAATGTTGATATGTAAGCAAATAATTTACTTTTTACACATCAGTCACAAAGCAACATTGTTATTCATTGTATCAGGCATTTCTTTCCTCAGTAAACGAGAACATCAACGAGAAGATTGGCTTTCTTTATAGTTATTCTTAATGCCTGTCATCGTCGCCAAAGGGTAACATTCTGCATTGGTATGGGATGGGAGCAGTACATCTGCTCTAACTTTTGTCAGAGTGATGATTCTCTGTGGATTCATCCCTACAAGTGACACCCGACACACGGCATAGTCATGTGTCCTCGTGGAGCTTCAACGCATCAGTGTGGAATCAAGGAAGTGCAGAAAACAGGTGAGTTCACCAGCCAGGGGCTGAAGCCCCCCTAAAATGTTTTTTTATTTTTTTATTTTAATTTTGGTGATGTCATTAAATTAAACTATTATTTCTCACATGGACAAGCTATTTATAACTCTAACATGCTACAGAAGTGCGTGTGTTCTGGTTTGTATGTTTTCTCCCCCTTCAAATTACAATCCAATAGCCTATCATCATACTTAACCTTAGGACACTAGGACCTTGGGGAGGCTGCTGCGCTGGCTTTCTCACTCTGCCAAGGAACGTCTCTCATCAACCACAGCAGGATTTTATACCAAGGAGTTTATCTCAAAGTAAACTACACCAAGGAGTTTCTCACAGTAAACTACACCAAGGAGTTTAGCTCACAGTAAATGAGGCACGGGGTGAATGTAAGTACAGGTAGTTACAGAATGTGGTTATCTGTAGTTGTTAACGATGGTTACCTGCTTACATTTAGGTTTACTTGAGGCAAATGAAAGGGAATACTGTAGTGGGCTATGTTAACACTAAGATAGCTATTTTTGTGTATTTGTTTTTATCTGCCTCTAATGCTTCCTGGATCTAGTCCTATAGTGTTTTTCTCTGTACATTACGATCCTAGTTTGACTTGATTATAGTGAATGCATTGAGTGCCTTCCATTTTAATACATCCTCCAATATCTATCATTCGATAATCAAGATGTACTTTATTTTTTTATTTTTTTTGTGTTATTCATGTTTTTTCTCCATTGAATGGTATATTTCATACTGAACTAGCTCATCTTTATCTCAGTGATAGTGTCCAAATTAGCATACAATATCACAGTATTTAAAAACTACACGGTCAACAAATTAGATGTAAATGTTGATCAAAATCGTATTCCCTTCTGCTCATATTCTGCATATTACCTTCCACAAATCTTTAGAATAAATACATAATGTATTAATATACGGTGATCATCCATCACACGTTATTGAACAAACAACAACATATACTGTTAATATACCTAAAAAAAATTAATTGTTGCTTTCTCCTGAAAAAAAGTAGTTCAGAAATTCCTGCAAAATGAAATGTGGTGAGCTCTGTCTCATTGTACTACAACACAAAAGAGCATTTATAGATAATTGAATTAAATAAAATGAACAATATATTGTGGGTTAGTTTACATAATGTCAGTGAATGCTTTAGATCTAGATTACGGATTGACCCTTTAAAATACTCCTTAAGAGATTCTAGTGTAGTTTACACGGTGCGAAGGCTTCTAGTGAAATTACCATGTGAATGTGTAGCAATCAAGGCCTATAAATTGAATCCAGTTCTTCAATAAGAACTTCACAGCTTGACTCTGAGAATCATTTTGTGGCTCGCTATCATTGGACATAATTGCAATGACCATAATCCTCCAGCAAAACAATTTATCATCAAACATAAAGCATAGAGGGGCCCTCGTACCCGGGCTGGCCATCACTGAGAGCTAGTGGCTCCCCTTCTAGTCATATAATTGGGTATCGATGGCCAACGATCCCCTCCATTTCGCATTTTTCCACTTGGGCGCGCCGCTGGAACTCCCATACAACCCAATCACAACCCCCGGTGGGAAGGCGGAGTCCCAGCACCCCAGGGAGATCTAACATGGACTGCCCCTTTCCATCCTCAGTTAATTGGATAAACTTCCCAGGGAAGAAGAGAAAAGAGAGTGAAAGAGTTTGAGTCGTAGTGAGAAAGATGATACAGATTTCAATCAACTTAGGTTTTATTTTTATTGTCTTGGCCATTATATTCATCAGTTATAATAACAATGTACTCACCAAAGTAATTGGTAAAGAAGTTAACCATCCAGCGACATCATTAAAAAGTAACATGAGCAGTGAGACAATCAGAAAGATTGTAAACAAGCCCAAAGATGATCAAAATGATCTTATAGCCCTTTTTGAACAAAATGTTCCAGGAGCTTAGGAACCAAGGGAACTAAACAAGGAACTAAAGTCCTGTTTCCGTTTCTATCGTATCACAAGTATCCTGAACATTTGGTGAACTAGACAGATGATAATAAAAGATGACATTGGCATTTAAGGCTGTTCTTTCTATTCACTGTGAGTCTGGTGTTTGATTTAGAGAGGATGAATGACAAGGAGCCATGCACAGATGGAAAAGGTGACTAAAAACTCTCTTAATTGGCGATCATCTCATTATTTAGTATGTGACCCCAATGAAACATTCAGCCAGTTAAGCTTTACTTCTGTTGTTTACAGTTGCTCTCTAATCACTGCTCCCTCAGTCAAATTGCAGCTTTATAGCTAGTTCTGTCATACACGCCGACTTTAATAAATAGCACGGAATGTCCACTTATGTTTGACTAATCAGAGACAGTTCGCCCTTTAAACTCTGCCCTGATAGTACCCGAAACATTGGAGAGTATCCTCCTGAAGCAGAGACTTGTTTTTTTACAACAGGAGATCTTACAGGAATTTACTCCCTGGTTATTCCATTCAAAATGCATGTTATGTTACTAAAAAGGTTATTGTTTTACCTAAAAGTTGCTGTGGTGAAAAACACCCTGTAAACCACTTCATTCTGAGGTCAAACTAAAAGTGAAAGGTCAAAACTTCAAACAGGAAGTTGATCTTTAAGTTTCTGGTTGGTCGTTATTTTTAAATAGGAATATGTAACTTGGAGGCGTTTTTATAACATGTCAGGTCGTCAGACTTCTCAAGTACTTGATGTCACATGGGGATGTTGCCATGCTCCCAGATTTTCCTTATTAACTTGGAAATTATAATTGTGTTATTACTGAGAGAAATAGTGGGAACAACTACCAAAATAAGTTGTAATAATGGCATTATCCTGAAAGCAGGAACTATTCTCAGTTGACCTGTAATGAGAAAGTCTACAGCAGTGAACACCTCCGGCCAGCTCTTGGTTCCTGGTTCACCAAACACCGAAGGTCACAGAGGCTGCTGGCCACCAAGTCATCACGGATGGGCAGATCCACCTCTTCCTCTCTGCCTCCTCTCTCGCTCCCTTTCAAGCTTTGCATGTCCCCACCTCCTACGACCCACAGCCCGTAGTAATCAATGACCTGGAGCCGTTGACTTCACCCCTCGTCCCTTCACCCCTCCTTCTCCTCCTATTCCTCTGCTTCTTTCAGCGTTTGGCGGGCAGTGAGTCCAGGAGGAAGGAAGGAGGGGGTTGGATGGAGGACAGGTGGAGTCCAGCCCGGGGTCGGCTACGGGGCCAGGCGTCACATAAATCAACCTGACATGTTCACCCACGCCTGCCTGCCTCAGCCTGCATGGGCACTCAAACCAGTGCCAGGCCTTATAGCTCGGCACCCACCAGCACCCATGCACCCCCTTTCCCCCACCAGCCCTAACCACCACCACTCCCCCTGTGCCAAGGCTCAGTTCAAGGAGTTAGAATGGGTCAGCGGGTGGGCTTCCAAGCTTCCAGGGCCCTTGGTTGGCGAGTCCACAGGTGCCTTCTGGTATGTTGGGTACAATGCCAGGGATAGAGGACTAGTGGGGGTTGTGGAAGCAGTGGGGGGGGGGGGGGGGGGGGGGGGGGTCTGGCAACTTAAGTACAAGGCTTACACATCTCTCAGGGCCAGAATGGTTGTCGATTGAAGGCAAGTTCTAATTGACAGCGCATTCGATCTTGAATCTCCAATCTGAAAAAGTTACCAAACTCTTTGCCCCCTTTTTCTTTTCCTCACAACAAAAGAAACTGAGTAAACCTGGACCATGTGTAGAACTTCACAGGGAGAAGTCTTGTCTGTAGCCACCAAACTAGTGCATGGTGGCTGAATGATGTCATGTAGTGTTAAAGTGCTTTGAGTGGTCCGAAGACGAGAAAAGTGCTGTACAAGTCCATTTACCATTTCTATTCACATACTGAGACGTGAAACTAGGAAACAACTTTAGAAATGCATAACGTTTCTCATTAGTTAATACTCAAAATACTTTACTCTACTAGCTACTCAACAGCAGAAGTAGTTAGCCACACTACTAATTACTAGTGCTGTCATATTAGCGCGTTATTAACAGCGTTAACGCAAACCAATTTTAACGCCGTCAATTTTATTAACGGCGTTAACGCATTTTAATTTTTCAAAAAAAAAAAATCGCGATCACCACGCCGGATGTAGCTCAACCGGAAGCAAAACAATAGGCACGCCGTTTGGGCTTGGAAGCTAGGCTAACGTTACGGTTTGAAATGAATGAATGGTGAGCGCGATACGGCAAAATGAATGATATTCAGTGAACTGCAAACAGGTGCGCATGCCAGAAGGGAGCGCGAGTGAACACATTGAACACAGCAGGAGAGAACGCAACGTTAGCCAGCTAGCTAAAGCTCCGGTGGAAAATTATTAGCTAACGCTACCGTTTTTGAGGAGGTAGATTTTGAGGTGAGGGGACTGACAAGGCAGAAGGTAAAGTGGTCCACCGTTCTATCAATAAGCAGACCTGCCAACCTGTACGCAATTTGCGTAGCGGATACGCATTTTGACGTCAAAGTACGCTGGTAAAAATTAGTCTAAAATTAATTTTAGACTAATTGACCAGCACACATTATATGCAATGCAATATAATGCATGACGAGTATTTAATGACTTATCAATATATAGGTTATATATCAAGGTTGGCAGGTCTGAATAAGGCTAAACTAGAAGTTAACACTAATACAAACATTATTTTTGCAGAATGAGTGTGTTAGGGGAGAAGGATGCAGCCATTGTTAAACAGCTGGATTGAAATGTAGCTGGAACTGGTCGTGGCTAAAACTGGAAGGCAAGGTCTCAATAAAAGGGCAAGAGGTGTCCTTTCATCTAGGAGATGTATTCTCCAAAATCAACAGGCAGGGATTTGCCAGATGCATTCTCTGCATCAAAGATATAAATTATGCTAACAAAGGCAGCCATGCTCTCCCTTACCACATTGTGCCTCATATACTGTAAATGTTAGACCCAGTGACAGGCTGGCATGAAATGGCTTGCATAATACTTAGTAAGGAGGCCATAATAATTGTTGACTCATGGCTGAAGTTAAGCTTCTCCAGCTCTCCCCAGGTTGGAAAAAAAATGCATCTCAAAATGCATCAGATTGATGCTTTAAAATATGGAATATTTAAATTTTTCTTACAGGGGAGCATGCCCCCGGACCCCCCTAGAGGGGTAATATCCTTCTCACCTTTTTCACCCCTGACCCGTTTTCATGCCTGGTGCACGCTATAATTTTATTTTGTAAACCCTTGTTTACCTGAAATGTGCAGTAATTTTATTTTGTACCGCCCTGTTTGGCAGTTGTTTTTCAATAAAATAAAGCAAGCAATCCACTTTTTCATGTTGATAAGAGCATTAAAATGCAAAAAAAAAAATTGCGATTAATTGCAATTAATCGCGAGTTAACTATGACATAAATGCGATTAATCGCGATTAAATATTTTAATCGTTTGACAGCACTACTAATTACCATACTTTTTTTATTCAGACATGTGGAAAGCTACCAATCCAACACATCACATCTTCTGTTATAAACTTGTAGAAATAAGAACCAAGACTTTTTACTTTCACAAGCAGCCAGACAATGATTTAGACTACAGCTCCTCCGAACTAAAAACCAAATGCATCAGTTGAATTTGCCTTCTAAAAGCCTCCATTTGCATCTTTTCGGTTGTGATGCCCCTGTCATCACGTCAACATCAGTGGCTTCCAAGAATGTCACAAATGACAAAAAGACTCATCTTAGCATTTTCTGAAATGCCGTCGCTACGATTAATGTTTGGTAGAATAAAGGCATAAAAGCGAGTTCTGAAAGATCTTCTTCGCACCCTTCCTCGTCTACCTCTTGTCCTCGCTCCAACGTCCAACGGAAAGAAGTGGTTTTGTGTTGCAAAGGGGAGAAGATCAGAGTAAGAGAAGCACGAAGTTGTTGCTAATAATCCATTGAACCACCAATATGATCCTAAAGCCTTGTTTAAGTGGATCTGAGCCTGGCGTCAGTGGTAGACAATAGCAGCTTGGAGACAAGAGACACAACTCGAAAGGGTGATTCACATTACTGTGGCAGGCTTCTGCCCAACACTGGCTGCTACAGGGGTGGAGCTAAAAAAAAAAAAAGCTCTTGCCTTGTATTTAAAGTGCTAAACGTGTTGATATCTAACTCTTCACATTCTTGTTTTAGGTTGCAGGAAGACTCACTGAAGAAGTTGCTTTCCGTTTTAACGCCAAGTGCTCTCCTTCCAAATAATGACACATTAAAGTTTGCATTCTCAAGGGCCTTTTATCTGCTTCCCGAGTTATCTTCCTGAGGTTCTTGTTAATGCCTTTTTCCCACTTTTGCTCTCAAATTCATTAGTTTTCCTACTAATCTCCGTAGTGGATAAAAAACCCTTAAATCCTTCAAAACCATTTCTTGCCAAGTGTCTGAAAAAAAATATTATTGCCCCTATTAAATTAATGCTCACTGCCAATAAACTATTGATATCTTCACTGCTTCAAAGTTGGTGTGACACCTGGGATTGCAGGGAGGGAAATTGAAAACAGATTTTGAGGAAAGGAAGAGAAACAGTTGAGGGCAAATTAAATTGCCATCTTGAACTCGTCTGTTAAGGATTAGTGGTTAATTGTAATTTGTGTGCCGTGTCCCCGGCCATCGCTGCAGTGTTTCTATGAATTGTCTGCCAGCCGGTGATAGAATACTCACTGCTCCTGCTCTCATAATTGGCAGACGAAGAAGACTAGGAAGAAGAAGAATCATGGAGACTCGGATTACCATGCGTTGAAGAAGCCGGGGGCGGCAGGAGTGGAGTTTTGTTTTCTTCAACAGGTTTGACACTGCATAACATAACCTGCTTCAAAGAGTCTTTGTTTGTCGCCAACTGTTTGCCACGTCCTCCATCTTGCCCTTTAGAAGGCAGTGAGACAGGAAAGTGTATCAATTAACAGTCGACGAGTAGGAGTCATGTTTATACATGCAGGGATGAAATAGATTAAATGCAGTATGCTGTGTGTGTGTGTGTGTGTGTGTGTGTGTGTGTGTGTGTGTGTGTGTGTGTGTGTGTGTGTGTGTGTGTGTGTGTGTGTGTGTGTGTGTGTGTGTGTGTGTGTGTGTGTGCATAGTAAATGTAGCTTGATCAATGCCCTAATGAAAACTTGTATATGTTGACCATCTGCTTTGGAAATGTTTCAATTGGCACGTTTCCCATTCTAAAACACTTTTTACACATATTGGTGGTAATACCATATGTTGACTAACTAACTAAGTGTAGTAAACTCTTTGTGTGAAACACAATAGTGAATATGTCGCAGTTTAACAGTGAATCTAAAAAGAAAAACCACGTTCCAACAATAATAACATGTACTAAAATTCCTAGTACATGTTATTGTTGAGACCTTCTTGTCAAACTATGAATTGGCAGAATAAGAAAAATATGTGTCGAACCATGAATTCCAAACACAATATATATATATATATATATATATATATATATATAGGGCTGCAACTAACAATTATTTTAATAATCGATTAATCGGTTGATTATTTTTTCGATTAATCGATGAATCGGATAAAAACAAAATATATCAAAAAAGCGTTAATTTCCAACCCTTTATTCAAAAACAGAAGTGACAGTGCAAAACATCTTCAGAAAGTGCACAAACAGGTTGCTCCTTGAACATCCCTGAGCTGTTAATTGAGAAAATAAAATGGTCTAACACTAAAAACATACACATGTATGCTTTACATCTGCCAAATGTGAGCAATTTTTACTGTAATTGATCCTTCCAGAGGCTGCATTTAGCATGCCCTGCTTTATCAATATGTATGAAACACTGGGACAGAGGGAAGCTGTACTGCTACATATAGAGCGTCCTCTTCCTTAAACCATTTCATTCTGGGTCTCTTATGACCACGAGATCACGTTGTTGGCTAAGCCCAACTACGTGATTTGATTCATTCTACTTTGAGTAAAACAACAACCTGCAGCCAGATCCTCCGGTGTGCCGGTTTAACGTTAACGAGTGACAGCGTGAACTGAACCAGACCGGGGGGTGACGGCATGTTTCATCACGTTACGTTTTTTTACAAGCAAACTTTTTTTTCTCCGCGACTTATTGACTGCCGTAATAATCGCGCGACACAACGAATCGATAATGAAATTCGTTGCCAACACTTTTGATAATAGATTTTTATCGATTGTATCGATTCGTTGTTGCAGCCCTATGTGTATATATATATATATATATATATATATATATATATATATATATATATATATATATATATATATATATATAGTGTTCTGCCCCACATTTTCATGTGTTGCATTCGAGACACCAAGTGGTAGAGAATGTAATTGCATCTTTGTTTATCCCTCCTCTCTTACCGTAGTTAGTTCTGATTCTACTGAGAAGACATGCTGCAGCTACTTTTCACTCTTACTGTCTGGTAGCCTCTAAAGATCTAAGTCTGTAAGTACATCTGTATGTAGCATGTATATATCTTCTATGATATATTCTCTGTGTGTTTACCGTTTTAGTACAACCTTGTGTTGTATAGATGCTAATCGCGATTAGCATTTCTGCATTGACATCAATGTTAATATTAGCTTAGACGCTAACTGGGCAAGGGAGTTATATGCCAATTGTTACTTACCTTTTCTGGCATAATGGCTGTATGTTGAATCAGAGCTTTATATTCATGTGTATGTATATGAACTGTTTGTAAGCTCATTTCATGTTCTGTTTTTCACAGTTTTACAAAAACCAAGATTCTAACTAAAAACCTAAACTCCACTCCGGATTCCTGGGTCTTCATTTTATGGATCTGCTGTTAGCTATCTGCTAAGCTAACTTAAAGAAGCAAGGGCAGAATAGTAAAAAGACTCATTACTTAGTCGGCTAGCAAATGAAAAGTGGATTAAACACACTGCAGACCAGAAATACAGCTCAGCAGCTATTATGGAGGAAAACAAAGAAGACAACCCTCTGCGAGACACATCAGATGAACAGTCTAAATACTCCTCCTGTTCCAAACACTCATCCCAATCTAGCCGTGCTTCAAGACTCAATGAGAAGAGCAGAAATTGAAGCAGAACAGCAAAGGAGGAAAATTGAGCTACAGGCGAACCTACATGCACTGAAAATTCAGGGCGCTGCTGTAGCAGCTATCACAGAAGCTGAAATCCTTGAAGCAGCTTATGAGGAGGAAGGTGGAGAACCACCAAGGCAAAATGTGACAAAATTAGCTCCGTATCCACCAGCTCAACGCACCAACGAATATGTGCAACAACATTCTTGGGACCATGGTCAGCAACAGCACCAACTCACAAAACGAGAACCTCTCTCTCCATCAAAGCGCCAGCCAAACATGGACAACGATGATGCAGACAATCCAGGTCTCCAAATTGACAGTTTGGGTGAAATTCACGACCACACATTCCAAGAATTACCAGCACAACAGCAGAGCATGAGCACAACCAACCTTCAGCGAAGCAACGTGATCCCTCAGAATCACATTACACTGTCAGAAGGTACAAACCACGTTATGTCCCCTAGAGCAACTCTGCATGTTCAATCAGACACAGCTGACTTAGCCAAATACCTAATTCGCAAAGAAATAGTTACCTCCGGGCTCGTAAACTTCGACGACAGAGCAGAGAACTATTGGACATGGAAAACCTCTTTTGTCAACTCCATCAGTGACCTGGACCTTACTCCCAGAGAAGAGCTAGATTTGTTAACCAAATGGCTTGGACCACAGTCTGCCGAGCAGGCCAAACGCATCCGTGCAGTCAACATCAATAATGCTAGCTCAGGGCTTCAAATGGTTTGGCAGAGATTGGAAGAATGCTACGGTTAAGCTGAAATGATTGAAAACACTCTGTTAACAAAGTTAGAGGAGTTTCCTAAGATCTCAAACAAAGAGAATGAGAAGCTAAGGGAGCTAGGGGACATGTTGCTAGAACTAGAGGCAGCTAGGAAAGATGGGTTCTTACCTGGACTCTCTTACCTTAACACACCCCGTGGAGTCAATCCCATCGCACAGAAGCTCCCCTATAACCTTATAGAGAAATGGATCTCAGTTGGCTCTAAATACAAAAACGATCATCAGGTTCAATATCCTCCTTTTAGCGTCTTTGTAAAGTTCATCCGCGACCAGGCAAAGACTCGAAATGACCCCAGCTTTGCTGAACTTATCATGGGTGGTTCCATCAGGAACAGACACTTCTCTGAAAAACATCAAACCATCTGTGTTCACCAGGAAGACTGAGGTTTCCTTGGAGGGTGAACTCAAGGAAAACCACATGGAGAGACAGTTTGACGATCCAGACAGACTGTGTCCATTACATAATACGCCCCATCCTCCAAGAAAATGCCGTGGGTTCCGCAACAAGACTATAGAGGACAGAATGGCTTACCTGAAAGAGAAACATATCTGTTTTAAGTGTTGCGCTTCAAAAAGTCACTTCGCCATGGACTGTGACAAAGCTGTGCACTGCAAAGAATGCAATAGCAACAGACAGCCATCTGCACTCCATCCAGGGCCAATGTTATGGGAACCAGTGAGCTCTGCTATTAAGGAAGATCAAAGCGGGGAGCAGCAGGAGGATGAGACTCCAGAGGTTATGTCGAAGTGCACAGAAGTCTGCGGGGACTCCGCTGGCGCACGATCATGCTCTAAAATATGCTTGGTCAAGGTCTACCCTGCAGATCAAAGAGAGAAAGCTGTTAAAGCCTACGCTGTTCTCGATGAACAGAGTAATAGGTCCTTGGCAAAGACCGAGCTTCTTGATCTTTTTGACATTAGAGCAGGTGCTGCACCATACATCCTTAAAACATGCTCAGGGGTTATGGAAACATCAGGACGACGCGAGAGTAAACTCATAGTTGAGTCGATGGATGGCAACATACAGATCCCTCTTCCCACACTCATAGAGTGTGACATGATGCCTGATGACCGTTCGGAGATCCCCTCCCCAGAGATAGCACATCATTATCCCCACCTCAAGCCAGTAGCGGATCAAATCCCAGCTATTGATCCTGATGCACCCATTCTCCTTCTCCTTGGCAGAGATCTACTACGTGTACACAAGGTGCGTAAACAGTACAATGGACCCAACAATGCACCATATGCTCAACAACTGGACCTTGGTTGGGTTATTGTTGGAGAAGTATGTCTCAGTGGGGCCTACAAGTCAAATAGCATCAACGTCTACAAGACCAATATGCTACCTAAAGGACGTACGTCTTTCCTTAGTCCATGTGCTAGTGTTATCCATGTCAAAGAAAAAGTTAACAAGAGGACATCAAGTCAGATCAATCAAACCTTTGAAGACACAGAGCTCCGGGAGGACGATGATCTTCGAAACAAAGTTCTGACAAGACCTGAAAAGGATGAGTTTCCACATCCAGACATATTTGACCCTCCACATCCAGAGACTGATGTAGAGGTGCGCCCTCAAGTTTCAACCGGTGCTACAAAGGACTTCTCGGCTTCCATCGGTTTTGAAGATTCTCCAGCTGTTTTGTGGGCAGAATATATATATATATATATATATATATATATATATATATATATATATATATATATATATATATTGCATACTTTATGTACAGTTTTCTTCTAAATATCGCTGAATCTGTCAGTACTATGATTTACTGTAAGTTACCACATGATCTGGTCTTAATTAGGCTGGAATAACATGATGACAACTTAAACAATTGTCAAGACAACATATTGCCTTATTTTCATCCACAACTTCAAGCTAAATCTTTGTGCTGTTTATTTTATTATAATTATTTTTTCCCTATTAGCGTATTTTCTCATTGCACAGCTCCTGTCGTCGTCTGTTCCTCAGCTTCCGGCTGTGGCAATGCTTGCTGGAGAGCTCTTATCCAATCAGATGTTACCTCTGTTTCTCTATGGTAGAATAGCGGGTTAAACTACATGGAGAGAGCCTGCTAGCGTTCTGGACGTGTGATTCGTCACAGGGCCCGTGTGACCATTAACATGCGCTGTGATTGGTCAGTGTGTCAACAGAAAGCTAGGTCTTACTGCCAGCACAAGAAGGCTGAAACAAACAAAGTTATGACATGTTTAGTGTTTTGCTTGTTTTAACACTTAATGGCTGAAGGAGGAGAAATGGACTTGGTGGGGGATTTACTTTATGTCTTTCTCATGGAGGGTTGGGCATGTTTTGGCATTGACGACCCTCACTGAAGTGCACCGATGAACCACGTCATTGAACTGTGTTAACAAAGAGAAGTGGATGGACTTTGTCTTTATTAAGTAAACAGCATCTGGTGAGTGGACAGCTTTTTCTGCTTTTTGTGTTTTGTTTTTTTCACACTGCTTGGCTCTCCGCTGGCGCCCACCTCCACAGAGCTAAGCTGAGCTAGCTCGCGAGCTAAACTAAGCTAAGCTAGCTTGGTGGTGGAGGTGTTGGGAGAGCGCTCGCTGCCAGACCTGTAAGTCGCTTTGGATAAAAGCGTCAGCTAAATGAAATGTAATGTAATGTTTTCCAAGCCACCTCGGCTGAGCGTGGTGGCTTCGTCGGTGGGTGCCGGCGGAGTGGCTGGCTGAGAGACGGTGCAGGGAGAACAACAGGGAGTTGGGCTGCTTCTGCGGCTGCAGAGAGGTGTGGTGTTTTAGCAGTTTTGTTGGATTGTTTTGTCATGTTTTGTTATAACGCTAAGCTATTATATTGAGTACGTGGACAGTTCTCTAGGAAGCAGTCTTCTGGGTACCTGGTTTACTGAGTTAGCTGGATCATTTTTAGGATAAGATGACGTAGGTCAGACTTTTTGGTTCCTCAAAGCAAGTTTAGAAAAATCACCATACCAACACATCAAAGTCCCTTAACCTGCTCCAGGGCAGGTTTACTTCAATTCACTGGATAAGATGGCCACTCCCACCGGACAAAAAAGACGATACATTTTCCCAACACTGACGCATTTAACTTGATATTTTGCAATGCTTATGTCTAGCGGTGATGGTGTTAAGCTGCAAAATGTTGTGAATATTCGCAACGTGTTTAGTGTGAACGCAGCATTAGACTTTGCCATGATTAAGGTCTTGACTTCCTCATATGCGTTCATGATCATCTCCTGCTTGTCAGCGGAGAAAAAAGTGGCTTGTCCTTTGAGTTTATTTGCTATTGTACTGTTAGAAGATCATGGAATCTGTGTTTGATTTTTTCCCCTCTTTTGAAGCAGACGGGGACGCGCATTTATCCAGATGACTGAATTAACGAGACCGTTTGAGCACGGATCAGCCGTGGAGGAACCGAATTAGCCAGATGTCAATCATCTCGGTAATTTAAGCTGGATAATAGGACATTTAATCGACTTTGTTGAACCACGTACGAAGAATACACCCCTGATGTTCGTTTCTGGGGCTTTTATTGTGAAGGGAAAAATGGAAGGAGAGGAAATGTTCTAGTGAAGTGTGGAACGAGAATAAAAGTGGTTTCCGTCTTGTGCAAACTATGCAGCATTGTGTTGTTGTTTTATTAATAAAGTGAAGTATAGGCGCAAGATAAACCCTCGGATACATAACTAAATGTGACTGGTTCTTGTTGATGTGAACAACAAGTATTGTCCATTAATGACGCAGCATCCCGTCATGCGCGTATTTATGTAAACAATATCAGACGGCACTGAAGGCCTAGGTTGAAAAAGCACGGCACGCCACTGCAACTGACCAATGCAGATTCGCAAAAGAATACTGTGAAATGTGGGTGAAAGATTTGGAAAAAATCTTTATGGGGACTATTTTGGTAACCTACGGTTTCCAAGGCAAAGAATGTACTTTGCCTCAACATTCATGTTTGACCTTGGGATTACATATATGTGGTAAACTCTTCTAAAACTCAAGGTTCACTCGTGTGTTTTGTTACTTTCATTTAAGCTTTTGAACATATCCCACAACCTCCTTCAAAGTGTCACGTGGTGATCTGTGTACGTTGGTCATGTTATGACTATGCTTTTGACAAGACATTTTCCCAGTAGAACGATGAAAGGAAATGAAAAAAGATGGAAGTTTAAATGCTGATGATATGAACTGCTGTCTTACTGTAACCCCTAAGACATAGCGGGCAATTCAGTTATGAATATTTCACCACAGCCTATAGTAGATGTATTGGAAATATTTGAATGATTTCAAAGAAATATTATTTGGTTGTTCAATAATATAAGTTCCCTGAAGAGGCTTAGAATTCATATATCAAAACCAAAGTCAAATAATGATCACTGGCTGTACATTTTTTTTAAATATCCCCTCTTGGTAAGAATCATGTGTCTTAAATCATAAAGATGTCTGTGTAAACCTCAACTGAAGGTGTCATGGTTTCATCTGGATGAATGAAGATGATACATGGCTGCCATTTTTTTAAATGTGCGGAATAACTCATGTAGTTACTTACTATGTACTTGTGTAATGAAAACAAAGATTCTCTCGATGGTGGCACTTGGTGGAAAGGCAATCGGGTTAATAGTCACATCACAGTTAACATGTCTCTTTTAGGTGATATTTTGTTCTGAGGGTTGAGGGAAACGAAAATCTCATGTGGTATTCAAAATAGAAAGGATTCATGATCCTCTTGAGCCATCAATAATGATGAGAAATTAAGTCAAAATTTATCTCGTAGGTGTGGAAGTCTCGTCTTAGTCCTGTGCTGTGGCCTCTGTGCTCCCATCAGCCTCGTAGAGAGGAGCTTTTCAAAGAAATATCCTTTGCATCAGATCTGTCCACTTCAGAGAACTGTTGAGATGTGCCGATATCTCCCTGCACTCACACACTCTCTTAAACTGTTGAATGTTCCACTGTGTTCACCAGCTGTTTGCTAACATTGTCTGCTGCCAGGTACTCACTCAGTTTACAGGGTTTGTTGTAGGTTGATAGGAGATGTGAGAATGAACCACATCAGTAAAGTTGTAAATCCCAAACAATGAGCTAAAGGCACTAAAACGCTTTGTGAAGCGGAGGTGAATGGGGTGACGGGTTATTTGGGGTCATCCTTTTCACATTAAACATAGCTGTCTTATACAAATATTGCTTGGCAAAGCTTAAAGGCATAATTCAACATCAGACTGTAAAAGCATGTCACATGTCTGACATTTGAAGCCCAGGCTTGCAACTGTCTTTGTCAGTTACAGTGTATTGAATCCATTAAATCCAGATTTGGTCAAGAGGAAGAAGGTGAAGAAAGCAATAGTTGTTGTAATGTAAACACACCTGTGTGCTTATTACACGCTCAGAACAAATGACGTAGTATAAAGTGCGAGGCAGTGGCGTTGCCTACGTCTAACTTCCTGTGAAGACGGAGGCTTATTTTGAAAAGACACTATGTATGCATCAAGCGTATATTGATACGCTGTTACACGTCCAAAAACTCAGACGCTAGACGGCTACCTAGAGCGTAGTTGGAAGCTCTAGGAGAACCGACCAAGCTTCTGCAGAAAAGCAATACTGTTCATTTGTTTTATCACTTGAAAACTTTCATTCCCTTGCTTCTTTCCCCCAAAATGAAATATTGTAGAGCACAACTCTTTAGCAACAAGAGAAAGAAAAGCTTTATTATTCCCACATACACAAATAACACATCATACTACACAAATGTAGATGAGCTCTCCAATAATTAGCATTTGCGTAACATCAAATCACATCACAGCCCATTAATTGATAATGTTGCATTCTCTCTTATCTGCCTTTCTATCAGAGACACCCATTTAAAGTTAAACTACTCATTTAAAAACAAATAAATGGAGTCTGTGTAACCAGTGGCTAAATACGCTGATAACATCAATAGTATAGTTTATATTCCCTCTGTCCTGCTCAATATATTTCTATGTCACAACAAGCTCAAAAGACCCCCACCCCCCCTTACCGTTCCTCATTAATTTTAATGGTGTGTCTAATGGAGAGGGAAACAGGACTCATCCCATATCTTCTCTTCATAAATCTCCTGAGATAACGTTGAAGTGAAATGATATTGCAAAGACCTTTGCCAAACACCAATTTCATTATCTTACCATCTTGAATAAAACAAACAGCACAGATCTCAATTCAAACACAGGCTCAGCTTGTGGGAGGTGTGGAGCTACAAAGAGAGAGAGAGAGAGAGAGAGAGAGAGAGAGAGAGAGAGAGAGAGAGAGAGAGACCTCCAGAAGACTTTGGCCACTGGTTTGGTCCGAAACTGGAGGAGAAGAGCAGAGAGGGGAGATGATATGAGACCAGACCAGAATCACTATCCAGTAGGGGAAGTATGACAAAGTTGGTGTGGTGTTTAAACTGTGGATATTATAATTCATGAACAACACAGGTTACCACACTCTTGACACATTTGTTGCTTTAAGGCAAAGTTTAAGAAACCTTGGCAGCCTCAGGTCCCAGTTCCACCTCCATTTTTAAAACCTTGGATTCAGCAAAAGCAATGTGGATTTCCCCTTGTCACAATATTATTGTCATTAATGACTTGTCCAAGCGGGAGCATACAAAGGTTGACATCAGCTTCCAACACCATTATGCAAGGACATGTTATCAGCTGGTTGAATGGCCGTTAGCGGTTATCAGCCTCATATATAGGATTTAGAAGGTATTTGCTTTCAGAAAATTTTAACTAAACCACTATTGTTTCAGTGCTTGAGAGTATGAGGTCGTCCCACCAATTGTACACTGGATGTACAAAGATATACCAAAGTATCTATCAAACCGTTTTGAAATTCTGTTGGGTTTTTGGTGGACGCCATGAGATACCTCTTCACAGGAACATCCGAAGGCAAGTGCCTATTTTGGGAGGACATTTTTCTAATCTGATGCGAGGGTGTATGAACGTCATATGTTGAACATAATGTACAGCACTCTTGGACATTTGTGATATTGGGCTATGAAAAAATATGTTTTAAATTGTGTTCAGAAGGCCGTCATCATCTATGCACATGGTTGATAACTGATATGAAGAAAAGAAGACGACGCCGACCTCGAGTGGTCGGAGTAATTATAACGGGAGCAAAGAAGGAAGTCAGGTGACGTAGTATAAAGGGAAACTAAGTATGCTAAAGGAGGATGGGGTTGATGGACAAGTCAACTTATTTTACTGTATTTGTATTAGGTTACTAACATACTTGTTTTAACCACAACTTTTGTCCTAAACCTAACCTAGTGTCATGTGTCGTCCTGTCTCTTTAGTCACGTTTTCCTATTTTGTCATTTATCATTATTTCCTGTTTTTCTTACTTACCTCACTTCACTGCCTTGACCTTTGTGTGTTTTACACAACAAGTATAAAGCAGAACTAGTGATTATTTCTATGGTGGATGGCGGAAACGGTGACTGTTTTTTCACGGAGATAAGCCGCAGAGATAAGCCACGCCCCCTTTCAGGCGCGTCGTGAATATTCGCAACGCTTTTGGTGTGAACGCAGCATTATGGTCCAGTGTTCTGACTGCCTCTTCGTGTACCGGAACTCTGTTGATGAGTAAAGACTGTTTTACCGAAACCGTATCTTGAGTCCTGGTCGTGCGTTTGGGTCGTGTTTTCTCCCTGTGGTTCACTGGTCATAACAAGTAGTTGCTTTGCCTAAACCTGAAGTACCGTACTTTTCGGGTTACAAGCCGCTACTACCTTCGGTCAGTGTCCCTGTTAGCTCCCTGCTGTAGCCAGCTGGGGCTCCTGCTAGAGCTCCGTCACTTTCCCGCTAACTTCCGCTAGCTCCCTGAAAACCACCGAAGGTAGCGGGACCAGGCTCGACACCCGACTTGGGCAGAGGGGACGCGGGCAGTAGCCGGTAGCAGCAGCAGCAGCAGCAGCCGGTAGCAGCAGCAGCGGGCAGTAGCAGCAGAAGCGCTAGCAACGCTACTAGCTTGCTACAGCGGGGACACTGATCAGCCGTAGGAGCGGCTTGTAACCCGAAAAGTACGGTAGTTTTATTTCAAGCTACAATGTTGTGTCACTTTCACAATGTGGGAGGTGCAGTTTGGCTCTGAAGCATTAGAATGGTTCCCGTTACCAACGGTAACGCCCATTGAGTTGGCTGGTAACATTCTAAATGGCTGAGCAGATTGCCTTTCAGACACAAGAGAAGGTTTTTGTTCCAGTGAACCTTACATCTTTGCTAACCATTCCTCTTCTGGTATTACAAAATCAACACATGAAAGAGAATAATGATTTGGAGGAGAAGAAAAAAAGCTGCTCACAACTTCCTTCTCTTCTCTTAAAATCTTCCTTTGTGTCCCCCTCTACCTTTTTCTCCCCCTGCCATCTTTCACCTCTCTCTCCCTCCTCCCCCTGTCCTCCTCCCCCTCCCATCCTCATGTGTCTCATTTTCAAACTATTACACTGTTCTGCTCAGCTGAAGCGCGTCCATATATTCTTAAAAGGCTGGTTAAACTTAATCATTAGGCTAACAAGCTCCTTGCCCTCCAAATGATCATCTGCAGAATTAGAGGGATTTGTTCTGGAAGGTGAGCCAGAGACTGGGATGAGAGGCACAAAGACACTGAGAGGAGAGAACCCCAAATTACCAGAAACTTTGCAACAATGAATCACTCTGAGGTTGCCAACGGAGTTAAACAACACCTGCAAGTAAAGGCGGAAGTTGGCAAAATTTACCTATATTTGTTCATTGTTCTCTTGTGAAATCCACTGCCACCTTATGTAATTTACTAGGCAGGGCATTTCATTGGATTTTAGATTTGAACAGCAGTCATAATTTGTTTTGTATATGATCTCAGTTATGTATCAATTGATGAATTAATGAATTGATCAATTAGTTTATAGAGATTACATTTTTATTTAATGTACTTTATGATGAAATTACTGTGAGACTAAATCAGATTACAGAGAGTGAAGATTCAATAGAATACAAAGGGCAACCAATACAAAAAACTCAAACATGCTTGCAACCAGGCAGCAACCTCTGGGTGCAGGATAAGGAAGCCAATGCTAAAGTGCCTACATTTGCATTATTTCTATTATATTATTATAATGGCCATCAGGGGCCGACTCCTCTAATATCAAAAAAATTAAATAGAAGTCTATTTGAAAATGAGTTGTCTCAATCTGTATTTTCACATTTTCCTCAGTCCATTTAGGTAATTTAGTAAACAATGGGCCCATTTAGACTAAAATAGACAATAAAGCTTTTGGTTTTAAGGGTTGAAAGGTCAACAGGTCGCTACCCCCGGTGTTATCTGGTCTAGGAGTTGTCTGTGTCTTCATCTTACAACTTTAACCCTTTCACAGTGTGTTTTAACTTCATGAACGTTAGTTGTACCATTTCGGATGACAACAAATTATTGTTTAGCATTTTAATGTACTTAACTCTGTCCTCTTGTGTCACTTCTGGTTCCAAAAAAACAAGATGTCGGCAGTTAAAAACCAAGATGGTGATGGCCATAATGCTTAACTCGAAACATTAAAACGTGAGTCCCCTTATATACAGTGTATCATAGCAAAGTGAACATATTTGTGTTCAGAGCTTTGAGAGGTCCAAAGACTAGAAAGGTGATATGTCCAGCCGGATTTGATGGTGCCAACAATATGCGCCACGGTTAATTCCAAGCATTTATTATATATTTTGCAGACATTAACCAAAGAAAAAGTATGCTAGCTACTTTATGTAGTTCTGCTAAATATTGCTTGCTTCATATAATTAAAGCTGCACTAATCAATATTTTGACATGAATATGTGCTTTAAATCTATGTTTAAAAGGGCTCTGCAGTTAAACAGAGCTTTTTAGCATCTTCAAGCTCATTATTTTGATACAGTTTACAGTTTACTTAAGTCACTCGAGACACAAACAGGACTCCAAATGCTAATGTTGCTGTGTCTACTGAATGAGTATAAGCAAATGTTTGCTCACAAGTTCACTATATATTCTTCAGAAGGGGATAATGAAGGCAGCTGAGTTCAGCTGGTGTGTTTCTTGCTTGTTCCACTGCCCCGAAGTGTCCCAAAAAATAATTATCATTAAGAGAAATTGTATCTGTTAGTTAATAGTTACAATATTTTACGCCATAAGCTTAATAAGCAGTTATAGTTTACGTACAGAAAGCAATCACAAGCATTGCATCTTATTTAAGGCTGGTCTCATCCAGCAGAGGTAGCAATACCTACGAAAAACACAAATCCGTAGATATCCCACGAAATGTTTTTGCATGTTATCCATGTAATCTTGAACAAGGATGCATAACGACCGTTAAATCACATCAGGAGGGCGGGAAGGGAGATGGGTCCAATAAACTGCAATTTTTTCCCCATATGAAACGTCAATGTTTATGTTTTTGTCACGTGACTTGCATACTACAGTAATCGCACTACCTTGGTTATTTTAAACCGAACAACGATCTATTCCTAAACCAAACTATTATAATTGTTTTGCCTAAACCTAACTGAGTTTCCTGGGAAGACAGAGGTTTATTTTGAAAACACCGTATGCATGTAAACCTGCTACACGTGTAGCAGGTTTTTCTAGGATATCATATTAACCGTTGTATGAGGATACGTTCCATATTTATATTACATCAACCTTTCCTGACACCAATTCAAAAGTACCCACTAGAAACCACTCATGTTATGTTAGCTGGTGAATATACTTTCTAAAGTTTTAGCTAGAAGCCATTCCAAATGGTTGTCCCTCATCTAGCCATTTAAATACGATTAAAAGCATTATTGTCGCGATAGCCTTGCTACGTGTTGCAGCACTTAGCACAGTGGTGCAGAGCCTCAATTCAATGCATGAGTAAGGAGGAACGCATGCACCTTGCTGGGTTGTACATGGGCTCTATTCAGTCTGATGGATTTCTCCTCCACACCATCTGTGTTAAATCATGTTTTTGTTGCTTCACATACGCAACATGGACTTGAAACTATCTGAGTCGCAGCTGCAAAAGTTCCGCTGCTGTCAGGCGGTCCTGCATCAGAACTACTATTCCCCATAATCTTGAGCCATTTTCATGTGAGTGCAGACACATCCATAATCCCACACTAATCCTAACCACCCCTGAACCATTACTGTAACCATAATAGTAATCTTAAATCCAAATCTTAAACCCAAACTAACACCTGGAAGAAGTGAGGACCAGCAAAGGGAGGTGAAAACCTCTGTGCTAGCTCACACACTCATACACATGCACACACTTACACACACAAGGTTGATGGACAATGAAAGTAGCTAATGGAGAACACCGAGCCATCAGTGTTGAAAATGGAAATTGTGCCAGAGTTTCCATTCCGCTCTGTAGTGTAGGCTCTCAAGAAGTGTCCCTGCTATCACGCAGTTAATTGTCTTTATTGTCTGCAGTGCTCCAACCAATATATTATGCTAATGTCAGCGGCTACGCCTGCTATGTACTATTTATTCACTCCCTGATAGCACTCAACACATACATGTTTTCTTTTAGACCATCTGGCTCGGCATGTATGACCTGCTCGGAAGTGCATGTATGTGCTAATTAATTAGCATAGCCCAGGAAGCAATTATAGTGTGATGTGGTTCCTCCCGACAACCCCCCCCCCCCCCCCCCCCCCATACAGACACAAACACACTTGTCCTCTCTCTTACTAAGTCTTTCCATGGCACTTGAACACACTTCATTAGCGTTGATGTGTGGAAGCGTGAGCAGCGGTCCGAGGTGCTGTCACTCAGCATCTGTCCTCGGCTGTTGCTCAGGCTGAAGCTGGACGAGCCGAAAGGTTGCGTTCAGAGGCCATCTGGGGTCAAACGCTACACCCTGGGTTTGACGGAACAGGCACTAAACATTCAACCTTAAGAAAGCCGTACACTGTATGAGTATACATATCAGTTAACAGCATACACACAGTTCAGTTAGCATACCATGCAGGTCATTCACAGCTTGCTCACTGGCTCCTGATCAAATGTTTGAAGGCTCTTTGAGGAATTTTGGTTTGATTTGCAGGTCCACGTGGCGATGCAAATGTACAGTACAAGTACATGTGGCTGAAGATATCATGAAGTAATGTAATATGTGTGTTATGCTCATTAAGCATTCGTAGCAATCAATTCAAATGTAAGTTTATAATTTCATAAATTTGTAGTATGTATTTATACGATCTTGTTAGCATTTTGTGTACTTATTTCTTGAAAAATCCCACTTGAAAAAATATACCAGTACATTATTCCTCTTGCGCACCCCTCCAAGGGAAAAGCTTAGTTTAGTCTATACAATAAGTAACTAGATCTTGGTCTGTCTGGTTAAGTCTAAAACCCAAATTCACTTTGATAAATTGCATTGAAAAAACTAAATCCTCACATTTGAGAATCTGGAATCAGTAAAGAAATTAGGCTTTTTTGCTGGGTAGACGCCTCAAAAGATTAAAGAAGTGTTTATCAAAATTATTGTTGATTCGATTTCTGTCTATTGATAAATCATTTAACCTAAGAAAGGTTTCAGCACTATCAGATAAATCAAATTAACTAGAAAAATATATTTTCAGTCCATAATTAACAAGAGGATCAACTGATACTATGAAAACATATCGACTTACAAGAGTAAGATGAATCAAAATGTATCATAAATATTACTAGCTAGCTTGCTAGTTTAGCTGTGTTCAGTCATGGCAGCACCATAAACACAGAACTAGCTGGCTCATGCTAACTCGTAGCCAGTGTAGCCTCAAGAAAAACTGACCGAATAGACTGTATAGCTGTCTGCTCTCTCAGTTTGTGTTTTGTGGCAGTATATTTTCTCTAGTTACGAGATGTGAAGCCATGGTGTGGACTAAACTATGTGTGAATCCTACTTTGTTCGGCCATCTTGTAGCTGGGAGCTAACAGCAGATATGTGAGTAAGCAAACTGTAGTTTTAAAACTGTGCTGAAATCGATCATTGAAGCTCTATGTAAAGACTAAGTCACATACTATATTGTTTTTGTTGTCGGTGAAACCCATGATTACACAATTACTGACTAGAATGCCAAATGTGGATTAATTCGCTGCTGAAAATAGTATCGAACAAATGCGCTATGTCCTCCCTTTTGGGTGTTGTTTGATTAAAAACTACAGTGACCAGCTGTTTTAGGAAATTACTGTTTTTTTAATTAACCAATTTAGGGGACAATGGCCTTGGAACTGAAAGCCACAGACAGGATGTCCTAAAGTTTTGAGAGATGGACAGACAATAAAACACACCGGCCTTTTGATTTAAACAATTTACATTATTAATTTAGATGAAAAGCCACATTGTGCTCCTCCCCTCAGAAACCTCACAGAAGTATTAATACTTTCAATATTGTGTGATTTATTTGACACATCATAACAGCTGACTGGTGCATTTTGCTGTTAGATTTGAAGGACGTGAGCAGCCAGTCATTTATTTATTATGAATCCTGGAGCAGCCACTGTTATAATGTGTGTGTACATGCACTTCCTTCACTTACGTTTATCGTATATGTGCTTCTGTGCTTTTGCATTTGTATACAGAGGCTACACAGTGTCAGTTGTGGTTTCATTTTAATATATGAACTCATCCAAATGAGGGTATTTATATTTCATGTCAGGGCACATGTCCGCATGTCAATTCCAGCAAGTGTAATTTATCATTAACCAGCAGCGGAGCATACAGTAGCGGCGTCTACTAACATGAACCTATGACTGTGAACATGAATCCCATTAACACGTGATAAAGAGGAAATGTGTGGAGGAGCTGCAGCTGCTGCACAAATCAATCCTGTGGAATGAGTGGGCGCGTGTGGATTTTTTTCTTCTGTTTTCATAGTCTATATTTTAAATGTGTAGAATTGTGTTCATGCAGCCATCAGTTTGGGACTAGGGGGTGTAGCCTATGCATGCTGTGTGAAGGGAGGGGGTCAAGAGTACACAATGCCTGTTTGGATGTTTTTTATTTCCTCCTCAACTGAAGACACGATGGTCCATTTTAATGTGGTACCTAACTCTCGGGCGGGCCATGGATATTCATGGCGAGCCCAGACCGGGGCGGCAGTGACACTGGGGGTTGGGGAGATGTGGGTGTTGGGTGTTGGGGGGGGGGGGGGGGGGGGGGGGTGAGGCGTGTTTGTCGGAGTGTGTCACGTTTCCAGACCAGCGAATTTTTTTGATTAAAGTCTCTTATCCGTTTTATCATGCATATCCCCGCTCTGATTAAAGTGATCGGAGTCTGACACTCACAATGTCAGAGCAGGGAACCCGGGAGCACCTCGCTCCCCTCCCTCCCTCTCTCTCTGTCACTCTCTGCGTCTCTATGTCTCTTTATGGCCCCCCTTCCTAATGCATGCCTGGAATGTGTAAATCTCAGGCTGGAGATGCTGATGCCCCTCTGACACCTATAAAAGGCACCAACGCTGATACCACTATATACAGGCACCATTGTTTGCATGTACTACTTATTTTGGCATTAAATTCATGCAATACTATCATATGTGAATATGTGATGATTCCTCAATGCATCAAATGCACTTTCTTCAAATGCTGTATTTGTTAAAGGCCTCTCTTGACCAGCATGTGGAGTGCTTGCTGTGTTCCTGTTATTCCATCCGAGCCCATTGTGCCTCCAGCTGAGCTGAAGATGATCCCTGCATGGTTTAAGTGGTCCCAAATGCTGCTGCAAAACCTGTGCTCGGGTCTGAACATCATTCCTTTGTATTTCCTCCTCATCAAATTTAAGATTCCTCAAGATTCCCACAACTAACAAAACTAACTAAGTAACTAAAGGAGGCTGTGTCTTCAAAGTTGTAGCTCCTGAATTCTCTCCTTTTGGACTCATACGGAGGTCACTATGGACACTTTGGCAAAGACAAGTCTATTTACCCTTGGATTTGATTCGTTTTTTAATCTCTTTTTTATCAGGTCATCGTATTGTGTGTCTTCCTTCGCGTCTTTTCAAGCATTGACATGCCGAGTTTGCTCAGTGCTCCACAGTGTTCACCAGCTAGTTCCTAACTGTGTCGGCTGTTTTCTGAGGTCAGTCAGAGTAAAGCAGTGAGGTAAAAAAACTCTGGGAGGTTGAAGTGAACTCAAGCCTACAGGTTTAAAAAGTGAAGCCGATGAGTCAATGAGAAAATGACTCAACTTCTCTCTGGATTTATTCCCTCAATAAACATTGTAAACATGAGTTACTGGTCTCAATCTATATTTATATGTGTATATGTATTTGTATATATAAATGTATATGTATACATGCATATGTATACCTAAATATATATATGTGTGTGTGTGTGTGTGTGTGTGTGTGTGTGTGTGTGTGTGTGTGTGTGTGTGTGTGTGTGTGTGTGTGTACAAACAATAGAATTAAAGTTGTTCCCTTACTTGATTAGTCATGTCTAACACATATAGAAAATATCCCTGTAACTCTAGAGCCAGGTATTATTTCTATATGTTCCACATGGATTCACATTGCTCTGCTCAGTTCATACACTGCCATTCAAAATGACTCATTCATTATAGATTACGTGATTTCAATGCAGTGATTGTCACAAGCCACTGACTTGACAGTTCAAAACATCCACATATTTAAATCAGATTGTAGGCTTAAAGTAAATGTTACACTATGTTCTATTGAGGCACTGAATGCACTGCTGCTGTCATGTAATGTGATGTGGATTATTCTTTTTAACTGTATTGGTCTACTCATAGTCGATATATAGTTTATATTATTCTGAATATCAATACAGCTCGAACTTTTATGAATGATATTGTTATCTGTAGAATAACAAAAAAATGGCTTTCCGTTTGCTTCTGTTCTTATATAGAAAGTATTTGTTTGATAACACACAATAACACACAATAACACAGGTCTACTTTAATTTCTCCACACGCGTTCACGTGCCGCTCCGCGATGGTGGGCTGAATTACAGCAGCAGTCTTTCAGGATGCCACCCCATGACGAAAGGATGCTTGCGAGGTGCACTGGGAGTGGGCGTTTCACTTACACACACACACACACAGACGCTCTCTGTTACCACACGCACACACACGCTTGATGAAACAGCTGGTCCAGACACAGCCGAGACCATCCAGTCGGAAATAGTAATTAATGGCATTAGAATATCGCACAGTTTGGTGCCATTGAGGGACTGGATGACTTTAAAATGTGTAAATCCACAAACTTATCTGACCTAGCGACGGGTGGCTTTCCACCCCCTCAGCTAAATAGATTAATTATCTGCAGGGCTTGGTGCTGTCATTGGGAGCCACATGGATATCAGATCAGCCCAGATACCGCTGGAAAGCATTCCTTCTGCTAATGATTACAGCGCTGCTGCTGCTTACAAATATGTTTACCCAGAGATCCCCGGCGCGAGGAGGGGCTCATATGCATGGAGCTGATATAGTCCAGCTCAAGTCCGACATCATTCTGGATCTTACATTCATTTGATGTACTTTCATCGTAAAGGTGCTGATTCCCATGATACACATTCAACCACTTTACAGTTTAACTGTACATGATAGGTGTGAATGGTGTGTGCCGAAAGCCCTCAGGTGTATAGCAGTATCTTAAAATGCTGCAGAAGCACAACGTATGTTGCGAGGCATTACATCCCGGGGACGGACAAATCATCTGAGATTCTGACAACCAATATGGAAAAAAAAAGAAGAGGAAAAATAACAAGGCAAAAGAAAAAATATGGTCCAAAGTCCCAGAAAATGGATAGAGCAAAGGATCTCAGGGGTAAGTATTAGTTGTCACCCCATGATCAAATAGTGCAGGCCGGGAAGCGACCGGAGAGAGCCTGCGCCCGGGAAAAAAGAAATATAAAGTCCAGATTTAATTCTGATACGGAGAAATAGAATTTCAAAGCTGGATGTCTTATCGTTGGCATGTCCCTTTGCTGGACTGATTTCCCTAGCAAAAGCCTGTCAGTGCTATTATGTTGAACATGGAACCAATTTACTGCGCCGGCTAAACAGGGTTACCAGTGCTCTTGTACCCCCTAAATGTTTGAAGTTATCACACAGTGGGAAAAATAGCATTTTGAATGTTTGGGGAGGGGGGAGAGTGGGGGCCGGCTCGGACGGGAGTGGACTGTAATTGAAAAGTATCAATCAAAAACAAGGCAAGGGCCAGGGAGGGGAAGCTATTATGTTAACCCAGTCCGCTGGAGCACTGGAAGAGCCCAAATGCATTTCTTTTGTATCGGTAATGCTCCCCTGCTCTCCAAGCCTCTAAGCCCTTCGACCGTGGGCCTCGTATCTCCGGACGGACGGCAGCAGGGAGGGGAAGGAGGGGATTATCAAGTGGAGCATGTGGCCATTACAGGCCTGTGTCGTGATGCTATCTGCCCTCTGAGATAAGCAACCCCCGGATGGTCAGACGTTTCCAATTTCTATACATGAGAGATGAAGACCTTGTGCTTCTGCTCGCCTTCACCTTTTTTATGTTATTATATATTTTTACCCGGCATCTAACACTGCCCGCTTCTGTATATTACAAGTGTCCTTTCATGTGCCTGCAGCAGGCTGGCTGACCTGCAGCCGCCAGTAAACAGCTGAACTTCACAGAATGGCTTTGACGTAGTGTGAGATTGACCGAAGAGGAAGAACAAGAGGAGGAAGATGAAGAGAAGTCGAGGGAAAACAATAGATGCAAATGAAGTGCCTGTAAGACAAGAGGAAGCAGCTTTGAAAAAGTTAGCTCCAACATATCTTAAGTATTTCCAAACCCTGTGGTATCACTTCCTTTTCTTTAGTACATCCGCTTTGGCTGTCTGTTTCAATTATACAATATTCCCAATTCACGCAGATTTCTTCTTTTTTCTTCTTCTTTGAAAAGTCTGCGATGCAAACTAGTTGGTTGAATGTGTATTTCTATCAAGGAGACCAGAACAAATGCATTTCATTTTATTGAACCACCCTTGTTGTGTCTTGGCCATGACTCAATCTGTTCTGATTAGGCTGGAGACAGGGACAACACACATATTCAAATGGGATAGACCTCAAAGGGTCACTGAACAATTTCCTCTGTTCATGGAAAAAGGATATTGCTCAGCCATCGGTATTCCCTTGTGGCGTCCACTTTTTTTCTCTCGATGGGTCTTAGAATAAATTCCTGAAACCATTAACATATAAGAAAGTACAAATGACATGGAGTATAGCCAGTGGTTTTTCACCAAATAGCCCTTAGTTAAGGACACCCTTAAGTCGAGGTCAAGCTCAGAGCCAGGAAAATTATGCATTCTCGCCTGGTCTGAAGCTAACTGTGGGTTCTCCATGTATTAAAATGAATTGTTTTACAAGTTTTATCCCCCAGAAATGGGACACCGCTGAGATCCAGTGAGCCAATTTCTGTGGTGCTGTCATGGCATGTGAAAAGAGTGGGGCATACATTTCAATATCATCTTCTTGGCATTTACATTGAAGTACAAAGGAGAAAATGATACTGTATTGCAGCTGTTTATCTCTAGTGTTTTATTAAGATTCAATAATATCAGTGATTACTGAAAGAAATTGTCTGACATATGCTCTGTTGAACACAATTGTGTAATCAAGCTGTAACTTTGACAGAAATGGTCTTCCACCAATATTATCTTCTTATCGGGAGTTTTCACTAGTTTTGTAAAAGACGACTTAGATATGGCCTCTGAACCAATCAAATCATCCACAGTAAATCTGACAAGAATGATGACAGCATTAACATGTATTGTTTATTTACCACACCACTTTATTGGAATGTAATTTTGTGACAAACTGATGCATCGTTCCTGAAAGATTACGGAAGTGAATGCATGTAAATGGTAACTTTAGGGAGGGATGGCCAATGCCAAGGTGGGTAGGTAGGGTGACAGGAAGTCATGAATGAATGTGTTTTATCTACCTAGACCAGGGGCCGGCAACCTTTCCTATCCAAAGAGCCATTTCGACCTATTTTCCAACCAATAAAATGTGTCTGGAATCGCAAAAGCTATTTGATATCACAGCTTATAAAGTTGTAAACATAGTTACATTTTGCATACAAGGACTCTCAGTTCCGGATACGGCTGCGGAGCCGCGGGTTACCGACCCCTGACCTAGACAAAGTATAGGAATGTGTTGTCTGCACACAAAGGACACTTCACCTCTCTGTGGAAGACATGCCAGAAGATAAGCAGCAAGTTATATATAGTAAGGAGGTTAATGGGTTGGGTAGAAGGGCAGTGGATGACTATGTAGGTAAAACTGGGCAGGAGGGGACAACCCTGAATGGCTCAAACATCATTTAAGGTGTTCTGCCTTCCATAATAACCCATGATGAGAATCACCATCTGCTGCCTTCATGGTTGGGTTTAGGCAACTAAAAATACTTGAGAAAGACCACCATGCAGTAAGCATGAAATAATCCAAATTGTGATTGTGACAGTGATGTTAACTTTGTTGGCCCAATCATCCCCAACCTCTTACTTGCTTGTTTTTGGAGATTTTGACTGTATAAAAGCTGATTCAGGCTTGAGTCAAACTTGACTTAAGGTCAACATGGATGCCAAGTCCCAGATGTGCACTCCATCTACAGTTGGTTGAGAACAGGTCCATGCCAACTGAGCAAACTTCAATGCCCTATGTCCGTTTCAAAGCTTCAAGTTGACCTTGACTTAAGATTGGTCCGTTTACTGCTGTTTCTAAGGTTCAAAAATAAACTATCAAGCTGAATAAACACAAGTTGTTTATGAATAACCAATGCTGTCATTTGGACCGGTTGATAGGTAGAGAACATGTTTGAATGAAAGTAACTATGCAGAGAGGGTAGTGGGCTGGATAGGTAGCAGACTTTTGGGGCAAAAGTAACTCAAGAAGTATTCACTGGTAGAGAGGGAGGTAGCCCTCCAGGTAGATCGGCTGATATGTAAGTAGGAAGAAAGAGATGGAATGAGGTAAAAGTAGGTATGTAGATGGGCAGGGATGGAGGAGGGTGTCAGACGGGCAGGCGGAGGGTTTTTAATTCAGATTTCATGTGGGCTCACTCAGCAGTCACTGGAGTCTAAAGTGACTCTGGGGAGCCTCACAGTTCTATATGCAAATAGAGCAACGCACCTGGCCAGTGGAGCAGGCCTGCTGAGAGGTTACTTATGCAAATCTGATTGAGTGAGAGCATATTGCCAGAGCACGAGCAGGCAAGCGGGCATGTGTGCACGAGCATAGACACACACACACACACACACACACACACACACATACCGGCAGTTATATTTCACAGAGGCTCTGGGACGCCATGTTCCCCCAGAATAGAGGTGGCAGACAGAGAGGGAAAGGATAAAGAAGAGGACAACCGAGAGGGAGTGGGAAAGAAAGTCAGAGAGAGTGGAAGTGGATATGGAGGGAGTGAAGGAGAATGACAAGACAAATAGATAAAGACTGGAGGCAGGAAGGAGAAGGAAAGGTGGCGGGAGACAGAGAGAGAGGAAATGTCAGAGGCGGTAGAGAGGGAGTAAGAGTAAGACAGGGAACAGAGAGAGAAGCATAATTCTTCTGGACATAATAGCATCTCTCTCTGTCGTCATCCTCCCCCTTTTCCCCCCATCATGCCCTGCTAGCTCTTACAGCACGCAGAGGGTACAGGGGGGGACACATGGGCACAAGGTAATTTCCTATGCACACTTTGTAAATGGGCTGATCCAATATGGCCGGCACCTCTCTTCCCCCTCTCCCTCAGAGGCTGGCATTAACCTGCTGATTAAGTGGTAGAGCTTGGCTGGAGCTCAATCTCAGCCTGATGCATGGGCCCATGATGTAGACAAATGACTAGAAATCACATTGGCATGAACAGGGCGCTCAGTCAGGCTGCCCCCCAGCTCAGGCCTCAGGCACAACACATTAATAAAGAGAGATTTAGTCTGGTGATGATTATTGATAATGCTGTGCATAATGTAAAATGTCAGCATGGATGAGAGAGGAACTTTGTGATGCTGTACAAAAGTGTTTTTAATGGTTATGGGAGCTGCTCTAGATCCATGCCTTGCAAAACATTACATTGTTGAAGAGTGAAAGTCTTCTGCACTTGTTCGATCGGGTTTCAGACAGATGACGCAATCATTAGTTAGTCAAGTGCTTCTGAATCCGTATCTGGTACAAATCTCAAACTAAAACATAACATAAATCCTAATATAATCAACCCTATAGGCAAGCACATCAAAATTAGAATTTAACAAAAAACATTTTTATTATTTTTTTAATGATTTATTAATGAAAATATATATATATTTTTACAATATCATGACAATTGCATGCTTTAGATTAGGGAAAGCTCAGGGTTCTAAAATAACCTGTGGTCAAAGTACAGTTATGATTTTGCCATAACCATACTTTGTTAAAGAATGGTTCAAGTTAAAGGGATTCTGGTTTTAACAAGACTGAGGATGAATTCACACCAAACACCAGTCCTGCCACTTATTTGAATGCGTGTAATGCATTCAAGCTGAGGCGTTGGGGACGCAGGGGGTCCCACAAACATGTAGCTGCATGCGGAGAAAAGTTTAAACTTTTTATGGGAAACGCAACCCGACGTCACACTGCAGTGGCTAATCACATGATCCAGAGCTGTTCAACCGAGCAATGAAGGGACACAAATGTTGACTGTTGTGCAGTCGCTGGGCCATGAAAATAAAAAAGGGATACAAAAAAGTTGTAGTATTGATCATCTGGGGACCATTCTTGAAAATCAATAGCACATTCATAGCAATTCATCCAATAGTTGTGAGATATTTCTTTGAAGACCAAAACTGTTAGAGGAAGATATTCAGGGAGTCCCCATGCTGCTAGCATGGCGAAAAGACAACCAACAAACATGAACTGTTGGATAATGAAAGAACATGAACTCCAGTGTCCCTCATGCCCTCCACACCTACTCTCTGCTTCCAGAGGAGTCGCTACTCCCTACTTTGGCACTGCATGTTGGCCTTTGGCATAAATCAAGTATTTCTAAATCATTCAATACAAACCTTATTCACTATATGGTATTTATAGGGGGGGGGGGGGGGGGGATGGTACATTTCCCTCCACAATGCACTAAGGCCGTAGTCTGTGTTAAAATGGAGCACATCCCATACCGGTTTACTTCTGTTCTCTCAAACCCTCCACCATGTCCATCTGCCATGCAAACCTGTTGGGGAATGTCTACAGTATGTTTCCCCTCTGATCGATAGCCCAGAGTGTAAATGCAGAGGACATAGTGTTTACTTTTACTGCCCTTTCTCAGGTATTTATTGCTCTTTTCTCACTTGCCATTCATCACCAAAGAAATATGATGTGTTACACGCGGGAATATAGCTGCCTTTTGTGTCTGCTGTGAGGATCCGAGCATCTCCACTGGCGGACATGAAGATAACTTGAGGTTTATGGGCTTGTCGGTATTAGATAGTGTATAGAATCTATAACATGTAAGTGTCGAATTGTCATAAACCAGTTTGCAAAGCTGTGAAACAAATTCAGACAGTACACAAACTGTAGTGAACAGGTGTGCCAGGGGAAATGATTCATATCGGAATATGGATGTATGTTTGATTGGCTCTATGTTGGAAGAAAAAACGTATTTACTCTTAATCATCTACTGTTTCACAGTTATATTATTAATCATGTACTGTGTAAAGGCTTATGGCTTCTCATTTGACTTACTCTCCTGTTAAAACATACGTACGCTTTTCAAGTGACCTTCTGATGGAGTCTTGAGACTGTGGATGCCTACATGTCTCTGTTTGAAGAACGTGGTGTTCCTTGTTATCATGTGACCATGCCGATGCAAGCGAATCTAAAGACGTCATGAGAGCTTCTGTGATTGTGTCATTAATGTATTTAAGAGGTAACTCTCTGCTCATTCATTGAGCAGTCCAGGATACGCAATTGACATCATGTTGTGATTCTGACTCTGCTCCTTCTTCGAAGAATAAATGTTCCTGATCAATGATTTTACCTCAAGGTGTCGAGTACATTTTTCTATCACTCTATTAAAAGCATCATTGTTAAAGTGACTGTTCAGTTTTTAAGGGTTGTGGCTAATATGTATTTAGGATAATTATACATTCACTGAACTACACAATATACTTTAAATTAATTTGTAATTTTTCTGGAATAAGAATATCAAAAAATAAACCAACCTGAATCCAGTTTAGGCAACTGCACCTTGACGGAAATTGTTGTGACTAGAACCCCCACTATATACATCATTGTGAGCGGTATGTTGAAAGCTGAACAAATTATTTCTTGCCCTATGATAATAACATAACAAAATTAAATGAATAACCAACGAGGATGAAAAACCTTCTGAAGATGCCAGATAGCCGACTTCTGTGGTTGTGACAGGGATGTTTGCTTACCCCTTACCTTCTACTCGTCCTCTAATGAAATCAAAATACTGTCAAAGCCTCCACTACACAGCAGATGAGCAGAATTCTGGTATATTTCACAATTTCAGTGGCAGCTAAATGAATCGGAAAAGAGTGGCGCAGAGTGAAGTGTCTGGCCGGCTCAAGCGACTCCCTCATTGTCACACGGCGCTTCGCTTTTGGTTTTGCTTGAGTTCTTTTTCCTTTTCTTTTTTCGCCGTGTGCACCATCCCGCCTGGCATCAGTCACTCCACCTGACATCCATTGTGTTTAATTAGTGTTACCAAATGTTGGAGAAGATACCTGTCCTCTGTGTGTGTGCTAACATGTCAATTTGCTCTTTAGCAAGTCTTACGGAGTGATGAATTGGCTCTGACAAATTAATTTGATAAATCCTAATTACTGTATATCCAAAATAGATGGGAGGGTGGATGGGTCTCTTTGTTGGGGTAGATGGGTTCTATTTGTGCAAACATGTAATGCCTTCAAAAAAATAAAGCGGCAATGTTTGAACCCTCTTCAAAAAGGTTGCATGAGGAGGCCCTAATCTGGTGTGTATGGAGAGCTCTGTGTCATCAGAAAGTCTGATGATTTTGTCTTTTAAGAACAAAACAAATCACTAATGGATGCAATACCACTTCAACTCAGATCTTCTTCTGAAAATGGATTTGTTGTGCTCCTTAACTGAGGGGTGAAAAACCAGCCAATGAAGCTAGTGGAGGGGAAAATAATGCACTGTCTAGCTGATAATAACATGGCCCCTTACTCGTTAGTCAATGCCTCTTGCTCCAGTAATGGCCCAATTAAGGGAATCCAACCCTGGTCCTCTTTAGGTATGTCACAAATTGATTATCTCACCATGAGCAAACTGTGCTCCCAGATCACAGATAAAAGAGATGGTGTTTGTGCACACGTCTGCCCCGGCCCAAACTGGGCTAATAAGTAACCGTTTTCACACTTGTTTAGGCTTTGGAGTGCTCATGCAAGAGAGTGCATGGGAGGGGAGGGAAGCAAGCAGAGGCGTCAGGGTGAGGAGGAACATCATGAATTGGTGATTTGCTTGTTTTATCCTTTTCTAAAGCTCTTTTCACTGCCTGCACATTAAAGCTCCCTCTCTTGTCCTCTTGTTTCCCTTCATACAGAGTTATGTTGCATCATTCTCTACCTTTCGCCCATTCTTCTTCTTCCTGCTTTTATTCTATCATGTTCTACCTTTTGTCTTCTTTATCTCCTGTTGGTTTTCTTTATTCAATAGATGGCCATGCTGATCCCATTCTTGTTTTGCATTTAGCTGAATTAGATTAAGAGATTTGTCTCTCAATATCATAATCTCCAAGTCATCATCCCTATCTCTCTAACACTTGCATGCAGCTCCATGCAATGCTTCATTGTGTTAGCAAACACCCAAGGAAGGAAAAACTCCTCTGGTGAGGTGTTTGGTGGCATTTTCAGATTGGCCAGCACGAGATGCCATCTTACTATTCCCTTCCAGGGTTCAACCCCCACCCCCCAGCCTCCTCGCCAGCTGAACAACAACAGGGTCTCTGCCTTAGTGACTGACAGCCTCCCTAATTGTATCCACTCACTCATGACAATTTGATTAAAATATTACGCCAAAGTCTCACCCCCTGTTTGTTCCTCCGCTCCAAATCTAATTTTGATTTAAAAAAGAGAGATTACCTCTACGAGCATGACTGAGGATGCCATTAACTTCTACTTAATCTTTATTACTGCTGCGATTTTAACATATGTATGGCTTTCGTTTCGCTCCCTTTGTTTTTTCCCCAATGTTATCCTCTGTTTCATCTCTCGTGTCCAGTTGGGAGTTCAGGATTGGAATAACAATGTGGTGGATCTCTGGTGTCCGGAAGTTGCAGACCGTCGGCCTAGAAGACGAGAACTGAGATGAGAGAAGGTGAGAGTTTTGGAAGTTGGTGAACACAGTACAGTCCAGTTAGGAGACAGGGACTATAAAGATGACAACGTCTCTAGTTACAGCCAAGACACTTTGTTGTCTTCCCTCATCTCCTGTCACCTCTCTGCTGTGTTTAAAGGCACATGAAGGCAAAAATGCCCTAAAAAAATTTGAGTTTAAAACAAAATTTGCTAAAGTACATACTGTAAGTAAGTAAGTAAAGTGTATTTATATTTCACTTTTCACAGACAAAGGTCACAAAGTGCTGTACAGGAGTCAGGAAAAAACGTGTCAAAACCAGACTGACAATAACAGGGGCCAAAACATTTAAACTGTTAAGAGAGCATAGTAAAATACACATTAAAAGATGGAGCAGTAAAAAACACAATAAAACAAATAGTGAAAATAACTAAATAAAAAGCAGGTCATAGTGTTTAACCAGTGTAAACAGGTATGTTTTTAGTTGGTTTCTAAAAGACATCACTGAATCAGCAAACCGTAGAGGAGCAGGCAGAGCGTTACAGAGCTTTGGAGCTACTGCCTCAAAAGCTCGGTGACCACGGGTCTTAAGGCGAGTGAGTGGGACGGTCAGAAGGTTTAGCTGGTTGGACCTGAGGTTGTGGGCAGTAGAATAAGGGTGAAGTAGTTCAGCCACATATGAAGGAGTCTGACCTGACGTGCTCTGTACGTGAGGGTGAGGATTTTAAAGTGGATCCTCTGCTCTACGGGGAGCCAGTGAAGAGACCTGAGAATGGGGGTGATATGAGACCCTCTATTCGTCCTCGTCAGTAATCTGGCAGCAGCATTTTGGATTACCTGCAACCGTTTAATCACAGATTTTAGAGTGTGGAGAAAAGTGCGTTGCTGTAATCAATACGGGAAGAGATAAAAGCGTGTATGATCATCTCTAATTCAGCCGTAGATAAAACACATCTCAGTTTGGTAATGTTTCATTAGTGGAAGAAACAGGATCGAGACAGCTGCTTCACATGGAGGTCAAACAACAAGGATTTGTCAAATATCACCCCGAGATTACGCAGGTTTAGGTGGACAGCAGAGGAGAGTGGACCAATGCTCTGCTTGATCATAGGGACAGCACCATCAGGTGCAATAACTAGAACCTATGTCTTATTATTGTTTAGTTGTAAGCAATTTACTGCTGTCCAGTCTTTAATAGCATTTACACAATCTAGCTGGCTGGTTAACCTGAAGGCCTCACTTGGTTTGAAGGAGACATGGATTTGGATATCATCTGCATATAGATGATAAGCAACATTATAGGTTTTAATGATCTGTCCCAGAGGTAATACGTATAAAGAAAATAACAGAGCCCCCAGGACCGAGCCCTGCGGTACCCCACAAGACAGTGGAGAGATGTCTGACACGACCATTGGACCAATTACTATGGTGAGTACAGTGTGACTATAATTAATAGAAATGATGGACAAAACTATGACAATAGTCAGAATCAGAAATCAGAATCAGAATCAGAAAGCCAAGTTAAGTAAGCAAGCTCAGTAACCAGAATTCCAGTCCTGCTTTTAGAATATTTCCATGTCCATGTAGTATTTCCTGGCACCCTGAGGACACACTGTTTCATGGAGGAAAGTGTTGTTTTTAGAGTGACCTATAGAAACGTGTTTCCCACAAACCATTTCCCTCTGATTTCCAACACATCACATTTATAAGGAGAAACAACCACACATTACATTATGCATGGCTGGTAGTAACTTCTGTAACTTCTCCTGGTGGCTGCACTTTCTTGCTGTAGGTCATCAGTCCCATCAGCTCGCTCACCTCCGAGGTTCCCATGAATATGTGGCGGGTTAACCCCTTGTGCCCTTTGATGACACCCTGCGCTGCACACAGAAAAACATACACACATACAGAACCAACATAGTATTTACTGAATACTCACAAACACACATACGAGCATGCAGGAACACACACAAACCCATACACACATGTATTTTTACCTTGAGTTGCCCCCTCCCATGCTCGCCCTTGCTTTGAAAGAAAAATAAATCCGGTGTAATATGATAGTTGAATGCAAGGGGGGTGATAAGGTGGTGGGAGGTTGCAGGGGAGGAGGGGCGGTTGTGGTGGGCAGCTCAATCATTCACTAAAAAAAAATAGCTGTGTATCATTCACCTGATTTGAATTGTAGCTCCCCCTTTTTTTTGAACCCCTGCCAATTCATTTTGTACATTAAAAATTGGTCAGGGTTGATAAGATTCCATTTTCACGGTTGGCAATGCAGAACTGGCGAAAGAATACAATTACAGACCCCAGAGTAAACTCTCCGAATGTCAACTTGATGTAAATGATCAGAAGGCAGGGCGCCACAAAAGAACAGGCTTCAACCCCCCCCCCCCCCCCCCCCCTCCACCACCTCTACCTCTCTCTAGCGCTCACTCTCCGTCTCCAGTCGACAGCCTTCACCCCGGCAGTGTCAGGCAGACAGGGCTGCTGCAGTGCCAGGGCTGTAGGTGCAGTTTGTCCTGGTGGAGCTCAGAGGGAAACGTTGGTGTCACAGTGGCAGCTTGATGACAGGCCAACATTCATAATGTTTTGGAAGCAGCCAATAACGCCTGATATGTACAAGAATGCAGGCTGGACTGTATGACTGGTCAACACAGATCGCATGCCTGAAATGTTGTGCACAGAAAACGGTTTCTGTAGTCGAGATTACACAAAAGATTCAAGGCCTTGCTGTTTTAAAATGAAAAATAACATGACATCCAGTCTCACATTTTACAGTAAGTCATGGGTACAGTGGTAAAGGCCTGTGTATTTGTATCGTGTCTAGTCTTTTGACCAGTTAGCCAGCAGTCACCATACACACACATTCATACAGTTTAAAGGGCCACCTGCCCATCAGGATCCTGAAATAATTACCATTCATACAATGAGAGCAGTGTGCGAAATACTGCAAAACGTTTATTCATAAATATGAATGTGGACACTTTTCTGCTGTAAATGACCCCGCAAGCCAGAGACATCTGTTTACTGGAGACTATGATACCATGGATTGAACCACCGAATGCCATGTAGGCCACTGGCATTGCACTCAACATTGTTTGACAATTTTTTATTAATTTTAAACTTTTAGTCATTCACACCCAACCAACAAACTGAACACACTGTAAGAAATGGTGGGCATAATCTGGAGTAGGCCTCCTCATTTGGTTAAGTATGCATTCTGGAGTTTCAACCCCAGGCTTCAGCAGTCTGGGTGAACAGACTCGAGTTGGTGACCGGGAGTCACATGCAGGTTTATTAGGTACTTGTGGTAGAGCTTCATACTAAACATACCTTCATTTTGCACTAAACAGACCTTAATTGCGCTAACTCAGCCATCGCCATGTTGAGAGCCTTGTGGAGGCAACAGAAACGCTCCCAGTCTTGTATTCAGCCCCTTTCACAGAGATGCTGTTCGAGGTTTGGAGAGCTATAGAGGTTATGGGATGACTTCTTGTTGTTACTTGTGCAGGACGAGGTCACCATTAAAGACTCACAGTGTTCACAGGATACAGTGGGGTAACATGCTACACAGGCAGGGATCAGGGTGCTGGCTCTCTGCATCTCAGCACAGCAAATCTCCCACAGCTGGCGTTGCGTTTGATTCAGATGTCACCTCCTTTGACTATGAGGTGTCATCCAGTTTGACCTGAACCCCCACTCCCCCGCAGTGTCACCCAGATTTGGAGCCAGCCCTCTGTGGTGGCAGCAGGATGCTTTAACACCTCGCAATTACTAGGGTCGTGTCCCCGTTATCCGATCACACATTACCCGTCGCCAATGTGCCCGATGACTCGCCGCCACTCTCCCTTCCTTTTCCTGAGCGATTCTTTCTCGCTGTGTCTCTATCTCTGCCTCTCCATCCTCCCCTCTCTCCACCATGATTATTCAGAGGTTGCACATTAGTCAGGCTGGCTGTGATGGACAGCGTTATGCATAAATTGTTTGCAATGGCTGAACTTTGACACCCCGCAAATAGATGGAGAACACGCACAAGCAATGACATCTAATCCAAGAACAAGGCCGGTGTTTACAGAGGTCAGGGGTCGCAGAGATCTTTTGCATCTACACAGGTTTGCTTAATCAGGGTGACGATATGTCTGCATGTATACAGCAGAAAGGCAGTGGTTCTACTCCAGCACATCTGATCCAACAATATGCTTCAGTTTAGTCCATGACATTTACGTGGGCTTTGAGACCACGGAGCATGCTAGCAGCTGCAGGGAATGGAAACCATTATCTTCAGAGAGAACTAATAAAAGTATGATCATGACAAAGCCGATCAAACAGTGGGGAAGGTTTCATATAAAAAGGATCTGCGGCATTTGCCTCCTTTGCCCTGACTGCTGCTTGAAAAAGACTTCAGTGATTAAAAGATTCAAGAAAAAAGAAACAAATTCACTCTCCAAATGGACTCTTAATTATCCAGCACCTCATTAGGGATGCCTTTAAATGTCCACCCTACTGCAGTTCTGCAACGGCTCTGAGTTAATGAGTTGCAATGTGAGCCGATGTTTAGAAATCCTTTCAGTCTAAAGAAGGTAGTTGTTCTGTTTCTGTGGTTATCTGCTCAGCAAAGATGCTCTCACAAGCATTGTGTACTTCAAAGGGCGCTCCATTGATTTTTCATTTGAAAGTCAGTTAACTAGTCACAGTGAGGGTAAAGCCTCTCTCAAAACATGTGTAGTATGTCTTTAGTGTCTCAGGAGAAACTTTGAAAATAAGAGAAAACCTGTGTTACAAATTAAGGGCGTGAGGTCTGAAAAGCCAACAGGTCTTACAGAGATAAGCTCCCGTAATAATCATGTTGGATCCAGAGTTTTTGGAGCCAGACTCATTCCAGGGATACAAACCTCTGCTGCCTCAGTTTTGACCATTCCTTTTCAACCCATCTCACGAGAGTGCCCCATAGCACCATAAAGCACCATAGCACCATAAAGCACCATAGCACCATATAGACCCATAGCACCATATAGACCCATAACACCATATAGCACCATATAGACCCATAACACCATATAGCACCATATAGCACCATAAAGCCCCATAGCACCATAAAGCACCATAGCACCATATAGACCCATAACACCATATAGCACCATATAGACCCATAACACCATATAGCACCATATAGCACCATAAAGCCCCATAGCACCATAAAGCACCATAGCACCATATAGACCCATAGCACCATATAGCACCATAACACCATATAGCACCATAAAGCACCATAGCACCATATAGACCCATAGCACCATATAGACCCATAACACCATATAGCACCATATAGACCCATAACACCATATAGCACCATATAGCCCCATAGCACCATATAGCACCATAAAGCCCCATAGCACCATATAGACTCATAACACCATATAGACCCATAGCACCATATAGACCCATAGCACCATATAGCCCCATAACACCATATAGCCCCATAGCACCATATAGCCCCATAGCACCATATAGCACCATAAAGCCCCATAGCACCATATAGCCCCATAGCACCATATAGCCCCATAGAATGAGAGTGTAAAGAGAGAGAGTCTCCCTGACTGAACCACTAAGCTTCGAAAACAACCAAACTGGAAAACCTGAAGATATATTCTGGTTGAAACTGAAATGTGTTTCTTACAGTAATACGTACAGTATAATGTGAAGAGTGGTGACTAGTTCATGGGAAAACATGATTACAAATGCAGATACTTCCATACAGACATATTGGACAGACAGAAATGGAAAAAAATATATAGTTTCTAGTGCAAGTCACCAAGCATAATATTTACCATATATAATATATATATAGATATATAGGACCACTTAGCATGCAGCGATGTCCAATGCAATATACAACAGTTCGTATGATATCTTACAAAAAGTTACTTGTTTGTTTGTGCGTTTTCCTCGGAAAGCCAACAACTCCAGTCTTTTCAAAATAAACTTCTATCTTCACAGGAAACTCAGTTAGGTTTAGGCAACAACACTACTAAGTTAGTTTCAGGAAAAGATCGCCGTTTAGGAAAAAACAACTACGGACAACTGGGATATCTACAAATTACGGCGCATTATTTTTCAAAGGTAGCTAGGCAGCTGGATGAGAACAGCCTGCCCTGTATGTCCTCTTGCATGGCTCTTGCATCTGTTCAGGTCTCTGGGTACATTGCGTTATGTATTACAGATATATAGAGAAAGTGAGTGGGTGGCAGTATTACAGTTATATATTACATAAAAATATAACAGAGGCAAAGGATGTTCTTGCCAGACAGAAAAGTGGTTGTTTTCAATTACCATGTTTGATTTTTACCCAATAACTGGCCATGTAAAGATGTAACAGCAAACTACATGTACGTGGCAAAGTGGCTCGTAATACACAACTGACATCCTATCATGCTCTGGGCACCAGGCCAATGGCCACCATCTCCAACAAAACACATGTGGACAGAATGGAAGAACGGTGTTCATCCTCCCTGTACTCACAGTGGTACAGACATCCTACATCATGTTTCTTGTGCTATCTCAACACTTAACATGTCATCGTCTGAAAGTCAAACTCAACCAATTTTGATCCATTCAGCAGATTTTCCTCGGACCTGTCAGCTAAATTATTTAACCGAGTAGTTGCATAAGTGAGATTACAGTAATTCACAGTGTATTTATCACCAGAGCAGGTCAAAGTTTACTCCATTTGTAATATTGGTGGCAGATTGTGTGTTTGTGGGTGTGAGAGTGCATTGTCGTCTAAATGGCTGCAGGGCTGTATTTTTAAGCATGTCACCCAGTGTGCATCATGGGGGCCGAGATCATCAATATTCATTTCCTTATGACAGCGGCAGTCAGCGTTGTGTAACGCTTAGCACTTAACAAACGCTGCACTCTCACCACTTAAACATATGTCAGCGTACCGCGAAGATGTTTTCATCAAGGACGAGCGGATTTGTGCTCGTCCTCAGACATACAAACATGCCATAAACACAGGGCGGCGGGGAGGGACACACACACACACACACACACACACACACACACACACACACACAATGCACACAACCTCTGGGCACAAACAGTGAAATACGCCTCTGTACAGGCCACCAGGAGGAAGAGAGGGAAGAGAAACAAGAGAGATGAGAAAAATGAGAGGAGAGAGGAGAAAAGACACACGAGGATGAGAGGAAAAGCAGAGGAGAAGAGGGAACAGGAGAGAGGAGAGGAATGGGAAGAGAGGAGGATATAATAAAGAGGAGGAATGGAGAGATGATAATCTAGGAGAGAAGAGGGGATGGCAACAGAAGAGAAAGAAGATATGAAGAAAGTAGGCGAGGGGAGAGGAGATGTGAGAAGAAACAGGAGAAAAGAAGAAAATAACCTGATCGTAAGAGAGGAAGGGGAGAAGAAAAGAACTGAAGAGAAATTGATAAATGGAAAGGACATGAAATAAGAGAAAGAAGGAAAAGAAAAGAGGAAAGAAAGAGAGGATGCAATGGGATGAGAGCAGATGAAATGGGTGAGGAGGAGAGGAAGGGGGAAGATAGGAGAAAATGATAGAAGATGAGGAGAATCAAGGAGAGAAGAAAAGAGCGTAAAGAACAGCAGCGAAGAAAGAAGATATGAAGAGAGGATAAGAGAGATATATGAAGAGGAGAGGAAGGGAAGAAAGAGGAGAGAAGAGAAAGAAACAAGAGAGCAGTACCAAAGACAGGAGGAAATAGGACAAGAAAGGAGAGAGAAGATGAGGAAATGAGCGAAGAGGAAAAAAGAAGAGAGGAAAGGAAAGGGGAGGAAAAGAGAGGAGAGGAGATGAGATCTGAGGAGAGATGGATGAATTAGGGGGGTTGTGAGAGAGGAAAAGAGAGATGCATGAAGATGAGAAGAGAGGAGGAAGTGGAGAATAGAGGAGTGAAGATGATGAGAGAGGAGAAAGGCGAGGTAATAGGATAAAGAAGTAGATGTAGAAATGAAAAGAAAGGAGAGGAGAATAGAAAAGAAGAAATGAAGGGGAGGTTGGAAGCGAAAGGGAAAATGAGACAGAAGAGGGGGAAGGAGGGTAGTGAGGTCAGGGGAAGTGTGGAAAGATGGAAAGATGGATGAAGAGGAGAGGAGAGGAGGAGAGAGCAGGGAAGCAAAGAGGAGAGGACCGGCGATGTGCCAGGGCGCAGAGGACTTGGACAGGATGGCATGTTGGCCGATGGCTGCTGATCTCCTCTCCCTCGCCCACCAGACAGCCTTTGACACCAATGAGATGTGGCTTCTCTGTCCCTAATGACCACATGGCTGAGGGGGGGGGGGGGGGGGGGGGGGGGGGGGGGGGGGGGGGGGTGATGAGGCCGGAGAGGGAGAGGAAGCGGATGGGAAGGGGTTACTTCATTATGCATCAAATTAGAAAAATTCATAATTTATCATTACACCCAGCCCGAAATGCCACCCAACTGAGCCTCACCCCCACGGAAAACATCACACCGAGCGAGGAGAGGGAGGGAAAAAAAGAGAAAGTAAAAAAAAACTGTCAGAGCCCCAGCAGCAGCCGATGGGCAAAATTAATATGCAAATATATGCAAGAAATTAAAAAGCAGAATTACACAGGCAAATGAGGTAGCTACACTTGAATTGTTAGGATTATGAATAATTACTGCGAATTTCCTGCTCCTAATATAACTTGTTTTTTGATAAACAAAGACTTAATTATCGAGTTGCGCTGGAGAATTTCCGCGGCACTCATTAATCTTGCAGAAAAAAACAAGTCCCCAGTGGCCGCCTGTAATGAAGAGAGCGTGCCCTGAATCGGCGCGAGGATCAGAGCCACGGGGGCGCCGGGCGAGCCACCACCAGACGCCGCTCTGCCACTGTCCCTCGCCGTACCCAGGAGGGTCATAACTTCTTCCACTAACTATCAAAGGGACTTATTTATGCTGGCAACCCAGCCATAAGTCCAATTTTATGAGGCCTAGGGCTGGGGAGGGAGGGGGTGGGATGCAGAGAGGGTGAGAGAGGAAGAAGATGGGGGGGGGGGGTATCTGTTGATGCACTCTGGAAATGCCACTTTTGTCGCTGCAGCCTCTCCACTCATTCACTCCCTCCCTCTCTTCCCCTCTCTGTTTACTCTCCTCTGATACAGACATGGAGCCTGAGGTGTTTTGGCTGAGTTCTGCCCTCTACAGGGGGCAGGAGGGCACTCAGGGGCAGCCTAGCGCTGTGTGTGTGTGTGTGTGTGTGTGTGTGTGTGTGTGTGTGTGTGTGTGTGTGTGTGTGTGTGTGTGTGTGTGTGTGTGTGTGTTGTGTGTGTGTGTGTGTGTGTGTTTTAAGGCATAGACCTTCAAAGTAAGTGCATGTTGGCTGGTATTCAGTTCTTAAAAGGGCCAGTTTTCAGAGTTTTATTTAATCAGTGCTGCAGAAAGGATCAAGTAGTTGTGGAAGAAATATTCAGATCCTGAAAATGCAACATATAAAATAAGCTACTCATATGTTTTATATGTAAAAATTGTAATGCTTTCATAGTATTATCGTGAAATATTGAGCGCAATATTTACCTATATTCTATTAAAAGAAAGCCACATAAAATGATGATACTCAAATAAAGTACCATGTATTACTTCCTTTCCACCAGAGTCCATATCTATCAATAAAAAAAGGTAAAAGTAACAATACTTACAGTACTTGTACTCTATCAGGGACACATTTGCTTTAACCAGGTCATGAGAGTTATTTGGTGTTGTTTACTTTCTAACTCAGGTTTGTGTTTATCATATTTATTTACCATATAAGTCTGCAAAGTAGTTACAGCCATCAGGTTAGACGTAGAATAAAAAGTACTACATTCTAAAATGAAGTACTATAAAAATGTTAGACATCAGAGTCTTGTTTAGCGTTCCTGTTAATAGCCCTGTTCAAGAAAACTCAGAGTATCAGTACTTTCCACCTGTGGATTGATATCTGGACGAGAAGAGGAGATGAACATTGAGGCCTGGTTATTGACTTACTATTCATCTTATTCTTTGCCACCACATTGACTCATTGTTTGTTCTTACTCACGTTTTAGAGCAGAAGTGCGATTACTTTGCTTAGCTTATGCTCAATTCCATCTCCTCAACAAAAAGTCAGCTCCAGAGGACTGGACACTGTCAGTGTCCTCAGAGGAAGTGAGGGTGAATATGAGTAAAGCTGCTGGGCCTCGTAACATCCGGGTGGTGTACGAATAACAAGTACCAACCAGCTAACTGATGTCACTGATATGTTCATGATAGAAAAATGTACTCGACACCTGGTGGTAAAATCATAATCAGGACATTTATTCTTTGCAAAGAGGAGCAGAGTCAGAATCACAACATGATGTCAATTGCGTATCCTGGACTGCTCAAAGAATAAGCGAAGGGCTGCCTTCTTAAATATCAATAGACAGAAGGCCACATGACGTCTTCATATCTCCATCATGAGTCATTGCATGTCTTTCGCTAGATTGGCTTGTCAGGGCCAAAGTCACAAGGCTTCAAGACATAACTTTCTTAAACTAGGGACATACAGATATTTCAGTCTCCTGTCTCTATCAGATGATCAGCCAAGGTTGTGTCTGTAAGCATGTACCAGATGTGAGTGTTCAAGACGAAGTCACTGCACTATTAATAATATAACTAATGAAACTGTACTAATGATTCTGAAGGTAACATGAAATACAGTATTAATCAATAGTAAAAATATTTTTCTTCTAACAGTTCATCATAGCGCTGTCAAAGGAGAGAGTTCCCTGCTGCTTCAGGACACCACCATGGTTCCTGTATAACGTCTGCAGTGTCCAGTCTAAAGGACTGCCGCCCTGTGGCACTGGCACAGACACTGCTTCTCCAGCATCCCAGCCAGCCTGGACCCTCACCAGTTTACATCCAGAGCCAAAGGAACCCCCCGAGGATGCTGTCTCCACTGATCCCTACTCAGCCATCACTCATCTGGAAAATACCAACGCCTACATCAGAATGTTGTTTGTTGATTTCAACTCAGCCTTTAACACAATATCCCCCATGAAACTGATTGGTAAACTCAGCACTCTGTAACTGGTTAGTAGACCTCCTTACAGGCTGACCCCAGCAGCTCCTCCATTCTAGTGTTGAACAGCGGAGCCCCCCAGGGCTGTGTGCTCAGCCCCCTGCTGTTCACGCTGTACATCCACGACTTCTACCCCAAACATGAAGAGAACTCTGTTTGAAGTTTCTAGGAGACATTAGAGTCAACAAGGAGACTTCATATAGGAGGACATCAACAACCTTCAGAGGTTTCACAAAGACAGTTCTTTTTTTCTTTTTTTAAGTTGGACATGATCATGTGACCCCTCTGAGTACATTCATAGAGGGGTTCTCATTCCCATTTTTAAGGCAAACTATACAATGACCTTTTTATGACATTTTGTCTGACTCTTTCATGGCATTCTAAACTTAAATATGGTTTAGGACTTAACATCTACATCTATGTAGATGCTGAGAATGTCCGTGCTAGCAATGTTTTTTTACTGTGCTTATCTCGAGGTCAATGGTTAATTATTTTGTTATCAATTAAATGTACTTTGTTTTCTGTAGATAAGAAAAGGTTGTTTCCTGTTGTTACTTGTACTGTTTATCAGAGATCAGAAGAACAATGGCAGCATCAGAGAGGACAGACACATCTCTGTGGTCAGAGCAGCAGATTCTAAAGTTGAACCCACAAACTGACACCAGGCATGTGGTTTTAAAATAAGATGTTCACAAAGGGTATATGGAACATACATATATGGTAATAACATTAATTGGATTATAGGTAGAAATCAAATTGATACAAACAAAATGCTTGATTTGGTGTCTGTATATAGTCAGATGTCCTCAACTAAAATGTCATTGTCATGAATTATTCATTAAATTATGGTTCAGCAGCCCAATTATAGTAGAATATATTTATATAACATTTTGAAAAACTTTTTTTGGCATAATACACTATGACTTTATGACATTTTGTGGCATACTATACTAAATATGTGTATTTGTCAATCTTTTGACATGCTATTCTACATTTAAAGGCTATTATGTATCATGCTTATGAGATACACTGTTTGCCATAAAAGACATAAAATATCACAAAAATATAGTGGCATACTATGTTTGACGAAAGATAATACAAAAAAAATTAACACATTAGAGACACACAATCACTCAAATTAATAAATCATGTAATTTCACCGTTTCTGTCATCTACTGTGTCCAGATGGTCGTGTTTTTCAGCTCCTCCCCCAAAGATTTCTCTGTCGTTTCTCTGATAATCAGCAAAGATGACAAATGGGCTCCTTAATCGCTTGTATTATCAGCTTCAGGTAATCTGCAGTTATAGACATCAAAGACAATCATTTTCTCGGGAAGTGCAAACCACACTTGAAGTTCATAATGAAGCCAAAGAGGCCACTAAATTTGAATATTTTATATGGTTTTAAAGCACAGATGGTAATGTGAAAACGTGGCCGGCCTCAGAGCTCCAGCACAGAGAAGATGTTCTCTCAGTTGGTCTGTAAAAATCATACAAGAAAGGTTTTAGAGAATGTATAGTTGTATTGGGATTAACACTGGGAAGTGGAACATGGCATAATACTCATGAGTACAAAGATATGCAGGATGAGGAGAAACCTGAAGACATTTCCATAGTTCCCACTGAAAGTGTAAACACCAGTAACTTACAAAGCAAAGATGAGACGAAACATCTAATAAAGTCATCAGATTTTCAAATGTAACCATTTTGCACACATTCAAACATTGGTGTATGACATCAAAATTGGATATTCACACTGATAAATAATTTTTATTTTCTATATTTTTATTTTTTATTTTTTATTTATTTTGGCATTAATTAATACATATTTGTACTACAATTAAGCTAGTATACAAGTCTGTTTTAGACAAATTAAAATGATGTATTTCCGTGACATTGGGATACAATATTGGAATAATTCAATGACTCAGCCATTAATCCATGAAAAATAAAAGTATGTTGTCTCTTGAGTGGAGGAAGATTTTACCAGAGATGGGGTTAATTTACCACCGAAGAAACAATCAATATCTACAATTTACAAAACTCAGAGTAAACTGATTCTCCGTTACAAGCACATTTATGCCCAGTAAAATCAATTATTGTGCTCAACAAGAGCAATGTACAATATTTAAGCAATTGGTAATGTGAGGCAATGGAAATAGGAAACAGGTGGATCGTGTTCATCATTCGTTTTTGGGGAGATAAATTACCTTAAAAAAAATCTGAAGGTAACATGAAATACAGTATTTCATGAAATACAGTATTAATCAATAGTAAAAATAAAAAATAAAAATGTAAGATAAATTACCTTAAAAAAAAATCTTCACGCTAGATAAATATCAATCAATATATCAATCAAATATGATATGAAGTCTTTACAGTACAATGCCACACAACAAGGGAAACACGCAACGGCCTTTTAACGATACACACATTAGCCATTAAACTACTTAATTATTTAAATGCATTTGTTTCTTAAACTCTTCCATCTTACACTAATTGTAAGTATTGTGTTTATTATCAGCTGCTGTCGCTCTCATGCCCATCTGCCAACCCAAACTCTGTTTCCTCCTGATGTTGTTTGAGAGCCTGTACGCTCACCAGCAGGAGACTATCAAAAAATCCATATGAAAAAACAAATCCATATAAACGTCCCTTCTTAAAATCCTCTGTATAGTTGTGCATGAGGTGTGAGTTATGCATGCTGCTGGATGGGTATTTATCTGAGTGTACAGACGGATGCAGTGACCATGTCGTTCTGAGTCTTCTTTGCAGATCATACCGTGTCCTTCCAAAAAGTGATCGTCTGCCAAAAGTTGATTGAAGTTTTCCGGAGTGCATAAAGCTTCTTTATCTGGATCAACAGTCATGACATGCAGACACAGAATGCTGGAGTCCTTCTAATAGCAAAGCTGTGTACGTATTTCTCCTCAGCGAATAATCATCATTTTGGCCAAACAAGTAATACGATGCGTTTGTTCGATATCCATGTTTATGTTTTGAAACTGGACTGTAAATACAGTGGGTACGGAAAGTATTCAGACCCCTTTAAATTGTTCACTCTTTGTTTCATTGCAGCCATTTGCTAAAATCAAAAAAGTTCATTTTATTTCTCATTAATGTTCACTCAGCACCCCATCTTGACAGAAAAAACTGAAATGTAGAAATTTTTGCAAATTTATTAAAAAAGAAAAACTGAAATATCACATGGTCATAATTATTCAGACCCTTTGCTCAGTATTGAGTAGAAGCACCCTTTTGAGCTAGTACAGCCATGAGTCTTCTTGGGAATGATCCAGGTCTTTCACACCTGAAGAAAATTCTGGCACATCCAGTTATTGATTTCTTCAATGCATTTAGCCAGCCCTTGTATGGGACTATAGTCCCCTGGTGATATAGTTATGTAGATTTGTGTGTCATCTGCATAATTATGATAACGCACTTTGTTGTTTTTCATAATCTGAGCCAGTGGAAGCATGTAGATGTTGAACAGAAGAGGCCCCAGTATTGAGCCTTGGGGAACACCACATGTCATCCTAGTCATCTCTGTAGTGTAATTAGCTACCGACACAAAGTATTGTCGGTCCTTCAAGTAGGATTCAAACCGGTTAAGTGCTGTGCCAGAGCTTTCAGTCTGTCTAGTAGTATGTCATGATCGACCGTGTCGAATGCAGCACTGAGATCCAGTAATACTAAGACTGAAGTTCTGCCACTGTCTGTGTTTAAGTGGATGTCGTTGAAAACCTTAACAAGAGCAGTTTCAGTACTGTGGTGCTGACGAAAGCCGGACTGGAAGACATCGAAACAGTTATTTTCGGCCAAGAAGTTGTTCAGCTGTTGAAAAACCACTTTTTCCATTACGTATTTTACTTAAGAATGGGAGGTTTGATATTGGCCTATAGTTTTTCAATATTTCGGGGTCTAAACTAGCCTTCTTTAGGAGTGGTTTAATTTTTTTAAAATTTGACGTAGCCCATCACTGTCCTTTCCAACTTGTTTGGCTGAATTCGAAATAAAGCAACTCACAAAATATATTAATATTTTTAATAGCCTAATTTCGTTTTTCTCTCTTTTGGTTTAGAGTTCAACAGGTGCACAAAGTTAAAATTCTGACATTGTTGATTAATACTCTTCATACAATGAGAACATTGAATAAAGGCTATATGCTGTTATTCTTACCAACCCTTTCCAAACATACCAAATTATTCAATCATTATATATTTACATATATATTATAATAGTATCATTTACTCAGTCAAAAATAGATCCAATTGATCTGCTATGTCCACAAACACAAGGTCGAGGACAAAAAACATGCACTTCTCTCTTTGGTTGTGAGGTAAGTATGTTGCTCATGTCGGCAGGTTCCTCACATAAATACTAGTGTTAGTGTAATATTAGTGGCTACTGTTTCGATGCTTTGCACCATAACAAAAAAAAAGTCAAATGAATAATGAAATACTTGGTAAATATCATACAGATCTGTTCTATTACTAGGTGCCTCATTAATTGAAGAACAAATGAACTTCTAACTTTAAAGTACTTCAATCCATGCCACTGAAACAATTCACTCAACTTGCTCTGGAAAGTTTTTTGATTCATGTGAACGGCTTCGTCAAAGCTACACATGCTGAATGTTCGTATGTGTGGTGTTAACATGCAACACAGTTGGTGGCTATATTTAGTGTCATTGGATGGAAGGAAGTGAGAGGAGATGAGATAAAGCTTCAGGGATCTGAGGTACAGATGGCAGCAACTTGGCCTGAAAGAAGTAGTTATTCTTAAGGGAAATCAGTCATCCCTCCAACACAGACAGACAGACAGACAGACAGACACACACACACACACACACACACACACACACACACACACACACACACACACACACACACACACACACACACACAGACAGACAGAGGCAGTTTGCATCAAAGGAAGAACTGAAGAACTGACTGGAAATTTATCTTAAATTAAAAACAGAATCATTCTTTTGACCTCACACTAAAAAGGATGGTTTTAAAGAGGATGTATTATGCTCATTTTCAGGTCCATACTTGTATTTTGGGGTTCTACTAGCATGTGTGCTTTAATGTTCATAACACTTTGTTTTTCTCATATTGCCTGCCTGGATATACCTGTCTTCACGCTCTGTCTGACACACTCACTTTTAGCGCCTGTCTCGCATCCGTACACCATGTGCTCAATTCCATCTTGCAACAAGAAGCACTAATTGCTGAGGACGCTACAACCAACGCTGGGAGAGAAAGCAGGATGCACAGGGTGGGATCCAGCACTGAGGATGAAACCTTTAAATGTTGGGGAAGAGCTCATGTTTTTCCTGTGTATAAATGCTTGGTAGTGCTGTTAAGGCGAGGCTTTTGGATGCTACTTCATTTATTTGAGTTTGTTTGGTATTTTTAGCCATTTCTTTTCAATATGTATACAAATATTGAAGTCCAGTCGCTAGGAAAAACATTGGCATTGTACATTCCTGCAAACCACGGACGGATGTGTTGAACGTGGTCCAAGCAAGTCATTTAAAACCACAAGCGATGCGCAGAGCGACAGTCAATTCACAGTATCTGCTTTTCAGAAAAGTACAATGACAACATTGTTCTTCTGCTGACGAGGTAAAGTATTAGACGGATGGTTTTGCATGGTCTCCAGAGGATGCATCTTAATGACGTGTCCTATAGCACAACTAATGCCGTGTTCACACCGGACGCGGCGTGAATTTGCGGCGCGACCAGATTACATGCAAAGTCAATCCACAGACGCGCCGCCCCGCGAATCGGCGATTTTTTCGCGGGGCGGCGCGATAGACGCGTTTGAGGCGGCGCGAACAGAGCGTTTGACGAGGGCCGAACAGAGCGAAGGACGCGGCGCGAATTCGCGTGAGTTCAATTCTCCCAACTCCAGCGGAGAATTCGCGTGACGCAAAGTTGCGGCAGCCAATCAGCGTTGAGAATCAATAATATGAACCCAGACACCATGGAGTTTGATGTTCCGACACATGTGGAGTTTACACAACAAGTATAAAGCAGAACTAGTGGTTAATTCCATGGTGGGTGGCAGAATCGGTATCCGTTTTACGGAGAAGCCAGACGCAGTTCCTGGAGGAGTCGGAGAAATTCACCGAGCTGTGTGCGGCTACGGATGATGTTATGAACCCAAACACAGGGGCGTTTCATGTTCCGACATGTTTGGAACTTCCACAACAAGTATAAAGCAGAACTAGTGGTTATTTATTCCATGGTCGATAGCGGAAATGAAAGCTCCTTTCACAGAGACAAGTGACTGAGATAAGCCACGCCCCTTTCGCGGCGCGATGTTTCGAGTTTGGTGTGAACACCCTCGTTTCACTCGCGCGACTAAACTTCCGCGGTGAACGCGGCGCGATAATTCGCGCCGCGTCCGGTGTGAACACGGCATAAGAGGTTGATAGTTATCTATGTCAGAAACTACTGAATGTCATATGGTCCAGGTATTCATGGTCCCCACTGACAGATTGACATGTTATACATGGTTCCCAGATGATATATCGTCGTGACTTTTCTCCTGATTTCACCATGAGGTGGACATTAATGCCTATTGGATGGATTATTGTTACACTTGGTTCATTAATATTTCCCTCAAGGTGAATTGTAAACTTTGGTGATGCTACTTTTCATCTAGCACGTTAGTTTTTGACTTCTTTGTTGCCATTTCTTTCCTTTATGTCTTACCCCTGCATCATTTGGAAATCAATTGTAAAGCAATTGAGAAGCTGTAAGTTCAGGTATTATCGTCTCGCTACTTCAGCAAACTTTCCAAAACACACAAGTGTGGCAGTCGTTTCCCTAACCCTGACCCTGAAATCCATTTTACAAGAGTTGTAAAGCTCAAATAAACACACAGCATTATGAGCTGTTGACTGGCTCAATACGTTCCACGCAATGTAAACCATGAAGTGTCCACACTCCACATGGAAGAGTAAACCAGTAAGTCAATCACGCCACAGCAAGGGCCTGCCATGTTTAACTCACTTATAGGGTTAGGAGCTGAGCGGGTGGAGCCGATGCACTGCATCTTGTCAATATATTTCATGTTGAGAGCAATTTGATATATTACATTTTCTCTCTGTGCTCTTTGAGCCAGTGCAGTCATCAGCCTCCTGTCTGATTTTCTTTAAAACATATTTGTGTGGAATATATTTGCTCTGTAAGCTCCCACCATGTACCAGAGCTGCCATCTCCTCCCTGCTGGCTCTGCTCAGACTATCCACACATTTCAGCCTTCCATCAATAAAAGACAGGGGAGCAAGAAACACTCACAACCTACAACAAGAATATAGGAATGTGATTAGATGCATGTGTTAAAGGAGTGCAAGAGACAGATTTCAAAAAGGAATGGTCAAAAAGGAAGCAGCAGAGGCCGAGATGTCCTGACTTTAACTCTTTAGTATGTGACAAGCAATAGATGTAGGATGAAGTGCCAGCTGGACCACCTGGTGGGAGTAGCGGTTAAACAAATAAAGGAGTTTCATCCAGAAGACCGCTGTTTATGTTCCAAACAAAACTAAAAACTAAGTTGACATATGTTGTTGCGTTGCTAACGTCACCATAGTCACATGACTCGTTCGTCACATGACATGTCAGTCAGTGAAGCTAACGACCGCCATGTTCTTTTCCTAAACCTACCTTAGCAGTTTTGGGCCTGAACCTAACTTCCTTACTTTGAAGAGGCTCTCTGCATGTAGTGAGCGTACTGTATATTGACACGACCTCTCTGACATGTGCAAAACTGCCGCTAGAGGGGTACGTGTGTTGTAAATGTACTTTAACAACACTGTGTTTCATCACCAGACAAATAAAATCCTCCTGGGCTGGACCAAGTGGACGAGTGGTGAGGTTACGCTATTGGACGGCCGAGTGATGGAGTTTTCCCATCGTTAGACGTCTTCATCATCTTTAATAATGGAGAGGCCCAACAATGATCAAACTGCTGTTTGACACCAAGAAACGTTATGAGGAGTAAGTGGAAATAAGACACAGAGCAAAACAGACTGTGGTTTAGCTTGTATTAATAATGTGAGGACATTTTATTCTCAAAACTCAGATAATTCCAGCAAGACTGCATGAGCCGTCATGTGGAGGATTAACTCTGCAGCCGTCCCACCGTACTAGTGGACCATTACAATCTTTGTTGTGCTCATTTATGTCTTCATGCTCAAGGACCTGTCATGGTTGCGGCGATACACACATTTTGTTAAAAAAAAAAAATGATACAGCCCTTGACTGCTGCCTCCTCACTCGTATCCAGCCACAGCGTCTGTCAGTGATCAGCAAAAGGCATTTACAGCAATCGGCCAGACTAAACAAAACTTACCTTTTCTATTGCAGGCCACATTTTGGCTTTTGTTGTGGCTCAAAAACTGACATCCATAAGAAAGTTGTGTCTCATTTTGAACTGTAGATTTCTGCAGATTAATTCTACTCCTGATATGTTTTGATCCAGTAAAGTTAGACACCCTACGAGATGAATCTGTGTAAGTCGGATGACAACCGACTTACACAACAACAACTACAGACACATGTGGGTCATTAAGTAGGCAGAGAGAGTGTAAGAGAGAGATGCAGCGCTATGAGTTAGTTCCCATCCTGTAGTGAATGAAGCCCCATGAAGCTTTGGGGCCATCCTTCTATTTGTGCCGAGAAAAGATTGTAAGCTTCGGGGCTTCAAACGTATCCAACACAGTGACATCTGGTGAATTGTAAAACTCATAGAACCCTTCAACCCTTCACCTGTGTGCAATGAAAGTTCAACAGGCATGTGCGTGTTATTATTAAATCTGTAATATCACCAATCGAATTGCATGAATTAGAAGACCAAAAGGTTGCTTCACTTTCTGTCTGAGCACATTTACCTTCACTTCTGTCTCCAGTTATCCCTGTATTAGAAAACCTGACTTCTGCACATGTGAAAGGAGCCAACAGCTGCAATCTGACATGCTAAACTGATTCCACGTCGCTGTATGAACACCAGCCAGCTGACATGACGGCTACTACCCAGCGTAACACAGGAGAGGCACATATGCCGGCGTGTGTTTCCACGCTCAGGACCAGTTTAAAGTGTTTCTCTGCAGCCCTGCAGGGTCAACTACAACATATCATTATCTTTGTTAAGAGTTACCATGGCGAGGATGTGAAGAGGAGAGAGTCTGACAACCTTCATATTAAAATATGATAGGAGTGACATTCAGCAATGAGTGACAATAACTTTTTAGGTCAACTCCAAGCTCACACTCACACACACACACACACATTCAGTCATTAATTAGACAACACCCTGCCATCGGCTCAAGATGTCTGTTTGAAAAACAAAAGAACGGATGGAAGAAAGGGAGGAAGACGATCTGTCTCCTGATGAGGCCCGTACCTATGAGCTGACAGGCCTGCTTTGATGCCGCCATCGCTCCCTCTCGCTTGTTCCACTTTGGCTGATATGTCTGGAGAGAGAGAGAGAGAGAGAGAGAGAGAGAGAGAGAGAGAGGTCTTTGTCAACATGAAATGGAGGCTTTAAGTGAGCAGAGTCATGCCACATATTGTGATTGAATATATCATAAGGAAAAGAAACCTCCCCCTCCACACGTGTCAGAAACAAAGGCTATATTTTTTAGTATTTGCTGTATGATATGCTGCCTTAAACCTGTGTGTGTGTGGTGTGTGTGTGTGTGTGTGTGTGTGTGTGTGTGTGTGTGTGTGTGTGTGTGTGTGTGTGTGTGTGTGTGTGTGTGTGTGTGTGGTTCAGCTGAGGTGTGTACTAAAACCTATTTTTGCTCGATGATATATTTTACAGTACATATTTTTGTGCGCATCCTCTTCTCAAAGTGAATCAATACACATGACGTGTAATGTGATGTGAAGAGGCGTCACTCTTAGTGTGTATCAGCTCCGTTTGGGTTTAGTCTCATCAAGCTGCTTTTAAAGGCCTGATCAGACCACTGTGCTCAACACATTTTCAAATCAACTTACCTGCTGCCGTATTTTGAACCACATTAGCAGCACAGGCAGGGGAACGTCAGGCTGTCAGTGCACTTTGGTCCAGAATGTTGGTGAATTGCAGGATATTTGGGTCAAGCGTTCATCTAGCGGCTTCATCAGATCAGAATCTAAATGTGTCATTGTTTCTGACCAAAAACCTGCACAACTTTCCCATGCGGCTGCATTTCGTGTTCAAGCTCATGTGTATAGGGGCATCTGTTAGCAGAAATGGAATATCATATTCATAAAGTTTTCATCGTTAAGAGCCATTAGAAGCCCCTCATGTCTACATGAGAGCCCCTCGTGTCCTTCTTCTCTGACATCATAACCAAAAACAATAAACGCGCCTTATTTGCTACCGTCGACAGGCTAACAAACCCTCCGGTGTCAGTAATTACTACACTCCAATCCACCTGTGCATGCAATCAATTTGCCTCCTTTTTTGCTGACAAAATTCAGAAAATTAGACAAGCAGTTGGTGGCTCCACACCAACTACGGGATATGTGTTGTCCCCATCTTTAAATAACATCCATTCAAATATCATGACACAATTTCATTCAATCAACCAAAGAAGCCTAGAAGACATTATACAACATCTGAAAACATCCTCCTGCTGCTTGGATATTCTACCAACACACTTTTTCAAAAATATTTCACACTGCATGGCCACTGATCTTTTACAAATTGTAAACACATCCCTTCTTTCAGGTGTCTTCCCACAAGCCCTAAAAACTGCAGTTATTAAACCACTCCTAAAGAAGGCTAGTTTAGACCCCGAAATAATGAATATAAACAATATCAAACCTCCCGGCTTTCGTCAGCACCACAGTACTGAAACTGCTCTTGTTAAGGTTTTCAATGACATCCACTTAAACACAGACAGTGGCAGAACTTCAGTCTTAGTATTACTGGATCTCAGTGCTGCATTCGACACGGTCGATCATGACATACTACTAGACAGACTGAAAGTCTGGGTAGGACTCTCTGGCGCAGCACTTAACTGGTTTGAATCCTACTTGAAGGACCGACAATACTTTGTGTCGGTAGCTAATTACACTACAGAGATGACTAGGATGACATGTGGTGTTCCCCAAGGCTCAATACTGGGGCCTCTTCTGTTCAACATCTACAGCTGATACAGAACGCTGCAGCCCGAGTCCTCACTAAGACCAGGAAAGTGGATCACATCACTCCTGTTCTGAGGTCTTTGCACTGGCTTCCTGTCCAACAAAGAATTTACTTTCAAATCCTGCTGCTGGTTTATAAAGCACTGAATGGTTTAGGGCCTAAGTATGTTTGTGATCTGCTGCTACCTTATGAACCATCCAGACCCCTCAGGTCGTCTGGGACGGGTCTGCTTTCTGTTCCAAGAGTCAGAACTAAACATGGAGAAGCAGCGTTCAGCTTTTGTGCTCCACACATCTGGAACAAGGTCCCTGAAAGCTGCAGGTCTGCTGAGACCCTCAGCTCCTTTAAATCCAGATTAAACACTTTTCTGTTTGCTGTTGCCTTTAATTGATCCAGATTCAAGGATATTAATAGATTTATGCATCTCACTACTGCATTTTATTTCTTAACTGCACTGCAACTTTTATTCTATTTTTGGCTTTTTGACAGTTTTTTTATGTTTTAATGAATGTTCTTAATTGTTTTATTTAAATCTTGTTTTCTTCTGCATCATATTTTGGTGTGTTTAATGGTTTTATGTTTGCTGTTGAAATGTGCTATACAACTAAACTTGCCTTGCCTTACATAGGAACGGGTCTACAGAAGCCCAAAACGGACAAACCAAACATTGGTTCTGGAGAGAGCCTTTAACATACTGTATGGTACCTGAAGGCCACCGTAGATCTGCTATCTCACCACTAGATGTCACTAAATCCTACTCACTGATAATTAATCAGCGTATCTACATTGTCATTGTGTTAGCATGACAACCACTACCATCTGTACATTTACTTCACCACAACCGCAAACATAAAACAAAAACTACTGTGGACTTTGTTTTCCTTACACTGAGAACACTTTACAAGTTAGCATATTTCAGTCAGACGTTGATTCGGTTTAGCACATTCTATCAATCGGTTGATTATTTTTCAAATTACTTTTTAAAGTAGATCAATTATCTTGTCCATGAAGTTGAGAAAAAAATTCCCTGAACATATTTGTACGTCTTCAAATTGTTTGTTTTGTCCGGCCAACAGTCTTAAACCCAAATATATTGAATTCACAGTTATGTATAACAGACTAGTTATATCGTAGGTCGCTCTGACTTCTATGTAAAATTGCGTGGCTTTAAATATAGTGACAAACTGAGAGCATTTGTTTTCATAGAAATGAAATAATAAGTCAAAATTGTGTGTGTGTGTGTGATCTCCATGTGCCCAGCGCACCCTTGTCAGTTTAGGTATTGTAAAGTGGCCACAGGAGGTGGCGAGGCTCAGCCAGCAGCATTAACCGGCCACTCAGAGCCAATGAAAACGCTCGCTCTGACCCCAGGGGCCAGGACAGTGGTGCCTCTCTCTCCCTCCCTCTCCCTCCGTCGCTCTCTCTCTCGCTATCTTTGGGGCCTTCATTAAAGACGAGAAACAGAGGATTGATCTCCAAGGACACCTCGGACACACAAATGTGCAGCACAGCCAGTCAGACACGCTAAATGAACAATGTGTGCAAAGCAGGCTCGGCGCATGAACACATGATGCCATTAAGAGCGACAATGAAAGTGCACGCCCCAACATGAATATGCACTGAAAGCATTCTTGAACATGACGCAACCCCGCCCAATCAGCTGAGCAGTGGAGCAGAGAGGAGGGCCATCATGGCAGAATGTTTGGCCTTTTGTGTTGTTTTCCTTTACGTGTCATAAACGGCTGAGACGCCGTTTACTTATATCACTGTTGTGATCATGATCACATGACTCACATTATTTGAAATATCTAATGTTCAGCGCACGTTAGCCTTTTGCTTATTATTACCGTCCAATAGACCCTTTTAATTATCCTATTTATTACATGGCTACTTACTAAAGAACATCAAATATTGGTTTTAAACTATTTTATTGATTTTATTAATACTGTTATTGCTTCTCCAAAAAGACGATGTATAGAGCTCAGAACTGCGTCCATAGCAACGGTCTCTCGCAGCAGTGGTCGGCTATAAAGAAATAACAGACTGGAGAATGAAATAATTGACCAATCAGAATCGAGCATTCAACAAAGCTGTGAAATAATGGCAGTTAGACTTTATGAAACATCATCAGTCATCATGTTTTTGATCTTACGGTTGGGTTTCATGAAGTCTTCCAGTGTGTCCCAGCATGACAGGCAGACAGGCCGATCGATACAGACCACCAGGACACTTTGTGGGCCTTGTTCTCCGCCGGTCAGCACGCCTCCATGAGCAGAGGCCAGCACGCCTCCATGAGGAGAGGCCAGCACGCCTCCATGAGGAGAGGCCAGCACGCCTCCATGAGGAGAGACCAGGACGCCTCCATGAGGAGAGACCAGGACGCCTCCATGAGGAGAGGCCTGCACGCCTCCATGAGGAGAGACCAGGACGCCTCCATGAGGAGAGACCAGGACGCCTCCATGAGGAGAGACCAGCACGCCTCCATGAGGAGAGACCAGGACGCCTCCATGAGGAGAGACCAGGACGCCTCCATGAGGAGAGACCAGGACGCCTCCATGAGGAGAGGCCTGCACGCCTCCATGAGGAGAGACCAGGACGCCTCCATGAGGAGAGACCAGGACGCCTCCATGAGGAGAGACCAGCACGCCTCCATGAGGAGAGACCAGGACGCCTCCATGAGGAGAGACCAGCACGCCTCCATGAGGAGAGACCAGGACGCCTCCATGAGGAGAGACCAGCACGCCTTCATGAGGAGAGGCCTGCACACCTCCATGAAGAGAGACCAGGACGCCTCCATGAGGAGAGGCCTGCACACCTCCATGAAGAGAGACCAGGACGCCTCCATGAGGAGAGGCCAGCACGCCTCCATGAGGAGAGGCCAGCACGCCTCCATGAGGAGAGGCCAGCACGCCTCCATGAGGAGAGACCAGGACGCCTCCAGGAGGAGAGGCCTGCAGGACGCCTCCACGAGGAGAGACCAGGACGCCTCCATGAGCAGAGGCCAGCACGCCTCCATGAGGAGAGACCAGCACGCCTCCATGAGGAGAGGCCTGCACACCTCCATGAAGAGAGACCAGGACGCCTCCATGAGGAGAGACCAGGACGCCTCCATGAGGAGAGGCCAGCACGCCTCCATGAGGAGAGGCCAGCACGCCTCCATGAGGAGAGACCAGGACGCCTCCATGAGGAGAGACCAGCACGCCTCCATGAGGAGAGACCAGGACGCCTCCATGAGGAGAGACCAGCACGCCTCCATGAGGAGAGACCAGGACGCCTCCATGAGGAGAGACCAGCACGCCTTCATGAGGAGAGGCCTGCACACCTCCATGAAGAGAGACCAGGACGCCTCCATGAGGAGAGGCCAGCACGCCTCCATGAGGAGAGGCCAGCACGCCTCCATGAGGAGAGACCAGCAGCACGCCTCCATGAGGAGAGACCAGGACGCCTCCATGAGGAGAGGCCTGCAGGACGCCTCCACGAGGAGAGACCAGGACGCCTCCATGAGCAGAGGCCAGCACGCCTCCATGAGGAGAGACCAGCACGCCTCCATGAGGAGAGACCATCACGCCTCCATGAGGAGAGACCAGCACGCCTTCATGAGGAGAGGCCTGCACACCTCCATGAAGAGAGACCAGGACGCCTCCATGAGGAGAGGCCAGCACGCCTCCATGAGGAGAGGCCAGCACGCCTCCATGAGGAGAGACCAGCAGCACGCCTCCATGAGGAGAGACCAGGACGCCTCCATGAGGAGAGGCCTGCAGGACGCCTCCACGAGGAGAGACCAGGACGCCTCCATGAGCAGAGGCCAGCACGCCTCCATGAGGAGAGACCAGCACGCCTCCATGAGGAGAGACCAGCACGCCTCCATGAGGAGAGACCAGGACGCCTCCATGAGGAGAGACCAGGACGCCTCCATGAGGAGAGACCAGAACGCCTCCATGAGGAGAGACCAGCACGCCTCCATGAGGAGAGACCAGCACGCCTCCATGAGGAGAGACCAGCACGCCTCCATGAGGAGAGACCAGCACGCCTTCATGAGCAGAGGCCAGCAGGACGCCTCCATGAGGAGAGACCAGCACGCCTTCATGAGCAGAGGCCAGCACGCCTCCATGAGGAGAGGCCTGCACGCCTCCATGAGGAGAGACCAGCACGCCTTCATGAGGAGAGACCAGCACGCCTCCATGAGGAGAGACCAGCACGCCTTCATGAGCAGAGGCCAGCAGGACGCCTCCATGAGGAGAGACCAGCACGCCTCCATGAGCAGAGGCCAGCAGGACGCCTCCATGAGGAGAGACCAGCACGCCTCCATGAGGAGAGGCCAGCACGCCTCCATGAGGAGAGGCCTGCACGCCTCCATGAGGAGAGGCCTGCACGCCTCCATGAAGAGAGACCAGGACGCCTCCATGAGGAGAGGCCAGCACGCCTCCATGAGGAGAGGCCTGCACGCCTCCATGAGGAGAGGCCTGCACGCCTCCATGAAGAGAGACCAGGACGCCTCCATGAGGAGAGGCCTGCACACCTCCATGAAGAGAGACCAGGACGCCTCCATGAGGAGAGACCAGGACGCCTCCATGAGGAGAGACCAGCACGCCTCCATGAGGAGAGACCAGCACGCCTCCATGAGGAGAGACCAGCACGCCTCCATGAGGAGAGACCAGCACGCCTTCATGAGCAGAGGCCAGCACGCCTCCATGAGGAGAGACCAGGACGCCTCCATGAGGAGAGACCAGGACGCCTCCATGAGGAGAGGCCAGCACACCTCCATGAAGAGAGACCAGGACGCCTCCATGAGGAGAGGCCTGCACGCCTCCATGAGGAGAGACCAGCACGCCTCCATGAGGAGAGACCAGCACGCCTTCATGAGCAGAGGCCAGGACGCCTCCATGAGGAGAGGCCTGCACGCCTCCATGAGGAGAGGCCTGCACACCTCCATGAAGAGAGACCAGGACGCCTCCATGAGGAGAGGCCTGCAGCACGCCTCCATGAGGAGAGGCCAGCACGCCTCCATGAGGAGAGACCAGCAGCACGCCTCCATGAGGAGAGACCAGCAGCACGCCTCCATGAGGAGAGACCAGGACGCCTCCATGAGGAGAGGCCTGCAGGACGCCTCCATGAGGAGAGGCCTGCACACCTCCATGAAGAGAGACCAGGACGCCTCCATGAGGAGAGGCCTGCAGCACGCCTCCATGAGGAGAGGCCAGGACGCCTCCATAAGGAGAGACCAGGACGCCTCCATGAGGAGAGGCCTGCAGCACGCCTCCAGGCCTGCAGCACGCCTGGAGGAAGTGCTGGCTCAGCAGCACCCTGACTGTCTGACCAGGGCCCAGGGAGCAGCACTATAATGGGCTTTTAATTGAGGACTGGGAAGCATGGTGTGAAGCCAGGTTTCCCAACACATGTTCCAGGGTTACTGCTGAATGTGTAATAAATGGGATTTATGACACGTTGTCCCCCTGGTAGTAGCGGAGGGAGTGATATAGGGTGACGCACAGATGTGGGCATTTGGTGTTTTACAGTTGTCAGAGAGAGAGAGAGTGAGAGAAAGGTGACAAACTGGTGTTATGTAACCATGACACGCTGTGAACTAGGATCCATTCAAGTCAGTGACTGCTGTCCATTTACATCTGCATACATTTCAAAAAGTAGTGTAGCGGTGGCTTAGCTGTCCCGCACCACAAACCATGAACACATTCCAGACACACCTTTGTAATCCAGATGTTCTTCTTCATGCATCATGAAGACACCCGTAAGCCCTGCAAGTAGCCTTTACAGACAGCGTTGAGATGGAATCACCCCGTTCAGACCCCTCCTCCCTCTGGGCTCTTGAGATTATGTTGTGTGCTAAATTGTGATACGTTGCAAAATAAATGATTTACATTTTTCTCCTCTACCCATTTACTTTGACACAACATTCCAGTAAACCATAAGTTGTGCTGAATGATGAATCCCACTTGATCTGAATTGGAGGCGTGTGGCCGATTGTTTATTATTACTCTAAACACAACTCAAACAATAAATAGGATTAGGGGTTAGGGTTTAGGTTTAGGTTTAGGGTTAGGGTGAGGGCTTAAGAAGCTGGATGCTGAACACCTTGTATTGTCTTAATTGGGATAAATGGACCAATAGTATTTCTTTAATAATCATTATAATCACTCTAAAACATATACTAATATCAATTGAATCATATGACCATTTTTCCCTTTTCTTTCATTTAAATCTTTCTTTTTGTTGGACAAACAAATGGTGGTCTGTAATAGAGCTGACCACTTGTCAGTAGGAATTACATGGACTTGAGTACTGTTTCTTCAGTGTGTGTGTGTGTGTGTGTGTGTGTGTGTGTGTGTGTGTGTTTCTTTCTGTTAACCACCAGAGTATTTTGTTCATTTCCATACAGTCAAAAAGCAGCAGAGTGATGGCTCTGTCGTCCCCGGGGATCTTCCCCCTCAGACATGTAACACTCCTGGAGACACTCAACCTATTTAAATATTAACATTTACTCCTTCTGTTTGCTTTCATTCATCGTCACATTGTGGGAGTGAAAGGAATCATGTGTTCATAACCTGCTCTCTCATTACCTGTATGAAGCTCTACTCTAGTCAAGTCATTTTATCTTAAATATAGTCTTTCATTTCATTCAGATAAATCATTTACCATAATTAGGAGTGTGAGATCAGAGTAGAGATGATGGATTGCAGAAAATTATCCAAACTGAGTTTTCCCCCCTCATCATCTTTCATCCAGGAGACAGCTGTTTGTGACCTTTGAACTTTCTTTTGTTACCTCACTAATGTAACTTACGTAGCTTACTTAACGGCAAACATTTTAACCCCAGTTCAGCCCCAGCCATTTTTCAAAAAAATGCAGAATGGTTAGCATACCCATACTAAATACAGAATATCTCCTCAACCACAAGGGCTATTTGAATAATTTCAAAAGGTATAATATACAGAAAACGCTTGTGAGATTAGTTAAGAGTTTCATATAGCAGTTCATATAGCAGTATATGTGCTACTGGTTTATTGGTTGATGATAACACACAGGAACTAAATTGAAAAAAATGATTCAGAAAAAAAAATAAACTTCCAGGATGTATTTCCTCTTTTTAATTATGCATATCATCGCTTTCTTCTACTATAAAATAGTACTATATGTTAACAGTATCTCTACAAAGTATGACTTTGATTAAATGAAGTTAAATATTTTTAGTAATTAATTTAGTGCACACTTCGTGAACTGTAGTTTTAGAGCCGCTGAGAGCCAAAATGCCCTAACTTTCTTCCTGGACCTTGAACTTCTCAGGTTTCACAACAGAGGGGCTCTGCTCAAGCAGATGCACCAATACAGACCAAGCAAGGCCGTGTGGAATATCGTTTCATCCATAAGTAAGTCATATTTCAGTTCTTTGGTTGATATCTTGCTGAGGCTTTGTCTCACAAGGGATTTATCGGTATGGTCGTAAGCTTTCCAGAAAGGTACGCCATTCATGTGTGGCATCAAGCCAGGGATATAAAAATTTATATTTCCAAAACTTGGGGAGCTCTCTTGAGTCACTTTCGAGTCATATTTATGGTTTATGTTAATACTTATTGTTGAATTGTGTTGTACAATTGTCTTGTATGCTCAGGCTGTGCATTTTTTTTTTTTTTGCTATGTCACATCAATGGCTCTGGTATCGAGTCATGGGAATATGAGGACATGGAGAGTGAGGAAGAACTCCTGATGAAGAATCCCAGTTTTGGGGGCTGAACAAGCATACGTATTTAAACCCAAACCACCATCTTTTCCTGAAGCTAGTACTTTTATTGCATAAGTCAACCTAAAGGCTAAGTAAACCTACGTTGGAAGTTTATTTTGAAAAGACACTGCATGTAACGAGTGACGCGAGAGGAGAACCTGGAGCGTCCCAGTCTGAGGCCGAGGGCTGCTGTCCCAGCGCCGGTGTTTGTGTGTTTAGACCACCAGGCCCCGTCTGTTTGTCCCAGACAGTTAGAGTGCGTGGTGTTAGCGCCCTGGCTACGGACACCTTAATGTGTGTTAGAGTGTGCTGCACGTGTGTGAGTCCATGTCCCTTCTCCCGCAGGACGCCCTTCACCATGCTCATAATGAAGTCCCATGGAAAGAATGGTGGGGGGGCGGGTATGTTTGTGCTGTTCGTGCATGTGTCTGTGTGTTCCACTTGTTTTTCTCCCCGGTCGCCTTTTGAGCCGTGGCCTTAATTGGGGAGCCAGAGCGTCCAATTAATTGCGAGCCAGCGCAGCCGTTTGGCACGGCAAACATGCGGTGGCCAAATGTAATGTTTTTGTCCTGAACCCGGACCCCTCCTCCCCCGTCCTCCCCAAGGGACCTCCTCTTAGCATGCGAGACCGCACGGGTTAACAAGTTTCCGCCTGGCGCCTCGTCCCCTCCACTTCACACCTCACACTCGCACCTTGAGAGGGCCAAGTTTCCTCTCCAACCGGTGTCCTTTGTCAACTGTCCTGCATCTGGGTCACAAACAAGGAGGAGCAGTGTGTGAACGGAGGGGGAGGCTGGAGGAGGAGGACAGGCGTGGAGGGGATGCTGGGGAGTCCCTCGGTCCCTACTTCATTAAAACCAAATAAAAACGGGAGGTCATTTATCTCTTTCCCTGCAAAGCCATAAACACAAATAGGTTCACCGTGGTCCTCCCTCTTGCAGCCTGGGTATATATCACAGCAGATAAAGGCGGCCCGCGATGATAGCTTGTATTCAATTGGAATGTAAGTGAAATTTAAGATTGCTGATATGACTGGAGGAGTGTGGAGCCGTGTTGGTATGCGAGCTGTTTGGTGAGAGAGAGGGAGATGAACCTGCACCTTCCTCCCTTCTATCCTCGCCGGAGACAACACTGAATCACCATCCAGCCTGAATGATGAGCACTGCTGCTCTCCCTTCTGCATTCAGGTGTACTGAAGAGTGAGCAGAGTCCTGGGGTCTAATGTTGGACATTGAATGACAGTATACCGGCTATTGCAGGCTATAAACAAGTATACTGGGATGTATTCTGGGCCCAGTCACACCTGCATTTGTTGTGTAAATGTTTACTTTGGAATATGTATATTTGTATATGAACTCAAGTCCTCCGTCATAATATACCAGTCATACAACTCTCTCAAGTGTCACTGGTAGGGCTGGTAGTGCCACCAACAACTACTTTAAGATGAGATGAGATGAGATAACATGTATGGATCAGCAAAGGTTAGCTATACAGCAGCACTACAAACTGAGCACAGAGGTAGAGAACAAGATGCCGTGAAGTTGAAGAAGAGACACCCCATATATCACCATGTTGATAGCTTACATTAAGAATTTTGTTTCATGAAATTACACGTTTTTTTGTTTAAATCGGAAAATGAGGCCTTAAATATGTGCTAATTTTCGTAAATTTCCAGAACAGAAATCTCAAAATTGGATGAAGCCAGATTCTAAATTCTTGTTTCATTTTTGTTTTCATGTTGACATATTAGAGTCAAAGGTTTGTACCGAGGGAATCTTGGAAATGTCTTGATATCACTCCATGAATCAGAAAATACTGCCATAAAAATAAATTCTCGTCTCGATCACGCATTGAACTTTCAGGATATAAATAGTAATGAAAGTGGAAAGTCTGCTGTATGTGAGTGCACTGAAGCAGAGCTTTCTGGCTCAGAGTCTGAGAAAAAAACTAATTTAGAGAAGATAAAATGACAAGATTTGTAAAATGACATACATTTTGAAGACACTGATTTTAATGTCCTCCTCTCCTTGATCTTACTCATAGACCATATTTGGACTGAGGAGAAGTGATGTAGAGATGCCCTATACCTCTCTGTTAGCAGCAGCAATCTGTCAATCACAGTAAGCCCCGCCCTAAAGCAGCTTTCTGGTCTGTTTGACTCTAAATGACCATAATTTACTAAATGAACATCATGCTGTATTGAAGACGACTTGAAACTAGAGATTGAGACATAAACTCATGTGTACGCCTGGTCCTTGACCTTTGACCTCCTCCCAGTGGATGCTGTGTGTTCTGGTCTGATGTAAAGTTCTCCCCAGCTGTCACGTGAGGATGTCATGATGACTCCACCCCTCCAAATCCAACCATTAGTCCGATACAATCCTGAAACAGGCTTTCCTGTGTAGGTTGGTCTGACTAACACACATTGATTGAGTGAACCCAAGATGACCTATGAGTCTCCCTGCAGGACAAGGCCACAGGATCACACGTTGATGCCATGAGGCCCACTCCTTATGGGAGGGGACCAAGTCACTTAGGCCCAGGTCTTTTTGTTTTTGTAAAGTTGAGAATTCACGATCAGAGTCTGACGTCAAAGCCACATGTGGTTCTTCATTGTGTTCTGTCCGCTAGCTTGTCACGATAGCTATCCGAAACAAGCTAGTTTTACAGCTAGTTTGCTTTGCTAATATTAGCAGAGTAACGACGTGTATCGGCCCTAAATGACAGGGAGGTGCTCCGTCATTGTGCTTGTTTCAAGTGGAATACAATTACCCACATTTAACCCTGATTAATGGATGATTGGTTGTGACAGGGAACCCCATTCCATAGCCTCCTAACCCCCACCCCTCTTCCTCTAGCTCTATCTCCAGACAGAGTGGGAGCCGTGAGGGAAGTGACAATGAAGAATCATCCCTGAACTCCGTTTATTACGGCCTGGCTGGGAGAGAAGAGCAGGGAGAGGAAGAGAAGAGGAGGACAAGATTACTGGAAGTTTTTTTTTAATGGCATTTGTGCTTCCACAAACTCGCCTGCAACCATCCACCACCGGGGAATACTGCCTTTGATTTTCCAGGAAAGCTGGTCCTCTGCGGTGCTTCGTTAGCAATGTGTTGGCATCAAGTCCAGTGGAAGTGTCCAAGAGAAAAAAAATCTCTGTTGCATTGATCCTAAAATAGTGCATTTGAGTAAAGTTGCCACTTGAAAAGCAGATCATTGTACCAGTTCTAGTTTGTTTCAGCTTTCCTGCACATGGTGAGAACGTATCAAAGCTGCACTAATGCACAGTGATGGGTCTGGTCCAGATGCTTTTCTCCTCTGTTGCTCTTTCAAAATGAAAGCCTGACAGCATTTGAATGTTACATGGATGTTACAGTAAATTCTCAAATAGTTTTTTTTTTTTTTACCATAAACTGTAGGGCAAACCATGCCTATTGACATTATAATATGCAATAAAGTACATTTGACCATATTTTAGTTTTCTGATATGCTTCTGTTTTGATTTGTTGTTAAGCACACTTAACACTTCCTCCATGTTTATGATATCTTCATTTCCATGATGTCATCCTCACCCCTCTGGAGCTCAAACAAACTCATTCACTTATTGTTCACATTTGCTTCCACTTTGCTGTTTTGTTTTCTCTGGTAAGCTGTTGTCAATAGAGCTCAACACCCTGCAGATGTTTCACATTAAAATAATGTGAATACTGGTTTGTTGGTAGCACTTTATAATAACTACTCAATATTTAGCATTAGGAAACACTTAATTCATCATTTATAAACCATTGTTCCAACATTAACACGTTTATAAAGCACATGTTAACCATTAGTGCATCATCTATAAGTTCTTAATAATTGGTTTGCAATATATATTACTTAATTGGTTTGCAATATATATTACTTAATTTACAAATGGGGAATCCATCATTTATAAAGTATGAAAACCCAATCACAAAACGCATAATAGTCAAGCTTATTAATCAAGAATAAACTGTGTTCATGAATTGCATACTAATGAGTTAATAATGAGTGGAACAATGGTTTATGAATGATGAATTAAGTGTTTACTATTGCTTTGCTAATGCTAAATAGTGTGAAGTTATTATAAAGTGCTTACCGGTTTGTTTTATACAAAGACAACTTTAAAATAATTCTCAAATACTAGAATACGTTTAGGGCAATTATAACATAACAGACAGACTTTAGAGCAGATCTGTGAAAGACCTGCTACACCCACCACCCCAACCGCCTCACATGTACTGTCCACCTGGCTTCATAATAGACACGCTACTTCCTGAACACTGGCAAAGGATTTACATTGTGAGGGGTGGAATCGTCCAATATGGCAGTAGGAGCAAGCTCAAATCGCGGCACCGGCACCTGCCGCGCACCTGCTGGCCATGCCACGGCATCTCTGGACATGCCGCGGCAGTTCGGGACCTGCCGGGAGCTGCGAGCTGCCGTGACGGAGCAGTTGCCACTAGTTTTTAAATCGTGGCGCACCTCATAGAGCACTTGTGTCAGACCCGTTTTCAGTGAGTCACGGGTCTTTTATTTTGAAGGGAATTCTTTATGCAGCATTGTGCCGTACTCACACTCAATACTGCGTTCACAACACGCTTTACTCGCGTGAGTTTACACGCCGGACTATTTGTGACAGTTCACTTCATTCCCGACTTTTTAATTGGTTTAATATTAGCTTAAGCAGTTCAGAACCACTGCCCAATAATAACGTGCGTGTAATCTTTGTTATTTTCTTCTGTTTTAAGTTTGATCTTTCAAACCAATGTGGGTTTCTTAACCCTAAATTAAATTGATTTATGTCATAGTAACAGAACAATTTGCTTACATATATTTTTACATTTATATAAATTCATGTACAATATTTTTACACTTGAAGAGTTACTTCAAGGGTACAAAATAATACGAATAATATATGTGAAGTGACTGTCTGATCACATATCAATGTTAATTATTCCTCACAATAATTATTAACAATAATTTCCACGACAATGATGGTAGGAAAAAAAAAGTGTTCTCACTTTGTTAGAAAAATGAAAATAACGAAAAAATAACTAATATTTAGTTTTAATGACAACCACTGAAGTGTTTTTCAGGCTTTTGGAAGAATATTTCCAGAGTCTCGATATGTGAAGTCAGAAACGTCATTTATGAAGCTCCGCAGGCTCTTTGTCTTGACCTGCAAATAAATCTCTCTCTCACTCACACACACACAGAAGAGTTGTAACGCGACCATAGCGACATAAAAGACATGCTGCCATAGATACGATCAATAACATATGGCCGTTTTGTTTTGTTTTGTAACAGAACAAGGTGTAGACCTGTTCTATAGGAAAGAGAACCTTAAAGTACAGGCCGGAGGCCCCCTGATATAACAGGTAGTGGCAGCTTCCGGCACCGCGGCGCCTCCCCCCGGCACCGCGGCACCTGCCTCCAGCACCGCGGCACCTGACCTGTGCCACAGGAAGTGCCTGTACAAGCTGCCGGTGCCGCGATTTGAGCTTGCCCTAAGGAGACTGGGTGGGGGGAAAAGAGGGATTATGGAAAGCTTTTATTGTGAAACATCTGTGCAGGACATGTATAGAAGTCCGGAGAGGTACCGTACTTTTCGGGTTATAAGCCGCTCCTACGGCTGATCAGTGTCCCCGCTGTAGCAAGCTAGTAGCGCTGCTAGATAGCGCTGCTAGATAGCGCTGCTAGATAGCGCTTCTGCTGCTACCGGCCACTGCTGCTGCTACTGCCCGCTGCTGCTGCTACTGCCCGCGTCCCCTCTGCCCAAGTCGGGTGTCGAGCCTGGTCCCGCTACCTTCGGTGGTTTTCAGGGAGCTAGCGGAAGTTAGCGGGGAAGTGACGGAGCGCTAGCAGGAGCCCCAGCTGGCTACAGCGGGGAGCTGTCGGGGACACTGACCGAAGGCAGTAGCGGCTTATAACCCGAAAAGTACGGTAAGTATGACATCACTCTGATTGATCCCCCCCCCCTTCAGGATGTTAAGGATTTTATAGTAAACAATGGAAGACATAAAATGAGGATCCTGACATGACGGGGCTGTCACAACGGGAGAACAGTACTTGCTAGTGACCGTACCCAACACTGAAACTACATTTGGACCAGTAGTTTGAGTCTAATTAGTGAGGAAGGCTGGCTCTCCTCTGCTGCGGCCCCATGCTGTGATTTTGGCTGATGAGACGGCTGGATTTTTTACATGAGCCATTATTCCAATCCATCTCCCTCTTTATCTGCTGTCTGGTGCCACAGAGGAGAGCAGGTTAGCGGGAGAGAGGCCTGCTACTTCCTGTCCTCTGAGAGCCAGAGACAGACAGTACGGGGGTGAAGGGGGGCGCTCGTTTAATGGACTGATAATCCAGAGATGAACACACACTTGTAGCTCCTTTCCCTGAACATCCTTCCCATACATCACAGGGAAACACTTCGTAAACACTACTCATGCTCACTCACCTTTCCCAAGACATCGACTTCAGGGGTCTTCAGGTGTTGTAACACAATAACACACACCATCATCTCTCTTGTAAAAGGCCAGCTGTAGTTTGTGTATTAAGCCGTCCACAGCCTGCATCATTAAATAAGGCAAAGGTGCTCTTCTATAATTACAACTATAAAAATGTGCATATGATCGTATGGGATTTGGAATGACTTCATATCAGAGGTTTAACGAAGGTCTAATCGTTTTTCATGAAGACTTTTTTTTTCGTTTTCAAAATGTACCCATAAATGTACCCATAATGTATCTGCTGGGTCCATGTCTTGGCCAGTTTATACTGTTATGTACCGGACAAACGGTGGCTGGACCCACAAGCAGAACACAAGGCAGTTTGATTCGAAAGAGCAAGTTTTACTGAATAGCACATACAAAACGTCAAAAGACAAACTCACACAGGACAGGGAGTTGACACAGACTAAATACACAGGGGAACGAGACACAGGTGGAAACAATGAGGGCGGGGCTTGCAATCACACAGGAGGGCGGCACACGAGGAGGGAGGAGTCTGAAACGAGAGAGACAAGGGGTGCATCCCAAGTCTCTAAATTGCATCCCCGTTTCCCTCACTTGCGTCTTTTCCTTGCGTCTTAGTCCCTCCCACCAGGGATGCATAGAGAGACGCAAGGAAACCAAGCGAGGAGAGAAGACGATGAAATATGTTTTAAGAGACATGAGACGTCCTTTCCTCTGATGCGTCACGTGAAGCGACGTCGGTTTCTGATGACTGCAGCCGCCTGACATCTGATCACATCTGATCACATCTGATCAGCTGTCAGTCGCTTTAACAGCTGACGGAGTTTTGTTCGGAGAGTTTTTAGCGAACATTCCAATAAAAATACACTTAAAATATTGATAAAAATGATCGTATGTTTTCAGTTGATTTAATGGTGTTAAACTACTACTTATATTAATAAAGACAAAGTTATCATGAGTGTCAGAGTGGAGATGTTTTCTCTGTCGTCTGTTACCGTTTAATAAACTGCATTGAGTATTTATATACTGTGATGTGTCCTGCTTATACGCGCAGGATCCATTTCTACCGGCATGCGTCTTATTTATTTATTTATTATTTACGTCGGTATGTTTTGAAATTCTGATTGTGACATCATTATAAAATAACCCACAATATAAATATAGTTTCTCTTCATTACGTGTTGTAAAAAAGTGTTTCCTCTCTCCAGCTCTCTCTGATTTTAATTACATACATAATACAAGTTATTGAGGGAAACAACAGATCAAATCTTTGAAGACAGTAGTTTGTGGTCCTTTTGTTGTTCAGACCTATATGAACATATTTTAACCAGATGGAGAATAAGAAAACAGATTTAATATATAGCTTGAGTTTAATCTGTGATCGTCTCTGGTATGAAACTCCAGCGATCAGTCCGCTCAGCTGCAGCGTCCAATCACATAACAGATGAACAGTGAGGGGGCGTGTCCAGCGTTAAAACACTTCCTGGAAGCCCGCTCTCGGGACTCCTCGATCATGACTCCTCCGATTTCCCTCCTCGCTCCTCGATCCTCGCTCCTCAGAGCAGAATAAGAGCTTTGGGACGGCCGTCAAGATGGCGGCGCAGAACCACTTCCGGTTCAATCGAGGAGCGAGGAGCGAGGAAACGACAATTTAGAGACTTGGGATGCACCCAAGGAGACTGACAGACACACAACAGAAACAGACAGAACACAGAACTACCCAGGAGGTCTGGGCGTAACAGATATGGTGAATGTCAGCATTTCTGAATTAAACACGAGTTTAATAAATCTGTTTCATATCAGCCTCAGCTTGCAGAAACGCACAATGCCACGTGATGAGTGTTGAGAAAGGTTTGGAAAGGTTGAGGCACAAAACTATTATCATTAACTCATAAACTATGACGTAATAATCATAGCAAGGAAACTTGCCCAACCGCCCTCAGCGGTCTTTCTTACGTTACAAGGGTCCCAACATTAAGTACAGGCGTAAAGTCAAGTTGATTACTTTTGGTGTCCCGTGGGACACAAACAGCCGTCTCCTAGGTGAAAGTCCTGTGTGTTTTTAACCCATCCACCAACAACATGGTGGTGGTAGCTTAATATATCACATCACCTGCTCTGGGCAAATGCAAAAGCATCAAGATCAGACGTATCTGTGGTTTAACCAACACGATGGCAGCATGTGTTTTCCTGCTCACCAGACTCAAGTTAGTGTTTACTTTAAATCATTGAGCATCTATCGCTGGAATAGAATTTTAGGTTGCAAGATTTAAGGGGAGAAAATGTTGCTCATGACGAGGATCACTGGCTGATTATTACGACATGCATGAAGTCAAGTCAAGTTATGAGATTGCCTTACATGCCAACCGTCTGCCAACTCTGACGTGCACATAGCCGCTCTCTGACCCATGCACTGTGGACAGACCTATAGTCACTGGTGATGGGTATACCCTCTATCCTGCAGTTCTGATCAATCCATGTCTGACTGCCAGGCCCGTTGACTGTTAAACAGCTGCAAATCTTGTATGTAAAACTAATAGCTTGGCTCACATTACGCCTCTTTCTGTTCATTTTGGAACGGACATAAATCTCCTCCTAGCTAAATTAAAGCATTGGAACTGGTTCCATTACTGAACTGTTGAGGCTTTCTATGAGATCTGCTACTGCTGTGCTCTCCTGGGCCTTTCGCACAGAACACAGGTACATCTCCACTGCTCTCTGGAACCCATTATTTCCAATGGCTCAGAGACCAGGCTGAACTCTCGGGGTGACTTGAAGCTCTGAAATGATCTGTCTGGGGACAGGGCCCTCCATTCATTTGCTTTTTCTCGTAAAGCTTATCCTATATCCTATTTAATTAAGTCTGCCAACTGATCCAAAGTAATACTTGGAATACACCAAAAAATGTATTCCATGTATGAGATGTCCTCTCTCCGTCTCCCTGTGACTTTGACTCTGTCCTGGGCTGTTCCACCACATCACCATTCCCTCATCCTGTGCTCTCGGACAGTCAAACAGAAATGGTAAAATCAGATGTGTATTTGAATGTCTCTCTCCATAACTCTTCCCAGCTGCTGGTGACCTCTGCCTCACTGTGCAGCCCGGCGATTGAATCTATTGCCTAATCCAGACGGCACTCTCTGGGCCTCGCTCCCACCTCTGCCCCTGAACCCCCGACACCTTTGCATGCCGCTCGCCGTGTCTGTAAGTGGGTTAGCGCTCGGCTTAGCCTACCTGCCTCTCACCTCCATCCGGCTGCGAGGGGTCAGCCGCAGCAGAGGTCTTAGGGAATGTCCTTTTTTGAATGACATCCATATTCTCACCAGCGTGGGAGAAGAAGGAGAAGGGGAGGGGACTCAGGGATCAGTGGGGGGGGGGGGGGTTAAAGGAGGGAGAGAAACAGCACTCCTTTGGATCTGAACTTCAACTTGACCTCTGACCTCCCGCTCCCTGGCTCGGATATCAAAACACAGAACCATCTGCCTCTTACTGCAGGGCTAGCGGGGAGCGCGGGGTTAATATCATACACTTAGGGAGCAGAATACAGACTGCAATTATCTTCTATTCTCAGACAGGATCCTATTATTTGATCCTGGAGTCGTGACAGATGGACGGGGGCCCGTCACATCCTCTCTCTCTCTCTCTCTCCTCCGCTGCCATTCCTGTGCAAAGCCAATCTGGAGGGCAGGGCGAGTGAGGACGAGGACATAATGGTGAGAGAGGGCGAGGAAGGGGCGGGGGAAGGGTGAGAAAGGGCGCGGGGTGAGGCGAGGTTGCAGGGCCGTGGCAGAAAAGAGGAGGTGGAGGGGAAACCTGAGCCTGGAAGGGCTGGCCTCCTCCTCCTCCTCCTCCTTCATCTATCCATCCAGCTCCATGGGGACAGGGAGCGTTTGAAGGAGATGCAGTAAGAGGAGGAGGAGAGAGGAACAGCTGGTGGAGTGGGGCAGATTCAGTTTCTTTACCTGATTATGATCTTTTGTAAACTATATCTCCTGAAATAATCTTAAAGCTGCACTAAACATCTCCATCTTCACAGTGGATCAAGTGACAGTGTGTGATGTGAAAGGAGAGGCCTGCCGTGACTCTGCAGAGAGATTCAGCCTCTTTCAGCTCATCGTTTTGCTTTTTATGGCTTTGGTTCACTCTCACTGCTCTCATCAACCTGGTTCCCACAGCAGCAGCTGTGTCCAGGGAAACGGCTGATGAACCCGGTCTCTACCGGTCTCTACCAGGCCGGTGACTAGCCAGTGAACAGTGGAGCATTTAGAGAGATATCTTTGTCAAAGACATATTTAAGATAAACTTGTTTTTGATCCCCAGGGGAGACATTCAGGAATCAGTTCCATCCTATCTGTCTTTATGTCGTAAAAGATGACATGTTATTAAACACGTTTAAAAAAATGGGAAGATATTTTTCATCTTCTGTGCAGAGTCCTGCACGTCTCCAGTTTTGAAAACCCACCAAGCACCTGCAAAGCTCCACATCGGGATCGACCTATTATCTGTAAAGACACGACACAAACGCTTAAATGTACACAAATAAAAAAGGTAGTGTTATGCCGTTAGAGACACACTACAACTGTGAGGTTGCATCATTCTCGAGGCTTTTCTTGTCTACTGTGGACAGAACCAGGCAGGTTCCCCTTGGCTCCAGTCCTCATGCTAAACTATGCTAACCGCCTTATTATGAATCCATACTGCTCTTCTTCCAAGACCCACCCAGTAGCAGTCGAGCACAAGGATTGGCCGGGCGTCCATGCTCGCGCAACGGGAGGGAGGCCGTGCACGGGTGCTGGATTTTGACACCCACAAAGCTTTTTCTGCCGTCGTCTCGTCTCAGCAACATGCATTTGATTAAAGAAGAAAAACAGCAAATTAACCACTAATGTAACAGTTTTCTATCCATCAAACTATTTACTTCCAAAATGTTTCCGTTAGCAAAGCCAGCAGTTGACAGATGTCCTTGATCTGATTAACGTTAGCTAGCGAATCAGCCCTGTTAGCTCACGGCTGCCACGCTGCCAGTAGAGATGCACTGAATCTCATATTCAGCACCTTTAACACAGGACATCAAGTGCTATGGATCTTTTGACGATGTCATTTGTTTAAAAATCCTCTTGATTTATTGTGTGTTTACAGTGAAAATCTTTATAGGTCTGTGAATATGTGGTCACCACCATGCCCCCAGAAACGATCCTCAAGCCACACGATATTTCTCAGGGTTTGTCCCTGATGAATGCCCAGATGTTTTTGTTGGGTTTTTCTTTTCTTTTTTTTCTTCAGATTAATAAATCATGAATATCAGACGTCTCAAACACAGATCATGATATGCATACATTTGTGGGAGAAAATATTGAGGTTAAAAGATTCATTAAGTGTATTCCCCAAATCCAGCTCGTCCATGTACAAGTGCACACACACACACACACACACACACACACACACACACACACACACACACACACACACACACACACACACACACACAGTGCAGGCATGTTTTCCAGGCAGACATCTGAAAGTGGATCCTCAGAGCTGAATTTCCATGTCGTATCGGGCCCAGGAGAGCTGCTTTACAGGGCAAAGAACCAGCCTCACTCATTTAATTACCGCCTATCAGTGGCATCGGAGTGTGTAGCTACCAGTTTAAATGGAAAGTGGGATGAAGCGGGCGCCGGCATCGAGGGCAGGGAGCGCGCTCGTCGAGCTGCTGGAACACTTCCGTGCATAGATTTGAAACTTTGCTCTCTGGGAGCTGTTGTTTATCTCACGGACCTCCATGCAAATGTGAAATGTGTAGTGATTTAGGGAATAAGGCCGAGCACACATGGCATCCACTCTGATGTCTCCTTACGATAACACACTTTAATGCTTTGTTATGCATTGCACTCATGAGTAGAATATGGGTTGGTTTGGAACCAGCATGAATCCAACATAATTAGGATCATTTATGAGATCTGTTTAATACAGTCCCAGAGGAAGAAGTCTTCTCCACTCACTCAACTCTGACTGGAAACAGACTGCTGCAACTCCATCACTGAATGTTCCACGATAAAGTCTTGAAGGGAAATCATTCCTTCATCATTAGTGTAATGTTCCGGTGTTTGACTCCGGCAGCACAGGACTTCCTCAAGGACGCTTCAGAAGGACGGAGGCCTCCTCACCTGGACCCCATGCTGCTCCAGAGATGAACCTCCACATAACATGCACTTTATTAATAGCTATTTCCCTGCAGGTGCCCGACTGACATCACCTCCATAATCCATATGCTCCACACATCTCAATGGATTTCCATTCCATTTGGTATTGATAATCATGAGGCACGGAGGTTGTTTCTTCATAACTGCAGTGACCCTGTTACGCTTCCTGTCCACCTCGTTCCTGCCCCGTGATACGCTGTGAGAGTTAGTGCTCTGCTACAGGTATCATACATGATTTGGAGAAGGAAAAAAAAAACTTAATTCATTCATTCCCATTTGTTTCCAAGATATGAAAATATCCATTCATGTGTAATTATTGAAATAATTACTAAGTATAATTCTTCTTCTTTCTTTAAAAAGTAGGTGAAAAAGTGAGAAAATGTGGAGACATTTATTGATGAAACATATTATACAATACAACATATATTTCCTATGCAGTCATGAAAGTTATTAAATATCATAGCACAGTTACACGTTCAGCACGCTATCACTTTATATATTAATATGAATATTTACATATATATTCACATTATAATAATTACTACAGCTGAGGACATGGGTATCAAACCCCTTCCTCTCTCAGAGTTCAGTCAGATCTTCTGTTTCAGGACCAGCTGGGGAAATGTAACTGTTCAAAGCATTTGACACGTTTCTTTAATCAGCAATTACTCCGGGAAAGCAAACGCCTTCTGAGAAAGAGACGGGACAAAAGGGAAGTCACGCAGGATCTGTTCTCCAGCTGACCGCAGCGCTGATGTTCCACCACAACATTGTTCTGTGGCCCCGGTGTGGGACGTTGCCCGGGGCTCCCCACCGGCCCTCAGTGTTCGCTGAATGAGCATGACTTCCCCACGGACCGCTGACAAGCTCCTCCACCTCCCAGCTACCGCGGCCGGGCCTGGTCACAGAGAGCGCCGCCTGGGGCCAGTCTACCAGCCGGACCCTGTCCCCCCATCCCCCATCCAGGGCGACACAACGGGCTCCCCCAGGACTGAGGGCCCCTCCCTCATGACACGCATATTGTCTGTGTCTGAAGAAAGGGCCGTTGCCTCACAAGGCAGCTATATGAAGGACGGTGAGGAGAAGAGTGACAGGAACATACAGAACATGAAGAAAGATGAAAGATTAAAGGGGAGTTCTTATTTTTCAACCTTGGTTGGTTTTCTCTTATGATTGTAGCCCTTCTGACTGGAGGTCACTTTGCATCTGCCAATGCTGTGGGACAGATTTGGGTGAAGTTACTTTCAGCTAACCACCGATGTAAACCCATCCAGCTCACTATTAGACGGCCAGAGCCACTAACGTGGTCTAAAGAGTGTGTGTTAACTTTATTATTTTCTTCTTTTGTACAGACTGAAAGCCACATCCCATCCCTGACCCGTCCAGAGCTGAAGGGAACCTGTGCTCCGTAGTGTGAAGTGTAAGGACACTAGTGTAAGGACACAAGGACACTAGTGTAAGGACACTACTCAGACTGTGCTGTCGTTTCAGTGAGTAAACGTCCACCAGAGACCGTGTTTGGAATGATTCATGCTAAGTTGAGGTTCATCTGGAGAGCTTCAGGAGGCTTGTGCTGCGTGACCCGCTATAGGTGGCTTTAAGCAGTTAGCATGACCCATAATTAGAGCGCTATGAGAATAAGACCCAGGTTATTTTATGTTATGCCATTTTTTGTAAAGACACCACAACCGTGCGTCTTTGATCTGATTGAACCACTCTAAGAAATCCAGTGCGGTCCACAAGCTCCCCTGATTAGCCTCTAATAGATGCTTCATGGCCCTTTGTGCAAATGACTTAATAACCATGTCCACATAGGTTTATTTCCTCTTAATGGTTTTGCCAGCATGGCATCCATTAGTCGCTGTGGCCCAATTTAAGAGCCATCGCTCACACAGCTAAATCAGGGAGGCAAGTCTCTGCTGCTGCCCAACGCGTGCACACGTAGCAACACGCGGTCGGACTGCGGAGAGCGCATCGGACTGAGTGACGTCGAGGACCTTAAAACCTAGAACTCTATTATGAGGCTTTGGTGCATTGGTCATCTCTAGCTGCAGCACTGACTAACGTCACATTGGTGCGTATTGGGCCCCACTGGTAAACTCACGGCCTCCACTCTGCACTGATATCATATGTTACAGCTGATAACACCGTCCCTCAATAAATCGGAGGTTCGATCCCCGGCTCCGCTAGCCCACGTCGATGTGTCCCAAGGCAAGGCACTTAACCCAAAATTGCTCCTGTAGCATGAATGCTAGTTACTCTTGATGGGCTGGTGGCTCCTTAGCTCCTCCCATCAGTGTATGAATGGGTGAAGGATGATAAGCAGTGTTAAAGCGCTTTGAGCGGCCGGAAGACTAGAAAAGATCTCTACAAGTACAGTCATTTAACACTGACTTGTTAATGTTAGCTCTGTTAGCTCTGTTAGCGGAGACCTACTAGCTCGGCTGTCGCCATGTTGAGAACCGCTTGGAGGCAATGGAAAGTCTCCCAATCTCGCACAGCACCTTTCATGTTGACATAACGCCTCCTTTTTTAAGGATTTAAACCCAGTTTTAAGTTAGAGTGTGTTGAGTTGAGACATCTTACGTTTTCTGAAAAGAATTTACAGCCCCAGGATTTGTAATTATGGATTTGATTTAATATATTTCTTTGTTGGTCAGCTCACTGCCGTGTTTTGTTCCCTTTTAAATCATGTTTTGTACGGGCTGCAGTAGTATTCCAGTGTGTGTGTGTGTGTGTGTGTGTGTGTGTGTGTGTGTGTGTGTGTGTGTGTGTGTGTGGACATGTCTTCCTGATGACCGCTGTGTCCAGCCAACACCACCGCCAGCACTCCTTCAAATTAAAGCTCATTTGGCCTGCGGTCGGCCGGCTCTGGCTCTTGTTGTCTTGGAGGAGTTGTTGACACGAGTACTGTTCTTCCTCACTGAACACAAACAGCCTCTTGCACACACACACACACACACACACACACACACACACACACACACACACACACACACACACACACACACACGTACGGAGGAGAACCAACAGAGACACTTGAAAGACTTGCTCACCCTTTTCTCCAAGTTCCCATTTCTCTGCTGCTTCTCCCTCAGTTGAAAAAGAAAAAGGAAAAAAAGAAAACATGAAATTAAATGTGTGTACATTTTATCATGTCTGCTATCGCCTTTTGAAAATTGCAGGTAGCGGAGTGTTTAACATTCTCTTGTCAAGCGTCCTCCTGCTGGGACAATAAATGCCTGTCCAGTTTTGCTCACAGCGGCGGCTGCAGATTACAAACAGCAGGAGCACGCCGGAGTCTGAACACAAAACCGATAAGGACGCCTGTCTTAGTGCCGCCGCTTTGGCTGGCTTCTCCTCACGCCAGGAGCCTGCTGCTTTCTAATATTTACACACAACTACAATGGCAAATGTACCGTAACTTCACCCACACACCTGGAATCACTGTGCATATTGGTGTGTGTGTGTTTTTGTCTTTTGGGAGATGGGGTCTGGGCTAAGAGGGGAGAGGGAGGACTAAATTACAAACAGCACAAACTGAGTGAAATTTCCAGCGCATCTTTTCATCCAGGAGTTCCAGGAGGAGGTAGGTGTGGAGGATTGCAGCTGAGTTTTTATTCTACTTTTTTGGGGGGGAAGTCTGTGAGAAAGACCGAGTTTCTCTTTGACTTTTTCCAGGCGAGGGTGGAGGGTGAAATGCAGATTTGCTGTCTGAGCTGTGACAATTGAAGAGCCAGGGAATGTAGAGGGAAGACGCAGGAGGCCACTGACACAGCATATTATTCACCACGGCAAGACAAAGGAGCCCATATGATTGAGATTAAAACGCAATGGAAATCATTCTCTCTTTAAAATGTCAACACTTCCTGGAATGCATCTTAGAAAATTGCCCGATTTACATTTATACTTTATTTCTTCTGTCGAGTGAAATCATAATCTTTAAAGCTACAGTAGTTCTTTTTTTTTTTTTGGCCACACGAGGGCAGCGCAGCGAGCGGGAACGTCTTAATAAGTTGTTATTGTTCATGTAAAAACCTCTTTGTTCCTCTCACTTTGATCGTTTCAGGCTCTCTTACAAAAAAATTGTATTTAAAAAAAATGAAGATGTTTCCCTCTCGCTGCGCTTTCTGATTTCACTCAACGGAAGAAATAAAGTTTAAATGTAAATCGTGCAATTTTCTGGCCACCACAGTCCAGATGTTTCCCTTTTCATTAATAAGGTGCAGTACAGCCAACAAGTGAAGTCACCTTCCACCAGCGTGCACAGCTCTAAAACAATAGAAGCTCTATTTGTTTGATGCAATTACATGTTTGTATTAAGTCTGTTTCTTGTTTCTTGTGTGTGATTTTTAAAGTTTTTTATTGAACTGTTTTGCTGTTTTTACAGTCTTTCGTGTGAAACTTTTACAGCCTCTCTCGATTCTGAATCTCAATGGGAAACATACCTAGGAAAACAAAAAAATTGTTAAATTATTAAATAAAAGAAAGTAGTGGCTGGAAGTGAATCATTTTTGAAGAGCAGCACATTTTTTTAACAGCTCAGCATAATCACCAAAGCAGGTCACCCACACGAGGCTCTGGAGGCGAGGCGCCATCAAAACACCCGTCACTTGAACGCTTTTGCAAAGAGTCACCGCCAGTGGAAACACATATTTTTTACTTTAGGCGACATCCTCTCTTGTGTTTGCGTCGCCGTGACCTAAACCCTCAACAGGAACTACAGCAGGTAACAACAACGGCAACGTGCGGACACACGCGGTCCTCTGTACACCCACATATCCCGTGCATTCACACACAACACACACAAACAAGCCAAGAACAAAGAGAAGGAAAAAGGGAATAACAGTTTGACGGCTGCCGAGCTGCGAGGCAGAACACACCCGGCAGATGTTCAGCCGCATCCGAGCTCACGACGACGCCGCAGCCTCCACACGGCGCCGCCGAGAAACGCTCCTTCAAACGCCTCCACCGTCTCCAGCGGCCACGGCTCCTGAGCAGTCGGAAAGTTCCACACTAAACTTCCAGGTTTAGTGATTTTAACTTTCAGCGTGACTTACACCTCAAACGGCTCCAGGGACGATGCGTCCTAACAGTCGGTTTTCAATAATGTACACTTTTAAAACACATTTTTCTTTTGGGGAAAAAAAAAAAATCCGAAACTACGGGAATGCAAAATAACACATTATGATGGAAATAGTGCGGTGCGGTCGACCAATGGAACGGCAAATAAGAAATGCTATGTAAATCACCTAATTATTGTCTTTTTAGGAGAACATCAAATCGTAAACCAAGTTATATATTATATATAGGTTTTGTTTCCTGACATTCTGAACATGCTGAGGTAGTAGTGTATTTTACCCTGGGTAGTGTCTTCCTCTACAGAAGTATGTCCACAACCAGCTTAACCAATCAGAGCCGGGGGTCTGAACCCAGCGAGCAGCAGCAACCCGGTATGGAGACACCGGGATGCTTCCTCATGTGTTTCTGCAGCTGGACACAGATCAGAGTGAGGGGTTAAAAACAGGATTCAGAAAATTGAGGTAATTCCCTCAGTCCCAGTGGAAATATCTGCTCTATGTTCAAGTGGTGGCCAGCTTCACATTGGAAATGTAATACTGTTGGCCACAATAACACCATCAGAAGCTGCATCATTCAAGTCAGGCAATTAAAATAAATTGGTTAAAGTCGGGGAAAGACTTTACAGAAACAGCAGAAAACCTCCTCACATCCTGCGTGGCCCGAGTTACACGTAGCTGTCCGTCAACCACGCACCTTTACCCCCTCATATGTGCACTTAACCCTTCGCTAAGCCCCGCCCCCTGCTGCTACAGTCAGGCTGTCAGAGCGACAAAACCGTGGAGCCCACACTGTCACTGACTGCACTTTCAGAGAGAAGCAGACAGAAGAGTCTACAATGTTTTACGAGAATACATCAGCATGTCAAACCGACTGAGAAGAGAAGGATAGACGCTAAACCGATGGAGATCCAGACAGAAGACCGACATCTTCTTCCAACTTCTTTGGGTAGAGCGTGTATTCGCCTGCTGGTTTGCACTCACCTTTGTAGTTACTGTTGGATTGATTCAAAATGTCAGAAAACTGAGGATTTCATTTCTTGCACAAAAGGATCAAGTCACACAGTGTTGACGTCCAAGTTGTTTTCAATGTTGTGGGATTAGTCATTCAGGATTGAGTCCAAGTCGTGTAACTGGAGTCCACGCCTCTTCTTCCACTGACTGGCAGCACATGAGCTCCACACGCTCACGCCACGACCTGAACACGTCCGCTGCTAGAATGCAATGGGAAAACGTTCCGAGTCAACCTGTACCGTACTTTCCAGTTTCAACACTTTTGGGCGCCCTCCCGCCCCGCCCCGACCAAAACGCTGACAATTGTCACAAACACGGGAGAACCCGGCGGCCCGGGGGAAGCGGTTATCCAGTTATTGGGCGCGTTGGCCCGGGGAGCGGTGGTTAAGGCCACCGCTGCGAGGCTGTCACGCTCCGCCGGTCGGAGGCCGACCACAGCCGACACATGGCCAACAGCTGCCTGGCAGGCCGGCCGGCCACGGGATAACACGGCCATGCTCGATGAAAGAGACACCTCTCTCTGAAGCAGGGAACATGGTGGTGTTGTGTTTAAGTGCTGTCCCCCCCCCCCACCTCCACCCGCCTGCATCCATTTGCCATCATTATGTACTACTGCCCCCTACTGCGGGACCGTGGCTGTGGCGGCCCCCAAGGTCAGCGTCTGTGTGAGGGGAGGGGGGGGGAAGCCAGGCGGGGGGGCTCTTTACTCCTGAAGAGGCTGGAACAATCGATGGCGAGCCACCGGCCGCCACGGGGGCCCCCGAGGGCCCTCACAACACTGACATTAGTGGAGATGTCTTCCTCCATGGGGACGGAGGGGAGGGGGCTGTTGGGAGTTAATGAGGGAGGTGGGGGGGTACCATCGGGGACGGTCCAGAAGCTGGAGGACACGTGTGGATGGAGGCCTGTCAGACGCTCCTCATGTGTGAAATGTCCTCCTGCACTCTCTCTGAGGGAAACCACGTTTCACAACTATTTGGAAAAAATGTCTGTCATAGCTGGACGCTCAGAAATGTGACATTTCAGCAGCAGGACAAAGAGCTGCACTTATTTGGAAATGCTTCAGATTTGACCTCGTCTGCTCTTAAACATATGCATTAGCTCAGCAGCGGTGCATTTGTTCCCTCAAAAGGTTGGGGGAAGTCAAAAGTGACATTCACGTTCATCTTGTTGAGTGTTTTAAAGTAGCGTCTTCAGAAAGCCTCTCTTTCCCCACGTACTTCCAACGCCAGTAAATGCATCGCAGCTGGGCTGCACTCAGAGCCTTCAGACATGTCATTACTGCTGGAGCCTTAAGGGCTCATAAACAGCTTATTGACATGTAATAGACCAGAAGCCTATTACAAATTATTCAGTAATGATAACCAACATCTTTAACAGTTTTATTATTGAAAAGAAAGAATAAACCCTTTTCAGAGGGATTCTTCACAAACTGGCAACCTAAGAGTTGTTATTCATGTCATGATCAACAAAACCCTAAAAACACATTACACTGGAACTAAAACTGAAGCGACGGTTTCCAGTTTATTTAGTCTGTTAAAAATCTAATTCAACCAAAAGGTGGACAGGTAGAGACAAAGGGAGAGAACACTTCTGTGGTCATCCACCCTGAAACCTTCAAATAAAACCAGAAGATGGACAATTTTATTTCCTCTTTATTACAGTAGATCCGGCTTCACACCAAATACACTCAGACATCAGCATGTAGCAGTGTGTAGCAGATAGAAACCATATAAAAGTTGAAAAGGAGACTTAAGAAGCAGAGGAAGGAAGGAAGGAGGAGTGAGGAGGAGGAGGTGGTGCTTAGGCGCTGGTTTTCTTGGGTCTGCCTCTGGACCTCAGGACCAGTCCGGGGGACGTCTGGGTTCCCATCTCCACCAGTCTGGATTTGGCGTCGCTCACTTTTCCAGTGCTGGGTACCTTCCTTGGTCTCGCTGGTTTTTTGGGACTTTTCTTCACTCCGTTCACTTCTGAGGAGGGAAATTCATGATGTTTACGCACTAAAGTCAAACGACCTTCTGTCAGTCTGAACTCATGCTGGATCCTCTGTTCATTAAAGCACAAACACACTCAACACAACAGGGACGGAGCTCTTTGAAGTCGAGCCATTGGAACACCGGAGTAAAAGGACACATCATTTAATTTAATGTTGAGCAATTTTGATTACAAATCCACTGGTTAGTCACCAGTTAAATTATGGTTTTTAATGGGCTTTGCATTTGGTCACATCTGCTTGACCAATCATGACCCACAGCACTGCTGCAGCCCAGGAAAGTGTCTTGAACACTAGAGGAAGAGGGCTCAATAAGGAAACATTTTAATTGACCTGTTTTCTTTGTGACTCTCTTTCTCTTGACGGCACCTTCGTCTGTCTCGCCCTCGTCGGCTTCGTCTGCCACTTTCTTTCTCTTGGTGGTCTTCTGGAAGGAAAATGAGGAGAGGACATCAAGTAGTTAGTGAGGAGAGGAAGCAGGTCAACAAAGATGAAGCTTTTCTCAGAGCCACTGCTAGGACAGGGCAGAGGATCCCATGAAGGAGGACTGCATGGTCGAGAGAGAGAGAGAGAGGAGAGGGAGGGAGGGAGGGAGAGAGGAGAGGAGGAGAGAGAGAGAGAGCACAATCCTCTCTTCCCTCCCTCCCTCCCTCCATAATGAAGCTACACTCTCATCCTGAACTATCACTCACACTCAGCCCCCCCTTTTCCATTTGTGCCTCCATTTTGACAATTGCTACCTCATGATCACCACACAGCGCCCGCTGAGGTGAACAGATTGGCGGGATAATTACATACAATAACCAGCGCCGGGGCCCGGTAACCTTTCAGCTGGCAACGCCACGTCCCCAGTGGCATCCTCCATATGCAGAGAGCCAGAAATAAATAAATATATATAGAGATAGAGAGCGAGAGAGACTGTAACATGACGGCAAGAATCAAATAGTGTGATTGCGTTGTAAGTAAATGATACAATGTAACCCTATTGATGCTAACGCTGCTAACGTGTGCAACTGTGGAGCTATTGCTACTTCTAATTCAAACATTGTTTATTAGCCATCGTTACTCGTGGCCATTGGATTAACGTCATGTTTCGTTATCCCAAAAAGATCAACAGCACATGGACTTTCTAGGAAACAAACGCGATGATCTTTCTACTGACATGCTGGGTGTTGTGAACTACTGGAGAACCTCAAGGTATCATTTACACACAGGTCCTACTGCGTCCTCACTTCATGCCCAATGACTGATCTCCAACAAACTCATTAGCACATCTGGGTAAAAAAAAGGGATGTTTAAAAAGATTTAAAGGGATGTTTTTGTGAGATTCTTTGTGGAGGAACTCAGCTCTCCAGATCTATCGCTGAACTCAATTAGTCAACAAAGTTGCGTGTTGGTGGACTAAGAACCTCTTTGGTTGAGGACAGTCCTTTATGTCGCATTTACGTTGTATATTATATTTACACAGCCAGCAGACAGTCATGTTGATGCGCGTGTGTGCGTGTGTGTGTGTGTGTGTGTGTGTGTGTGTGTGTGTGTGTGTGTGTGTGTGTGTGTGTGTGTGTGTGTAACACGTCAGTGACAACTGAAGTGCACAAGTCGACGAACAACTCAATTCGAGACATTTGAATTATTCATAAGAATTTAGATTGACAAGATTGACTGTATCCTTAACCGATGCTAAGTAACACAAATACTAAATACTGCCGACTACGGCAACATTCTGAAGCATCCGGGCTGACGGAGCGGGAACATTTTGTTTTCTTGACATCAAGTAAAGATAAATGAAGGTATGTCCGCACGGAGAAATGATATTCTAATAGTTTTACGTGTTTCACAGATAGGAGACGGACGGTGGAGAGGAAGAGGAAGAGGAAGAGGAAGGAGCAGGACTGCACCAGATGATACGGACAGTAATTATACTATTTTATTCTGACTTGATGATAAAGACCTATTCTAACATATAATGTATTAATTAAGACAATTCCTGCACTTCAGCCTCTTCATTATAATTTATACATTTATGTGGCCGCTTAACTGACGAGTCAGTATGTAGATTGAAAAAGTTAAAATGTGATTGGATAAATTAATATGCATTGTTAGAAATTAAGCAGAATGTGAAGTTAAATTAGCCCCACCTCTCAAAGCTGCAACATTAAAATGATGCTTCAATAATCAAAATCCAAACGCAGGCTATAAAATATAATATTGCAACATCAGAAACGGGCCATTCTGCTTACTGAGCACTTTTCCCTTTAATACTTTATAACAGATTTTAAGCCACTTGGCAGCGGCTTGTAAACAAGGTTGTGTCCACCTGGCAAATGAAAGTCAAATATAAATATATATATATGGAGTACATTTAGCTGATAATACTTCTCTACTTTTCCTTCAATACCATTTGGGATGTAGGACTTTACCTTGTAGCAGTATTTATAAACTGTGGTTTTGCTACTTTGACATAACTACTGATCCCAACACCTCGGCGGTAGCTTAGCTAAAGGGCTACACAGCTCAGTGCTATCAGGGCTACATGGTACCACATGATCCGTAGTCTATCCACGATCCGCACCCCTTAAATTCCTAAAGCTGTTGTGTGTTTCAGTGTGTGTGTGTGTGTGTGTTCACCTTGGCGGGAGGTGAAGCGCCTCCACTCACAGGAGTGAACTCCAGCTTGCCGTCGTCTTTAGCCTGCATGGCCTCCAGTCCGGCCTGCAGGATGGAGCGCAGCTTGTCGTACGGCGGTCTGTCTTTGTAGCCCAGAGACGTGACCTCCTCCATGAACCTCTGGATCTCAGCTGCAACACAACAGAGCGGCGGCACGGCGGTCACCGTGAACCAAAGACTAGGTCTGTTGTCTCTCCGGTGTGTTTGGTGACATGAAGCGCTCTGATCCGCTACACGAAGACCCTGACTGGACCCTGACGTCGTTCTCTCTCTTCCAACGCGCCGTGGTGTGGTCACCATAATGTCCTTCCTGATTCTGTGCGGCGTGACTTTCTTTCACAAACGCGCTCACAGTGGGAGCGTAAGCGACGCGTTGGCTGTGCTCGGCGGAGCAGAAGGAAGGAGGTGGTGCTCGTCTCCGCCTGCAGGTCAAAGTGCCAACATTCAAATGGCGACTTACCACAGCGAGACATTTACAGTCGGAGCGCCACACGTTTACTGCGGCGCGTCATCGGACTTCTGTGCTAATGAGAAGCAAGTTGCGTTGCTCTAAAGGGCCATAATTAGATGTGAAGGATTTCCATAATGATGATACAAGAACTTTATATTGTGGTCCAGTACAAGTTCACGGTGTCGGTTTAAAGAAGCATAAGGCAATGCAAAATGCTACATAGAACATGTAGGATATCATATACCGTATGTTCTATGTAGCATTTTGTCAAAAGGATTGTGTATACTGTAGTTGTATGATGTTGGTCATTATGTAAATAAACATCTATTGCATGTCTGTCTGTCCAGGGAGAGGTTCCCTCCTTCCATGTGTTCCCCCAGTAAAGCTAGCGTTGGTCATGTTGAGACATGCTGTTTAATAATATAATGTAATAATAATAATAGGGCTGCAACTAACGATTATTTTAATAATCGATTAATCGGTTGATTATTAAAAAAAACTAAAACCCTTTATTCAAAAACAGAAGTGACAGTGCAAAACATCTTCAGGAAGCACAAACAGGTTCCTTGAACATCCCGGAGCTGTTAATTAAAAAAATTAAATAAAAATGGACTAACACTAAAAACATACACATGTATGCTTTACATTTGCCAAATGGGAGCCATTTTTACTGTAATTGATCTCCTTGGAGTAGAGGCTGCTTTTACATGCCCTGCTTTATCAATATGTATGAAACACTGGGACTGCTACACATAGAGCGTCCTCTTCCTTAAACCATTTCATTCTGGGTCTCTTATGACCACGACGTCCCGTTGTTGGCTAAGCCCAACTACGTGATTTGATAGCTTCCATTAAAAACAAGTTGGAGGGAAATGAAGACGCTGATTGGCCAAGACTCGACTCGTCACATCAAAGATCTTCTATTTTTGCGAAGAGCACGACCTCAGCTTGTTTCCGTGTCTCACTCCAAATCTCAGAAACGCCGCCGGGCCAGTTGCTCTGCTCCGCTCTTTTCTTTTTTTCTCTCCGTGTAATAATCGCGCGACACAACGAATCAATAATGAAATTCGTTGCCGACACTTTTGATAACCGATTTTTTATCGATTCGTTGTTGCAGCCCTAAATAATAATAATGTTAAATCATCCAAAACCCAAAAACCCACTCCAGTGTGAAACTCTTTTCCAGAGAACGTAGCGAGCAGCACTACCTCCAAAAGTTGCTGAATCTCGCGAGAAAGTTGCCAAGTCTAGAACACCGACAGCCCCGCCCTTCAAGTCGCCCCCAAAATATCATTTGGAAATGAAACCACAAACATGGCCATCGTTGGTACCCACAGACGGTAACCATCACAGGCAGGTAAGCTCGTCCAATCATCTCATTGGAATGAAATGATTGGACGAGCTACTTACAGTCCTGAGTTTTGTTTGGTTAGAGCATTTGATTTATTGATTGCTTTCAGGATGTAATGAGAATGTCATCAAATATAAGAAAACATTGTATAGCCAGACCCCAGCTGTACAGGGATGCGTTTTATTATCTGAGGTGAGGGTCGAAGATCAACAGATTGTAAAACCCCTCGAGGCATATTTGTGATTATTGGGCTGTATGAATAAAATTGAAAACGCAGGAACACTTTTTGTGCATGTCTTGGTACGGTGAGGCGCTTTGCTCTGAACCCTTTTCTATTAATGCTCTTTCTGCTAACGGACCGGTTGAATCCTCATCACACGCAGCTGGAGGCGACACACAGTTCTGTGCTACCGGGCTATTAAGCAGCTGGAGAAACCGGAGGGTCATGGGTAATACGAGTCAATTGTTTTTACTGCCGTCTATTCTTAACGGCCATGAAACCCCTGTGTGTCGCCTTCTGTGTTAAGTGTGTCTTACCTGGCTTGTCTTGAGATGAGAAACACGTGGTCATAAATTCGGAGATATTTTCTTGGCTTCTGGAAGAGAAAGAATAAGCGGCGCGATTCTCATTAGCATAAAAGCTTGAAGAGTCTCAGTTGTATTACAGCTCGCTCTACTTGAAAAAGGTGAAACTCCAAACGTGTGCCTGCTTAGATGCAGCAGACCACCTCGTTGTATTTCAGGGCATGCAGGTGCGCCCGTCCCACCTGATCTTGGCGTCCCTGACGTAGAGGGGGTCCTGCAGCTTGTCCTCCCAGGGCAGCCGTCCACACAGCCACTGCACCATGCAGTAGCTCAGGATCTGCAGGTCGCTCCGCCTGCAGGCAGCTGGAGACACGCAGCGCATCAGAGAGGCAAACGCCGAGCGGCTCTACCGGCACCGACGGCGACGGCGGCCGTTACCCAGGCGACCGCTTCTCCCTTACAACTAATCCAGTATACGACTAGTTAAAATGTAGTATTGTGCAAAATGTACGACCCCGTAAAAAAAAAAAAACAGGTACATACATGAAATCTGTCATTTCCCAAAAGATTTTTCTTCCAATTAAGAAGTCGGAAGACACTTTTTAAGTATTGGGAGATTACTACGTCGTTCATTCTGGTCACATGACGTCTATTGCTTCATCCTGAGAGAGGATCCTCCTCTGTTGCTCTCCTGAAGGTTTCTTCCTTTTTCTCCCTGTTAAAGGTTTTTTTTTGGGTGGGGGGAGATTTTCCTGATCCGTTGTGATGTCCCAGGACAGAGGATGTCGTATGTTTACAGATTGTAATTTTATAATTTGTGATTTTGGGCAATACAAAATAAATTGCAGCAGCTCAATGTTGAAGCCAATGCAATGACCCAACGTGGCCTCCATAACTAAACCAAACTCATACAGAACCTTTCAAAAGGCAAAAGCATCTCACATGAAGAGTAACAGATGAGATGTGTATCCTGTGTGTGTGTGACCAGCTGGATTGGATTACACAGAGCTACTAGCAGTAGACGTGTACCTACTTGCTCCTTTGTGGGCGTCGATGCTCGTGAACTCGATGGTCCCGTCGTGACATCTCTTGGGGTCCTCCTTGTACTCTTTTAGGACGCTGTCGGGTGCGTACCTGTATGCCAGCCCATAATCTACCAAGTAAACCTAGAAGAAGACACTGATTCAGACCAGGGTCACATTCAACACGTTGCATCGAGACCAAAACATGTGGGCTGTTTCCAGGAATCAAGCTGAAAGCATTTAGAGCAGATCATTATGCCTTTTACCATTTTAATTGTAATTCCACCTACGTAAACTTCATTGTTATTATTAAGTCTGCATTGTGCTTATATAGTAGATTTGGTTATTGGATTTAATAAAGAGAGGTGCAGAAATAAGACCAAACATACATCTCAGTAACTCCAGGGGAAAACATACAAATAGCACAGATACAAAGAAACAACCCAACCTAATATTAAAATCCTGAGGGGGCCGGTTTTTAAATTGTAATTTATAAATAGCTCTTTAATAACACCGCCAATGATACATTATTAATCTTCAAATTAAATATTTGTCCCTGCCTTGTTTGCTAGAAAAAGCGCTTAGCTGCTGCCATCTAATCTTCTCGTTTGGAACACACACACACACACACACACACACACACACACACACACCCCTTAATTGAATCTAATGAAGCAGCACAGGCGTGTTACTGCTTTGGGTCAGAGTAGCACCGTAGATTCCCAAACATTAAGAAACGTTTCTTTTGGGGTTTGTTCTTCCCCTAAAAGAGACGGTGATGCTTTTAGTCACAGGAAGCGGGAGCTTCTACTGACCTGGTTGGGGTCGTTGTGGCTCAACATGAGGTTGGATGCCTTGATGTCAGCATGCACATACTCATGGTCGTGGATGTACTCCAGAACTTCCAGCTAAACAAGGAGCAGAGAAAAGATGCGTTAGAGCCGGAGTGACTCCTGTTCTCGTCTGAGGAGGTCACTCCTATGACATTTACAACATAATCGATAACATGACAATTCTCTCATGTTACCAACAAGTTATATTTATGATGTTCTAATATGGAAATGAGGCATTGTGTTATTAAATGTTCTAATGTTACAAACATTTCCAGGATAGATAGTGAACATTGGATAAAGACAGGCTCAAAATTCTTGTTTCACTTTGTTGACATATTAGAGTCAATGTTTTTACAGAGGGGATTTGGGATATCTCTTTTATCACTATATAAATAAAATCAGAACATACTGTCAAGAGCCATTATAAATACCTTTTTGCCATGATTTTACTCCTAACATTTTGAATAAACCTCTAGATGATAGAGAGGACTGGAAGTGGACAGCTTGTGGATGTAAGAGCTGCTGAAGTGAAGATTTCTGTTTTAGAGGCTGAGTAAAAGAGATGCTTTGTAAAATGACATTAACCACAGTTGCTAACTTACATTAAGAGGATTAGCTTCGTCTCACGTTTGTTTGTTTTCTTATATATAAATGAGGCATTATCTAATGGGAGCTTTTGGTGAATATAACAAACACCTAGATGTGTAGTGTGGTTATTTTCTTTCCACAATCTGAAAAGCTTTGCTTTACCCTTTAGTGTCTCGCCTTTAAAAATCTAATGATAACTTAGTAGCATATCTTTTTAACAGCAACATTTTTAAAAGGAAATAAAAACAGTTCCTGAGACAGATTCTAAAGAGAGACATTGTCCTAATAACACTGTCTGAATGACATCATCATACAGAAACTCAATCACATTATGGGCATAATGGAGGAGAACCAGGAGGTATAAAGAAATGCAACGGCCCGTCAGTTTTGGTTCATTTTACTTTTGACAGCCCGACGCCCGTTAACCGGTAACTAACCCGTTAATTATTAAGACAAAAACGCAAAATGACGTGACAAACAGGATCTTTTCTTTTAAACCGGCGCTTCATTGACTCCATGAGCGTTTCAAAGTGCTACATCCATCCACATTTACCAATCGTGTTTTGTAGTCTTGCTGAAGTGAATTGCTGCATATTGATCCAGGTCACAGGTGATATTTGTTCTTAATAACGTTTACGACAGTCACGCGTCTGCTTACTCGTCTTTTATGAATGCCGGCGGCTTGTGGAAGCCGTTGCCGTTCGGTGGGAAACATGAAAACAAAAAAGGAAACCGTTCGATGAGGAAATAACCAACCAGTCGGAGGCCGAGCTGCAGGACCAGCTTTCTGGGGAACCGCTTTCCACATTCTTCAAACTTCTTCTGCAGGTCTGTGCCGAGCCTGTCGATCACCATGAACCTGTACCTGGAAGATGCAGAGAACCCTTATTCATTCAGTTATGACACTGCAAAGGATCAGGCCATAGTATTTCTTTCATGACAGGGTTCCTGCAGCTTAAGGCATGTCGAAATGAAGGCTTTTTTTTAATTTATTTTTTAAATGTGACTCAGAATGGAATTTAAGGCCAACGTAACAAAAACCCAGTTTCACATACTGGATCGATTAAGTTCTTGTACTCTTATCAGCTGTGTCTTGAGACTGCGTTATTGTAAATTCATTAAACTGTATGCAAAAACTGACAAATGTAATTATCTCGACAACATGTCTCGAAATAAATAGAAAAAGGTGTGCAAACATTGCTGTGAATTGTTCACCGGCAGGTCACGGCAAGGTCACGGTCAAACTCAAAGCCTCTCCTAGAATAAAAAAAACATCCAAAGCCCATCTCTCCTGACTTGCCTTCCCTGTATGTGTGTTTGTTCTCTCTGTTTATGGCCGAGGTTACACACAACCTGCTGATTAGATAGTGAGCGAATATATAAATTGAGGTCAAAAGAGCGTCTGTAAAAAGCATTTCATTTACTATAAATTCCTCACAATAAAAGTCCGACTGTTACTTTGCTTTAAGAGGTGCGTACTTACGACCTGGTGCCGCTCTTCATGGGCGGCTGGGGAACGAGGGTTTTGTTCTGCCACCAGCTGACGAGCAACTCATTTAAGATCCATGTTCATGAATCAGGAAAGATGAGAGATACATTGTGCCATTTGTACTAGCTCTTATTTTGGTACTGCCTTTTTTGGGAACTTTGTGGGAACCATTGCTGTACCCTTATCTTAGTAAAGAAAATTAGGATTTTGTATTATTATTATTTCTATTTGGCAATCATGTATTTTTTTGTATCCTACAAGATAACAGATATACGAGTTCTCAGTTGCATACAATTCCTCTTTTTATTTGGAATAGCTAAATCGCTGTGCAAAATGAGTAAATGGTCTAATTAATTGCATTTAGAAAAGAGGTCTGTATATCCAAAAGCTGTTCAATTAATAAAGACTTTAAATGTGTTCATGAACGGCAACTCCCCTCAGCCTGAAACTGGTGTGTGCATGTGTGGTTTGTTTCAAAAGAAAAGTGAAAGAAAAAGAAAAGCCATTGATCTGGAGGAGTTGTTGCGCTGGAAGATGAAACTAAAAGTGAGAAGGGATACGTGATCCTGGTCAAAGCCTTACTTTTTCTCTCCTCTCTCATGAAGACCTGAGCCCCAGTACCTGGGAACGCCCAGAGTTTTGCACTTGTGCGACTTCATCCAGCTCTGAACTGCAGGGACAAGATGACATTTATCAGAAATGTTTGAGGCACCTTTTTTCTGGCCAAAATGTCCAAAAAGCATGCGTGTAAACCCCTGAAATGTAGAACATGTAAATCACAGACAGCTAACTGCAGCGGGTGTAAGCGGGTGATGGCTGCGATGCTCAGAGTAATAAGAGTAGATTCTGTTGGGGGGGCGGGGTGTCGGGCAGCGCGGCCGCAAGCTAATCTGCTGCTGGGACAAATATTTACCAACAACGTGAGATTCCAGCATGAATAAAATATGAGCCTTTGGTTCCTTAGTAATATAATAGTTAATTGTCAGGGGAGATTGACATTTGGATTGTTATTATATAAAATGCAAAGCTGTGGCCTGGGGGCCAATGGCGCTGCCACCAAAAGCTTCCCTTCGTCTGCAGGGCCCCTCCGTGCCGCCGCTACAAGATTGTCTTTTTTAATTAAGAAAGTTGGCTTTCTTTTATTTGTTTGCCCTGGTGGTGAGAGACTGTGTTGTGTTATGATCACATGGCTCCCTTTAGCTTTGTGTCATACTGCTAGGTGTGTGTGTGTGTGTGTGTGTGTGTGTGTGTGTGTGTGTGTGTGTGTGTGTGTGTGTGTGTGTGTGTGTGTGTGTGTGTGTGTATATAAGTCGACTTACTCAGGTCAGGCTTAGCAGCTCTCATGTAGAACTTGAGCTCAGAGAACAGGGGTCCGTTGTCACTGGGCTCCTGTGGACACAACAACAACTGCATTCATGTCTAGATTCAGTTCAACAGGCTGAGCACGGAGACAACAGCACTGGTGCTACAGGTGCAATGATGAAATAAGATTCAAAAAGGTCCAGTGTATGTTCACAGTTCCAGACCTCTAGGGTCTTATGAGACAGTGGTTTAGAGAGAGTCCAGGGTTTCCCCTACCGTTAGAATAGGGGGGCGGGGCGCCCCCCTGAAAAACCCTCCGCCCCCCTGTAATTTTCTCCGTCGCGCCAGATCACAGACGTGATTTAAGGTTCCCTTTCCTATAAACAGGTCTACACCTTGTTCTTTTATTAAACAAACTCAATGTTCTTATTTTATTGATCGTATTTCTGTCTATTTCTGTCATGGTCGCGTTTACAACTCTACTTTGCGCTCGGTAACGCGCACCGCGGAGATCCGCCCCGATGCCCACAGACTCGTGCGCGCGCACAGGTGGGCAGAGAGCACACTTCCATCAGCCGGCAGAGAGCGTCCACTAATGTCGCGTGGAAAGAAAACAGATATATCTGCGTTTTTTAAACGCTCCCAACGTCGCTCCCAATGTCCCAACGTCGCCGTCGTCGCCGACACCCCCCGGCCGACACCCCGCCCCCCTGAAGCTGTAAACCTAGGGGAAACACTGGAGTCCCATTGAGATTAAAAATCTCTTTTTGGAGGGAGACCTGGCCGAGACAGGCAGCAGCATAAGAAACACACAGTTACAGACAGAAAACACAGAGCAAGTTAAAAGAAACTAAAAGCTAAGAGACACTGATGTAACAGTTCATTTTAGAAACATTTACATTTTTGGGAACCTGCCTTTAGATTTAAAAGCAGTCAGTGGTATCAGTTCTCTGAGCTTTAAAACATCCTGCAACATATTCCATGATGAGGGGGCAGAGTAAAGAGACAAAAGCCCTTTTTTACATTTCCGTTCTGGCATTTGGGACAGCGAGCATAAAAAAAGTCCTGAGAACGCAAAGAATATTGTCCAACAATTGGGTGGCAAGTAGTAAAAAAAATAATCTACCAGGATCGTGCTCTTGATATTGCATTGTACTGGGGAAAAACTGGTTCATATTGACAGTTTTTGGGAACTTTGTCATCTGGCCCCAGCAGTGCCAACACAGAGCTCTCATTGAAATGAAGGAAGAAGAAGTCTTGGCCGGTGTGCCCAGCACAGCACACAGGATGTTATACGGTTGTATCCAAATACAAGATGATAACCAGGTTGTCTGTTCTTAGTTCATCAAGTGCATACCTGACTAATCACAGCACTCTGGCACATTAATGCAAATACAGAAATATTATATAAAATGTAATAATTCCATATTGCCGCTAAGGAAAGGCAAATGTCTTTAGCACGTTTCCTTACAAAGAAACCCAATGTGTAGGCCTCAAACCATTAGTCAATTAAATCATTTGCCAAAATATTAATCAACAAGTACTGATAATCTATTAATCTACTGAGTCTCTTTATAATTTTTTTTAAAACTGTCAAAAATGCATAAGCTCTCAAACGTGGATATTTGCTGATCTTCTTTGATCTCGGATCGTCTGTTCGTCAGACCAAACAAATCATTTCAACACATCACCTTGGAACCGTTGGACATGTTTCACTATTTTTTTTAATATGTTACAGATCAAATTGGTAACTACCACAGGACGAAAATTACAGCCAAATCTGTCATGGCAGGGAGTAGGGGTGGGAATCACCAGATTTTATCACGATACTGCGATATATTGAGTATTGCGATTTATTCCCTTTTGTCCACCGCAAATTGTCCCCAAAGGAAAACTTTGTCAACATATTGTATCTAAGAAGATAATGTTTTCAGTCTGTTCATCTCACATCAATTTGTATTGCAGCAAAATGTGATGGTGAAGCAGACAAACTGACCAACATGTCATACATGTTGCGCCTGACAAACTGAGCTGCCGACTAAGAAGGAGAAGCCGCCTGCTGGCTCGGTGTGTAAGGGGGTAAGGGGGTATCCGTACGGATCACGGATCCCCTATGATCCGGTGCACCACGAGTCCTGACCGAAAACAGATCATCACAAGGACAACACTGTACAGAACTTCTTTTGATTGATTGATTGATGGAGATATGGGCGTTATCTAGGGCGGCCCCCTTTCAGACCAGTGGTTCTCAACTTTTTTTTGTGATGTACACCCAGTGAAATATTTTTTTCAGCCAAGTACCCCCTAACCAGCGCAAAGCATTTTTTGGTTGTAAAAAAAAAAAAATCAATGCTTTTTTTTTTTTTTTTTTATCTGATTCATCGATTAATCGAAAAAATAATCAACAGATTAATCGATTCTTAAAATAATCGTTAGTTGCAGCCCTAAATCAGTTATTTGGGTTTCAGTCAACTAAGATTTATTTAGTCATTAGTCGTTTTGTATGCTTTTTTTCATGCCAGGTGCTTATTTCCAAGAGCCCAGCTCTGGGAAACACATGATTTAAAGTGGTGCTTTTTTTTGCGATTCTTGGAGGAGATCTTTTGAGATCTGACATTTAAAATCAACTAAATCGATTAGTCAACATTTCACGAGTGTTAGTTACGGAGAACGTATTTGACAACAGCCCAAACTTGATCTTGCCAAAGTACAATCTGAACACTTGTTGGGCCCCTTGTGGTAACCCACTCCATCTACTGTCCTCTCAAACAATGAAGACATACACATGTATGTGACCCGAGGAACATGGGCAGCATCATCATACTGAAAAGAGCGACATTGTAGTGGGCTGTGATCCTATCTAGGATGAAGCATATTCCTTTTCAGGAAAGTGCACATGTGACGGGGATGAAAGAGAAAACAGATACACATAGGTTGTTTAGAGTCTTACCACTTTGATGACATAAGGAGCATCAGCACCCACAGCTTTTGCAGAATTCTCATCAGCTGGAGAAAGGAAACATCATCAAGTTAGAAGTTGAAATTAAAAAATATGAAAATAAGAATAGTCCTGGGGGTGACAGAGAGTCAGTGGGGGACCCGAGCCCTGTTGATGAAGACATTGTTGCAATGAAAGAACTTGCAGGTTATTATAAATGATTTTGTCTTGATTAAGTTTGAAAAAAGGTCTGCAGTCAAATCATCTCTAGAAGTCTTTTCACAAGTTTGACTGTTGAACAGAGTCCCTTCCATCTGTTCTTACCCAAATATATGAGGCCAAAGCCCCCCTGGCCGATTGGAGCCCCCAACTTCCAGGCCTTCTTCCCGGTGTCTGTCAGGACCTCTCCGGGTGGGAACTCCTCTGCCAGCTTCCTCTTCGCTGGAGCTCTGCCTTTCCCCGCCGCCTTGGCTTTCGCTTTCGGAGGCATCTGCAACGCACGGCCATCTAGCGTTTAACTTCCAGTTAACTTCCTCCGCGCTGCGCAGCCCGACGGGTCTGGTGCGGAGGTGTTTTACGTGTAGCTAACGTTACAATAGGGTCGTTTGAGATGAGCCAGTTCTGCTGAATCGATCGGCGCGCAACGCATGCCGGTTGGATTTGTGTCCGACTCGGTCCCGACTTGCTCTGACGTCATGCACACGTGGTCAACGATAATCTCACGAGAGCGAGGCGGCCACCGATTTTCGAGCCAGGCGCCGCATTAGCTCTCCACCGACTGCGTGACCAAGTGCATGATGGGAAACGCCTGGCTGTCACAACACCAGAGAGCTGATTGGCTCTTAGATCTGACAGCAAACACCACGTGTTGTAGAAAATTCTTATTTTATGTGTAGTTGTAATACTTTTTTTTTATAGGTTTGCTGCTCCTGCGGCTTGGAATTTGCTGCAGACTGATTTGGGTCTCTGGGAGCCGGTCTCTTTAGATGTTTTTAAAAATAGATTGAAAGAGTTGGAGGAAGGTTCATCTGGTTGTAGATGCTTTTGACTGAGGTATGTGCACCTGTGTGGACTAGGATACGATGACTTGAGTCTTAGTTTTGGTTTTACTCATGCTGTGATCTAAAAATGTTCTAAAAATGTTATGTCACTGTTTTATGTTGTATGTCTGAAACTTTGCTTATGCTACTGCGGTCTTGGCCAGGACACTCTTGTAAAGGAGATTTTTAATCTCAATGAGGCTTTTCCTGGTTAAATAAAAATAAAATAAAAAATACTTAACACTCGATTGTTGACTATTAGTCTCATGTTTAATCTTAAAACATATCTTGTGTGGTTGATAATATAAAATCGTATTTATACAACACATATCAAAACCAGTAGTAATGTATTTCACAGGCAGACTTAAAAAGACCAAAGGATGCAGCTTCACACACATTTCTACATAAATATATATTTATAAACACATATGAATAAATCCAAACGTGATCTGTAAACTACAAGTAGACTACAGATCAGAACTAACAGGAAGTGCTTTTTTCTGTGACTTCCTGTGTGTACTTTGAAGGCAGCTGAAAACTGTCTGCCTTTTGTTTGTCATCGCCTCCTGCAGCTTTTCTGAACGAGCTGCTGTTAGACTATGACGCAGCTGACCTAATGTGAACGTGACCGGGTGCCACTGGTGAAGTTACTAGTGTTAGCTAACCTCTACCTTGCTAGCACGTTACTCAGCAGCAACGTAACGTTATCTACAAGCTTTCACGTTATAAACATACTTTAAGGATAAACGTACTATATCCAACACCAACTGTCAGTATGTGTACGCACGTGAACAGATAGCAACCTGCTGCCTTGTGACTAAATAGCGTAACCGGGAAGAGTAGGTCGAGTAGCGCTGCGTTAGATTAACATTACGCTTCTGTAAACAACGGTGAAAGTTAGCTGTAATGCTAACCGCGCTGTCTCGTTAGCCTCCAAATCTCACGTTAGCTGCTACGTGACGTTTAATAAGCTCCTGAATATCTGCGACGTTGCCGGTGGACCTACGAATCACTGCCATGTTTTATTAAATGATAAGATGAATACGCACCTTGACTTGCTCTTTATTGTATGTTAAGCCGTGAGAGGACCAAACTTCCCGCAAAACACCGGTCAGGAAGTAGCGTTACGACGCTCTGCTATTCTATTGGTCGAGAGTACGTTGCGCATCTGACGTCAGATGCATAGTGGCGTATGTGCGTGTTTCAAGATTCAAGATTCAAGATGTTTTTACTGTCATAGGCACAGATAACAGACAGTTATCTATACAATGAAATGCTTATTTTGCTGGGTCCTGGCACAAAATATAAAAGATATAACAGTATTGCACAAAAATATAAATACTAATATATAATAATAATATATATATATATATTATTATTATTATTATATAACTGTATATTATATATATATATTATATAACTGAATTATTATTATTATTATTATTATTATAGTTAATATTTATATAATATATATATATATATTTATAAATATAATATATATATATTATATTTATAAATATATATATATTATATAAATAACTATAATAATAATAATTCATATAATAATGATAATAAATAATAAATACAAATATGATAATAGTGTAAGCTATTATATTATGTACGGGCTTTTATTGTGAAGGGGAAAACGGTAGGAGAAGAGAGGAGTCGTTGGAGTGAGTCATTATTAAAGTGGTTGCCGTCTTATGCCAACTAACGGACCATCGTGTTATTATTATTATTGTACAGTGAAGGCCCAAGATAAATCCTCGGCTACAATAGTATTAGTATTGTTCAGTGTATAAAGTGCACTGTGCATTTCTACAATGTCCAATGTTCACCAGCCTGATGGCCTGCGGGTAGAAACTGTTTGTCAGTCTTGTGGTTCTGGACTTGTGACTCCTGTAGCGTCTGCCTGATGGCAGGAGCCAGAAGAGTCTGTGCTGGGGGTGTGTTGTGTCCCTGATGATGTGGGCTGCTCTCCTGGTTACTCTGGTGGAGTAAAGGTCCTGAAGAGAGGGGAAGGCTGCTCCTGAGATGAACTGTGCAGTTTTTATCACACGCTGGAGTGCCTTCCTGTCCTGGGCAGTGCAGTTTCCATACCACACTGTGATGGAGCTGGTAAGGACGCTCTCCACCGTACATCTGTAGAAGTTGCTGAGAATTTTGGGTGGCATGCCAAATTTCCTCAGCCTTCTGAGGAAATTCAGTCGCTGCTGGGCCTTTTTGATGTTCTGCAGTGTTGGTGGGAATATGAGGTGTTTGGGGTTTACCTTCTGATGTTAGAGCCTTTGCTCTAACTCATAACATAAGTAGCATTACATATTCCACAAATACATGTCAAAGTCAGTGCACGATAACTCTGCTCCACACATTATTTGACTTCATTTGTATTTCATTAACGATTTATAAACATGCAAATGTGATTAACAGTTGTGTCTGAACATAACGTTAGTGTGTGTAGACGTTGCATTGCTTACATCTTCTGCTGTTGACTTGTCCTTCATGCTTCACGAGTTTTTGATAAATGTGATTGTAGCCTCGGGTTCTTTTCTTTGGTTGTCAACAACTGATAAAAAGGAGACAAACAGTGTCTTAATTAGACACTCAGGATGCAGCTAGCTTCATCTGTGCCCTCAGCACAGATTCTGACACATGGTGTTAGTGGTAAACACTTGTATTTATGCAGTAAAATATGGAATAAAACTCCAACATCAACCGTAAAATCTAAGAAAAAAAATTGTCGAAAAAAATCTACTCTATATTTATTATGGCCAGATTCTGAAAGCTGCCAGTTTCTACCACAACACCAACAGTTGGTGTGTGCACTGTGCAGTGAAAACCACTGAGTCAAAAAGCTTGGGACAGAACATCCTTATACAAATGCTTACAAAAAAATCTATGTTAATCCTCTTTTTTTAATTTACTCCCTTGATACTGTATTTTATAAATATGTGTTTTGTTGTAGTGCATTTTAAAAACATTCAATAAAATTATCTAACGAGCAAAGCTGTCCATTCCATTACTTTATGTGTATGTCATAAATATACAAATGTAAATTAGATGGTAATCTGCATGATAAATAAAGAAAAGCTTTTAGTGATCTATTTTACCCCGACAGCTGTGATCACAATAAGAGGTTTCCTCTGCAACATAAACATAAAACACCTGTTAGAACTGCATTCACTCATTTCTTGGCTACGTTGGGGCAGTGTAAACACAATATCTGTCATATCATCACCGTATATAGTTATTATGGCTAATTTGTTGGCTATTTTTTTTACACATCCAGCAGACACAGAGTAACATCAGCATTCAGTTGGAGTCGTGTTTGAGTCCACTCGATAAATGCAAGTCCAATATGTATTCTCTTTTTACCACTGGTTTGGTCTCCACCAACTCCTCAGGGATATATGTCTTTCTTTCCGCTAAATGCTCAAATATGTTCAACAACCAGTCTCTAAAAGAGATGAGAGTGGAGTTTATGGTCCAGAAAATAGAAAACAATGAGCTAAAATAGAAGCTCGGTAGTGCTGATGCAAACTATCGGGTTATAGTTATCTGTGAATTAGTCACCATGAGTGACACATTTCAGTCATTTGAACTTTTAGTAATATCTTGTATAAGATTTCATATACTTCTCTGGACCCTCACACCTCTGTTTAACCTGCCTAAGCGTCATTTTGAACCAGGAAAATACACTTTTTGAAGATATACCATACTGTATACCATACTTTTTAAAGATATACCATACTTTGGTCCTGAATGTTTGTATAGGTATGTAAATGTGCGGAGCCTTACCTATTTTTAATGCGTCATTTGATACAGACACATTGGGTTTCGCTTGTGAGCCGGTGCACAACTCATGAATAAGACATTGATTCTTTTGTGTCTTGTCTTTCCAGGTGATCACAGAGTGGAGAGAGTTGCACTCCACAGACTAGAGGGCAGGCGGTACAGCTGTTTATACGTCAATTCATTTTTTGCTGCCTCTTTCTGTCAGTATTTCTTCGGTATCTGTTGCCGTGGCTGCCGGAGGAGATGCGGTGGTTGTTGACACGCTGAGTGTTCACTGCTCAAAGGGAACTGACCCTTTGCTTTTAAATCCCAATCGGAAGCTCCCCGGTGGAGTCCTAACCAAAGGGATGACCCACTGTAGTGACAATGATGAGCAGAGCGATGACGGAGCAGAAACCCCCAACAAGGGCCAGAAGAAGAGAAGTAAAGGAGCAAAGCACGTGTCTTTCCCCCCCGATGAACAGATAGTGTCCGGCTTCGCTGAGCACCGGGACACGGACAGAACAGGTAGGCTGCCACGTTGATGTCATATCAGTGATGTCATTATGTCATGCTGGTGACCTTTGGTCATCTGGATTAAAGTCACCATTAAATGAAAAGAGTTTTTTTTTTCACTTATATGTGATTAAAAAAAATAAACATCCAAATATGGAAAGAATGTCTGCAGTTTCCTGTATATAATATGAACAACTTGTCACTTCAACCTCCTGAAATGAATTTGGTGAATTTCTGAATATTAGTATGTAGCTTGTTTTGTCAATTAAATGTAATATTAGTTTTCAAACTATACACAAACTAAAAGCTAATATTCTTCAAAAAATGATGTTTATAGTTGTTTTAGTTATAGTTCAGTCTTTGGTAAAGAGCTATTCCAACTGTACTGCTGAGTAGATTGCTATGAAATGGTAAAAGGTGCTTTAACACTACATGTCATCATGCACACCCTTTCACACACTGATGGGAGGAGCTACCATGCAATGTGGCCCCTGCCCATCAGGACTAACTAACATCCAGTCCCATTCATACACGCAATGTGAGGTTAAGTGTCTCGCCCAAGGGCACATTGACATGAACTAGCGGAGCCGGGGATCGAGCCTGTGTGCCTGGAGTGTCTGAATGGGTGTGAATAGCTGAAAGATGGTCAGAAGACTAGAAAAGCATTGCACAAGTACAAGTCCATTTGCCATTTAACAGAAAGTGAAACCATCAATACTGTTTTTGTTCATTCAAAAGGACGGTCTGACGCCAAAGTAAAGCAGTGAAAATATTATGCATACAGTCTACTCTACACTATCTATATTTTAAGTGTCCAACATATGTTTGGCTGCTGCCCCGTCTACAGCAGTACATTACTTTTCCCCACACAGGGCTACTCCTGTCTGTTCTCCAGACTGACACACTGACCATGGAGAAGAACCTCATACACCAGCTAGACCTTTAAACTGACATGATGACCTGAGGCTGCAGTCAATGCTACCAAATGTTGTTGGTCAAGTTAAACTGCTCCTATGAATCATTCAGGCTGATTCACAGTCTGTGCTCTAAGATCGGCTATGATGTCCTAGAACTATTATGGATTCGCAAATATTGAATCAACTAATATCCTCATCTGATTGGGTAAATTAACAAACAATTTCCTAAATAATATTCCTCTTCCTAGTTTGACATGTTGTGAAGACGATTCTACGGCCGGATGTGATTAGTTTGACTGAGCATGAAGACCGGTAACAGGCTAAACTAATACTTTACATATTATATCATTTGTTAACATGTAAACATAGATGCAAAGGTAATTTGCTGTAACTATTTAAAGGCCGCGGCGATGACATCCCATAGTGTCTTTCTCACCTTGAGGTTACCGGGCAACAGAAAAAATGTCTCAAAGCCAAGTTGCACAACAAGCCTCCCTCTAAAGCCACAAATGGTCATTTTTTATTTCTGTTTGTGTGCGTATGAAGAAACGAGATACAATGTGCTCATAGAAGTGTTTCTGTGTATGTTTGAACTTTGGACCGAATTAGAAATAGAACGTAAAAACAATCCTCCCTAAAACACAACAGATTTTGTTTTATTGTCACTTCTTTTTACTTTCATCAACATTTAATCCTTTCAGGTACAATTTCAATAACTAGTTTGTTTGACCTCACAGCTAAAAGCAAGCTGTCCAGATTTGTATTTATCTTTGTTTTATCATCCCCATCTTATCAACTAAGAAACGTTTTAAAATGCAATCCAGCTTTTGAAGGATACACAAGGATCAAAATCTTTAAGTGTTTCCATCATAAAATCCTCTGTAGTCTCTCACATCTGGAACTTCCTATCCCATAAGGCTGTGGATGATAAACTGAGATGCCTGATTGGTTGATTTATTGCTCAGACAGACATTCATGTCCTTCTCACTTCTCACTGACTGCCATCTTCCTTGTAGTACACACACACACACACACACACACACTCAGAGCACAGCACAGTTTACCGTATGGCATTCCTTAGCCCCTTAAGCACTTTTGAATGGTTGCTGGTGGCTCACTGGGATGCAGAGACATTAAAGCAGTGAATGAGTGTATTCTTCTATTTTAGTTGACAGCTGCCTCACCTTGACGGAGGTAATGGTGGCGTACCAGCAGAGCTGCAGCAGACACCAGGTCCAACCCAGAGCTCACATCCTGCAGCAGCTCCAGGTACAGCTTCACATATCACTGCTGGTCTTTGTACATGTCAGTCAAGCAGCATGAGCAAGTCTTTTTGTTGGGTTCGCTGTTTCTGTGGGTGGTGACTCTCACTGATCATACTGCAGTGCACTAAGGTACTGTATATTTGTGTCAAACTGTGGGGATGTCACAATACCCAAACTGTTGTTGTCGATACCAATACTAGTGAAATTCCACGGCTCTCCAATTCCACACCACAGTACAAAACAGATCAATAAACACTTTGAGCTAGTGTCAGGAAAATAAACAGGTCAAAATTGCCTCTGTATATTTTATATTGCTGTGAAAACATCTACCATATTTGTATTCAAGTTTCTCCCCAAATGTCAAGTCTCCCTAAATTTTACAAGACTACATTTTGAACACAACATTATCATGTTGTTCCTTGTAACATTAGAACCAGGCGGCAACCTCCGGTTCTGCAGAATGAAGCCAATGCAGAAGTGTCTTAAAGCTGCATTCTCTCTCCTGACCACCAGGGGGTGACTCCTTTGGTTGTATAGAAGTCTATACTTCATGTCTTAAAGCTGCATTCTCTCTCCTGACCACCAGGGGGTGACTCCTTTGGTTGTATAGAAGTCTATATATTTATTTATAATAAATGCTGCCCCCCCCCCCCTTGGTACTTGTGGTACTGTAACAGAACAAGTACCGTTCATGGTACAGTAATTGCAGAGGAATGTTTTAACTAAATCACAGAGACACTAAGAGCCAGGAAGACATTTTAAAAAACAGACCTGCTGTATTACTTGTCGTGTGTGTGTGTGTGTGTGTGTGTGTGTGTGTGTGTGTGTGTGTGTGTGTGTGTGTGTGTGTGTGTGTGTGTGTGTGTGTGTGTGTGTGTGTGTGTGTGTGTGCCAGCTGCCTCCCTCCATCACAGTTTCCTGTAGCACTCTCCTTGGATACAGCTCCATCTACTAGGTCCTCCTCATATTAGCACATCTCGTTTTTGGCTGTGTCTTCTAACCGTGGCTTGAACTAGACGGTGCAGGTTTAGTCCAACATGAAAGTGAATTCCAATTCAAATGACAATTACGCTTCGATTGAACCGCTTACAATTTCTCGTCGTGGACCCTCTGACATGGAGAGTCAGATTAACGGGTCATAAGCAAAAACGATTGGAAAGATTAGATCAGTATATCCATTTTATATGCATAATGTAAGTGGAGACAATTAGGTACACAACGTCAAAGGTGAACCCTGAAGTGGGTCTGGAAACTATTACATGTTGCTGCTTTTAAAAGTCTCAGTTAGGAACTTTGTGAGTGCTGCTCTCCCCTCCCTCATTACCACGACTGGGGTGCCTTTGAGCAAGGCCCTTGACCCGCTCCAGAGGTGCTGCTCAGTGGCCAGAAGATCCGACTGTAGTTATCCTGGTGTGAATGTGATAAGGTTGTTCCTGGTAGACATGATGACTGGATCTGCAATGATACTACCATAGTAGTAATAAACCATAGTCTTCACCTTTTAAAAAACAATCCCTCCCTAGACTGAGCGATTGTTGTATAAAACTGTAAATCATAGCTTGTTTTATGAAAAATAGCCCAAAACTGCTGTATTTGGATGAATTGAACACCATAAGTAATATACAAGTGAAATATATGGTTTGGTACATAAACATTTTTAAATGTCACAGATGCGCACAAATGTGCGCAAATGCAAATTTTGGAGACCTCGCCTAAATTGTCTCTGTTCTAAACCCTCTGTAACTTTGTTCTGCTTCACTTTATCAAAGTCAACCTTTGCAGAGAGAATGTTCACATATTGTCTATGATTTGGGTTAGAGAATGTTCACATATTGTGCTATGATTTGGGTTAGAGAATGTTCACATATTGTGCTGTGATTTGGGTTAGAGAATGTTCACATATTGAGCTATGATTTGGGTTAGAGAATGTTCACATATTGAGCTATGATTTGGGTTAGAGAATGTTCACATATTGTGCTGTGATTTGGGTTAGAGTTGGACCTTACAGCTGCATCATTTCAAAGAAATAATCATCCTGAAAGTGCTTTTTTTCTAGGGAGACCTGAAACTTTTTTTTGTTGCTGTGTCATCTTCATTTACTCTTAACCAGTAACATATAGACTGATATTTACACATCTGAACAAAATCTCACATGTGTAGCCTTTTATTTATTATAACCCAAATTAACCCAAATCCTCATGCTAGAGATCTAAACTGCAGCAGAGATGAAACCTGCAAAGTCAAATACTGCCTCAGAAGAAGTGTGTGTAACTGTGTTCTGCTATGCAACATCAGCAACTCTGCTCATGAAGTAAGTGTAGCATGCAGTGTTATTACAGCACTGCAGAAAGGATCAATACTAACACCATAACCTGGTGCAAGTGGAGCCTCGTGCGCTGTCAGAGTATATCCCACTGGCAACTCCAGTTTTTATTCCAGCACATAGCAGCGCAGGCTTACAGGCGGCAGACACAGTGAGCACGCTGTACGTATGCACACTGTGACACAGCGAGTGTGTATACACACTTACTAAAATCCCTTGGATAATTCAAATCATTTGCTTCCATCAGGCTCAATCAGGCTTATTGCTGCAGAGCGCTTACAGCGTCTCCACTCCAAACAAGAGGCTAAGAGCAGGTTAACTGCAGCAGGGCTCAAGTTAGTGCGAATGCAAATAATCCACAGCTGTAAACAACACATGCAGGATGGTGCCCAACTCTTACGTTAATATTGATGCAGAAGCGATAATTGATTGGCAAAAATGTATTGTAGCAGTGATGATGATTTTCTTTCTCTCTGAGTCATACATATATGTATTTTTTTATTTATTTTCCACTTACACATTTACCGTGTATATTTATGCAACACATTCTCAGTCCTAGCTGGTTAAATATGGACGCTTGGTCAGCGGCCCAACACTCCAAACTGTGACGCTCTAGGTAACCCTCTATATCAGGGACGGCGTGTCAGTCTCTTTATTTATATGGAACGTCTATGTAGAAGTGAAGAAATGGTTTTAGTTTTCAACCTTTTGTGTGTGGTTCTTTCTTAGATTTAATTATATTTTTTTACTTTACTTGTTGTAAACATTGGCCACTTAGAATGAGATATAATCACATTATAATACATTATAACAGTGATTATGATATGATACAATTATATTGATGGTTACAAAGAGAAAAAGTCAGTGAGTAACCAGCAATTGTGAACTATTGTGATACTTGACCTTCAGTTATTGTAAAATGATTCATAATCTGTTGTGATTATTGTGCTATAAACAGATTATACATTATAGACACAGGGTCATAGAAAGTGCGACTAAAAAAAGCCCACTGATTGTCTTTATTGCTTATTTCTCCTTGAAATATAATAAACGAAATGAAAAGAAAAGAAAAGACATCTATATCTGCAGACGTGTTGCTCTCATGTTTAATTATACATTAGTGGTACTGATCCCATATTGGTGTATAGACCCTTTTACTGCCGGAGTCTTCATAAATGTGCATGTTGGCAATAGAAGAGTGGTTTTGCTCCAGCTCTCCAGAAGAGTTAGCTAGCTTTAAACACTGAATTAAACTGATACAGCATCAACAGGTCTGGTTGTTGTATATCAGTGGTTCTCAAACTTGTTCTGTCACGCCCCACTTTGGAGGAAGAAAAATGTTCGGGCCCCACCGCCCCAACAAAATTGTAACAAAATGGTCCAACTTTTTGTGACTCCTCCATCCGTGCTTTTTCAAATAATAGAATAAAGAAATTTACAATCCCTTTTAAGTAAACCAGATCGCTCCATCAGACAAAACTAATAACGCCTGTAATCACTTTGTTAGAACATTGCAAATAAACTTATATCTGTGCAAAAAATAACTAATATTTGGCAAAAAAAAATACTTATTGTGGCTGCAAATAACCTGTTTTGCACTGAATATCTTTTCAAGATAATAACAATAACGTTCAACCTGTGCAAAACAGAATGAGTGCAGATGTGTGAGCATCACGTTGTATCAGTATTAGTGGAGCAGTGAGCTGCTTTCCTCTACAAATATTTTTAAACGGCGTTGTAGATTTGATACGGCTCTCAATTCATGCTCAATGTTGAGTTTAGATCTATATTCTGTTTTGAGAGACGCAACAGCAGAAAAGCCGATCTCACGGAGGCTTTTAGCAAAACGCCAAGAAACGGCGAGTCGCGCAGCGTAACCTGTTAACGGCGTAACTTAAAACATTTCCACGAAAGTACAGACATTTCTTCATGTATTTATTAATGACGTTTTATGTCCGTGTACTTTGTACTTTTGTACTATGTAAAGTTAGCATATTCATGGAGAGTGGTCGTCCTGAAACCACAAGGTAGCGGTTCATCCCTGTTCTCCATAGTTTCATGTTGAAGTGTCCTTGAGGAAGACCCTGAAGCCCCAGAGCTTCACACCAGCTCACTGCTCCTTGATTACTAAGGATGGTAAAATGCAGAGAATCATTTCCCCACTGTGGGATTAATAAAGGATTATATATATATATATAAAAAATCATTAAAGAAATAGATATTTTTTTATTTTTATATATAAAAAAAAAACAGCATCACCCCCCCCGCGCCCCACCTGTAATACCTCCGCGCCCCACTAGAGGGTCGCGCCCCACAGTTTGAGAACCACTGTTGTATGTCCAGCTGTCAACAGAAAACTCAAGTTTGACATATTTCTGACAGGACCACGACCGCTCCAGAGCAACAGGTGAGTGATCACGTTACCCGGGGACTTCCAGACCAAAGCGTCCGTGGTTGCTCGTAGTAACTTGCGTCGTGACTCGTAATTTTCTTGCTGGTGTAATGTAGCACACGTGGTTTCTCAACCAAATACATGTATTTTCTGGCCACAAAATACGGGATCATTTGCTCATGTGTTATACTGATTACACTGATATAGATCTGGAAAGCCAATATGTTTAGGTCGCATTCTTGATCTTTGGTGGTTAATGCCCTTACGTAGCTTGACAAGCTTACACTCCACTGTACATCCGTTAACCAACTGCGTGCACACACTTATATATGTCATCATTGTTTAAAAACTGTAAAAGGGTCTAATAATGCATTCATCAGAATTACACGACTCCCAAGTAAGCATACTTCCTCACACACATTTTCTCCCTCTCCAACAAAATAAACTAACTTATTCTGTCTTAGCTACACTCGAAACACACAATTTGCCATTTATAATTCATTTTATGTACATACTTATTTTACTTGGACCAACCATGTTAAAGCATGCTGCAGTCTACACCCCCTCCCCGCCGCCCTTTGCATAATTTGACTTGAGATCAAGGGGAATTATTTGTGGAAAATTAGAGACTTAGCAGTGCTTACATTAAGCATACAGCCGCCGTATTATCTCCGAGGTGCTAATGGACCCAGATGCATTGGAAACTGTTGTAGGTGGTCTTCCTGAAAGAGTAAAATATGTATGGTTAAGTATTAGCTAAGAGGAGAAATATTTAGACCAAAAGAGCCGCATGCAAATTAATCCATAATAAGACGATGCAAAATGAAAAGAGGAACGCCTAAAGAGCAAATTTATTAAATGAGGTCTTTTCAGGCAAGGGGCGATTCCCCCGAGGACCAGCGATGAAGACTATTTAAAGCTTTTTTTTTATTGCACCCTTGGGCCCCTTTGCACTCCTTTGAAATATTGTAAGTGGATAAAACAGGATTGCTGTCGGTGACATCTTCATAGGAGTGGTAAACAATACTAGGTTGGAGCCAGCGGGGTCTAAGGCCGCCATGCTTTAACTCTCTGATTTCCCTGTGTGTCTCCCCGCTCTGTGTTTCTGTTTGCTTCGCTCTGCGATTACAAAGGTAAGTGAGATGATCAAGCCATGGATGTATTACTAAATGGGCATACTGCACAGGCACAGGGGCCCAAAGTGTTAGTGCCCCCCCTAGCCTTCACCTATAAGATGTAACTCAAAGAGACATGTACCAACCAGGAAGCAACTCAAAATGACCACAAAGAAACACAAAACAACTACAAAGAGACATAAAGAGACTAACACACCTACAAAGCGATGCAAAACAACTGCAAAAAGACACAAAACAACTGCAAAGAGATACTAAAGAACTTTAAAGAGACAAAAAAAATGCAAAGAGACACACAACAACTACAAAGAGACACACAACAACTACAAAGAGACACACAACAACTACAAAGAGACACACACCAACTACAAAGAGACACACACCAACTACAAAGAGACACACACCAACTACAAAGAGACACACACCAACTACAAAGAGACACACACCAACTACAAAGAGACACAAAACAACTACAAAGAGACACAAAGCAATTACAAAGAGACACAAAACAACTACAAAGAGACACAAAGCAATTACAAAGAGACACAAAACAACCACAAAGAGACACAAAACCACTACAAACAGATCAGTGGTGGGCCGTGCGTTTTCTACCTGGGCCTTCAGTGCCGTATAGTCCACATCAGGGGCGGACTGGGGGAAAAAAGTATCCCGGGAGTTACTATCAGACCGGCCCACTCAATACACGGCGCACTGCCCAATAGGACAGAAATCTCCTTATTTTCATAAAATCACCACAAAATAGATTTTTTTACATGAATGATTGTTTGTCCTCATATCACAGTGTACTCTCCCCCTTCACAAATCCATAGAATGAAATGATCCTCCCAGAATGTAGATCACATACATCAGTTAGCGTGAAGTTAAATAGTCCATTCTTCTGCTGAGGCTGAGGCTGACTTATTGATGGATTTATTACGTTTACAGTGCTGAAGAAACAGTTGTTTTTAGGTTTGAGGTGAAGTATTTCCAAACACAAAAGGATAGTAAATCAAGCAGGCTCCGACTAGTTTGTGTTTGTTCCATGTTTGGAGAATAAGCTCGGAATTAGTTGCATGTTGGCAAATCTTCTAATGAATGGCTTAGCGGTTGTTTCCCTTGCAGATTATTCAGTTGAGTGGACTGAAGAGAAATCAATTACTGCAACTTAACTTCCATTATTTATCCCACAGCTGAGGGGGAAAAACGGCCTTACACGACAACGTGCCACTATTAAATTCATAGGGTCAGATTCAATTCCCAGAAACGGTATTTCCTGGGATAAATCCCCCGAAGACGGGGAGGGGGAGATCCCTCCAGAAATGAAAAGACAAGAGAAAATCTGTTTTTACAGACCACCGCTGCTTTCTCAGCTCTTTTGATTAGCATTAATGTTGCACTGCGGAAGTCTGCCGGCACAACTGTCACAGCTCCTACCACACACACACACACACACACACACACACAGATAAAGCTATATCTCCCCCTGCCTGCGTGATTCTAAAGGGATTTTTTTTTCTTCTTTTAAATTAAATGCATGCTGATTGTTATTGCGCCCCCTCCCCCCCGCGTGGAATAGTCTGCAGCGAGGTAAATGTCACTAAGTAAGTGCCACACTTTTTCTTTCCTCGGTTGTGCATGCAAAATAAAAGCGCGGAGGAGGATGGAGGAGTGTTCCTGCGCGCATCTGAGTGCGAGAGCGCTTATCAGGGAGCAGCAGGGGGACCGGACATATGTCGCTCCTCTCATTACAGGCCGAGAGCAGCGATAACGGGGCGGTTAGTGGCGCACTGGAAACGGCTACAGCGGAGTCGTGGCGATCACACGGGGGGGAAGAAGAGAGGAGCGGGGTCGGGATGAGGATCACCACGGGACCCGCCGCTAACGCACTGCAGTCTGTCATTCAGACGGCCTCCCCACACACACACACACACACACACGCACACACGCACACACTCAGTGGCAGCCACAACATGCTTTATTTAAAAGGCTCTGGCTCCCATTGTACTTTACACAGCTCTGCTTTAATGCCGTCTGGGAAACAGCATGCACAAGTGAAACGGGGATAAAAGCTCGTCTACGTGTAAAAGAGTCTATTTTACATTCTCTGTCGCTAATTGAATCTGGAGCAGTTGCAGTTAAACTGAATGGCATATGTGATGTGCACTATTGGTGGTGCACTATTAGGCTGAATTGAATTTGCATGGTCGGCTGGCTGCACTAGTAATATGAGTGCTTTGGTAAGTAGGGATAATATTACAGGCCCGGGACTCTCTGAGGGTTCACACAGAGGAGACGCTCCGTCACCCAAACCGCCAAGTGCTCAGACACGAGGGTGTTTACGTGCACGTGTGAACAATATGTCAGTCATGTGATCTTTGCTCACATTAGAATTACTTGTAGTTGCTGTAGATTGCTCCTCTTTACTCCATAACGCCCCCAAACGACTGCATTTAGTCCATTGGGATTTAAAGGGACAGTTCACCCACTTCACAGAAAGCATTGTATTGCTTCACCCAGCGGATTCCCCCATGCAGCCGTCTGCTCCATCCCAGCATAGTAGAGTGTGTGTTATTGAACATTCGACAGCTATAACTAACACACACACACACACACATCAACTTGTCAAAACGTGTCAATCAAGGCAGTAATTATGATACATATGATATATATTATTGTAAATCAACACCCCCTCTTCATAGATAAAGATATACATAAATGAAATAAACACTGCGGCTACTGTCTCTCTATTTCATTACATGTGGAAAACTAGAATGTAATAGAGTGTTACAGAGGTCATATCACTGTCAATTGTGTTAGTGTTTGTAAAGTTTTATGAAAATGTATATAACGGACCGGGGGAGAAAATGAAACACCTGCTGCCCAAGTTTACTTGTATAAATGCAAAGAATAACTGAAGGACACTGAATGCCTGGAGGATGCTTGTTCAAAGCTAGCTGTCCCAAATGAGTAGTACTTCAGGATGAAAATACTGAAACATCAGCGTGGATCTGTCCACTGTAGCAGAGAAGGAAAAGGTGTGGTGTAAAAGAAGTATTTGTATGTTATCTGGCCTGCTGTAAAAAGAGCACTTCATCACCAACTGGATGTGCCATTTCAGGACCGCTCCACCTGTCCTATCAGCCAAACCCCAAACCCACCTCCATGTTTTCTGTTTCATCCTGAACCAAATGTGAAACAATGATTCCCGTGTGAAATTATGCGTGAGACTGATGTTTTTACACACGTGTCTAAATGTATATCTACCCATGAAATGCTGCTCCACATGTCAGGTTTTACAAATTCACATTATTTTTTGGAAGGCTTAACGTATATATTTGGTCTACGTTTGTACTTGTACTGTAGGGTCTGCACAATTAATCGAAATTTAATCAAAATCACAGTTCCCTGCTGCAATTTTCTAAATCTCAGGAGGCGTAATCTTTGTTGCGGGTGACATGTGTCAAAATACCATTTTAGAATAAATACAGTCAGACATCATGTTCTATCGACTTAATCTAATCCGGGTTTGGTGCAGATCTCATGTGTTTTTAATGGAAATGAGAATAATGACGTAGAAATGATCTTCCCCTCTCAGGCAGTCAACATATACATGCGCATAACTAGCAGGCATCAGTCTGGACAAGAAAGACGAAAGACAAGTGTCTATATATATATATATATATATATATATATATACTTCATGTATTGTGAGAAGGGCATGACACCTTTTTGCTCATCTCTTTTTTAACACTCATTCATTATTGTGTTGCTGTGCAAGCACTTGGATTTATGTTTTCAGTGTGATTCTAATTAATTTGATCTGAAAGAGCAAAATAAAAATATGAATGGCATCAAATGAAATGTTGGTACCGATGAACAGAGGATCCCTGAGCAGAATATATCTCCTACATTTAGGACATGTTACAAAGACAACTGTGGTGGCGAGCTTGTTATTTTATTGACTCCTTATTTTTAGGGATGATCTTTAAAAAAAAAAAAAAAAAACTCTCATAAATAATTCCCGCAAGCAACCTGTGCCAAATCCTAAATTGACATACTTCCTATGCTCCGTGTTTTCCTCTCTCCTTCCTCCAGTATTAGCGCTGATAGAATCACACGGGGAGAAATACGTCTAACACTCTGCAGAGAGATAGGTGTGCAACACACACACACACACACACACACACACACACACACACACACACACACACACACACACACACATATCCTTCCAACCAAGCACTCGCCACTCAGCCTTGAATGTGTACATTATTTTTGACATTAGCCATTTAAGGGGACAGTATATTTTACACAA